>JASJET010000066.1:517500-1117500 GCA_034092305.1 Diaprepes abbreviatus | reverse complement strand
AAAAACTTCATTTTATAATAAAAACATAACAAAAAAACGCCTAATGGACACTCGAACACACTGATATTTGAGCTTATCTATACACGTGATATCATTTTAAACACAAAATTATTAAAATTGCTCCGAAATAATGACATTTTTTTGTACTTACGTATTTTGAACCTGCAGATTCAATTTTAGAACGAGAGCTCCCTACCGCATTTTGTAATTTTTCTCAAGCGTGGGCGATTTTCGTTTTCATCTTCACTCATGTTGCTAATAATGTAAACATGTGAAAATTTTTTAAGAAAACTACTCGGAAAGACGACGTTAATGGCTTAAGAATCGACGGTAAATTGTTTATAGATTCGCCATTTGACAGCTTGTATCTTCAATTGAAAAAAATGATTTTTTTTAAAAAATGCGTCATGCCGAGTACGTTTAAATCATGTTTTGAGAAAAATTTTTCGAAAAATCCGATGAGATATTCAATTTGTTTATACGCAAGAATCTTAAAAATAATTTTAAATAATTCCTGCGCGGGTCCTAATTATCCGATTTTAAGTTTTAGAAAATCATTTCACATCTCTAGTATATGTGAAAAAATTCGAGTACGTAACTTTCCGATTAAAGACTCAATCAAATTTGAAAAATTTTCTATTATTTTTAAGACAATTGGATTGCAAAATCATTTTGCAGAAACTATCGAACCGTATGCATGTTGTTTTACTATAACATGCGGTTTTTCCCCAAATATGAAAGTCCTCAGAAAAATATGGGTGGTCATTCTACCTCTTTTTTCTTTAGTACTATTTTGCAACAAGGGTAATAAATTTTAAGATTTATAACTAACTCTATCTTGTAGAAAATTTACTTATAAAACTTTTTTCTTTCTCTAACTTTTCTCTAAAGTGAATATTTCCAAAGTTATGAGGAGGAAAATGAGAAAAATTTCGTTTTTTAATTATTTTTTAACTCTTTGTTAAATAAATAAATCTAGCGGTATTATTTACCGTGTAAGTGTATATTTTTCATTTAATGACCTAAAGGAGAAAAAACGTAGCTTATTAAACTAATACTGCCAATGTAAAGATTTCTTTATAAATTATTGATATTTTAATTTATATATTTCATCTTGTAGATGCGACCAGTACTAATATTTCCAGAGCATTAGAAACTCTCGGCATGTAAGGTACATATTTTACCTAGATTTTAAAGGAATAAAAGAAATAATTAAACCGAGATAAAATAAATTAATTGATAAAGCTACAGAAATATTTGTTTAATAAATGATTTTCTTATCTTTATTTTCACAGATGCTTAAAGGGAAAAAATTAATGGTACGCTTGAAAAACAACTAATTTTAACTTTGCATAACTGAATAATTTTTAAAATTCTCTAAAAAAACTTGTAACTCTCAGTATTTTGATATTACTAAGTTTTGTTTCATTTCATTACTAAAGCATACATAAAAATGTGTTTTTGTGAGCTCTGTATTAAATAGTTTTAACATATTAAGAGTAGTAAGCACCGCAAATTATAGATTTATGTAAAATGAGCTTTAGTTTTATTATTGAGTGTCCCATAAAAGCTCAAATAACAGACAGTGGGTCAAAACACCGTGTGCTAAGCAACTACACAAGTGAATCAATTTAGAATACGGCCTCGAAACATAGAACCAGAAATGACGTCGCAGTTATAATATATGAATAAAAAGGAAATCAATTGAGTACAAATGGGTAATGAAAAGATTCATATGAAATTCACGTCATTTAGTATTAAAGTGTATTAATTATATTTACTCGTCGGTATTTTGAAATCTAAATTTTATTATTTCGTTCAAAAAATAATAACTGAAATTAATTATGAGAAACATGTGACAAAATGATAATTCTTTGTTTTTAGTGCTTCAATTCGTCATATGAAGATCATTAAAATTTTAAAAATTGAATATAATAATATTTTGTAATTGGTTTCAATATAAAAAAAAAGTCCTAAATTTTTACTGGAAACCTGTATCACTTGGTATTTAACAGATATAAAATTACTTTATAAATATTTATTTTCTGCAGAATACTAATTTTGTGACAGGTGTGAATTACAAAGCAATTTCAAAATTGGTTTTACGCTCCGTCACCTTCTTTGTTTCAAAATTTTCATAATACGATCAAAGTTACTCGGAGGAAAAAATGCTATATTTATGTGTGCATTTCGTTGCTTTTTCAGTTAATATGTCTCTCTAGTTCGAAATAATTTCAAGAGATGTAAATTAGTATAATACTTATGTTAACACGTTATATCATATATCCCTAAAACCTCTTGCTCACCTGGTGCCTCCAAAACCAATAGTTTTGTTTCATACAATTCAATTCAATATATATATATATATATATATATATATATATATATATATATATATATATATATATATATCGAATATTTTTATGTTATGCTTATCCAAAATATATTTTATTTTTTCTGATAGTTATAAAATTATTTTCACCAGAATTTCATCCTAAAATGCTAAAAAAGGTGGAAGAAACTCTTAAAATGAACCATTTTCCCGAACTTCTTATAAAAAAAAAATAATTGAACAAAGAACATTTTTAACAACACTACAAGACAAAACACTTGCATTGCATTACCGTATATAAACCAACTATTAGAAAAAAAAACAAAACAAAATATATTTTGGGTAATCATAACATAACAGTATGCCATAGAGCGAACAATTTACTGGGATCATTGTATACGAAATTAAAATGTAAAGTTCCAACCAAAAAAAGATCTAATGTAATATATTCAATTCCATACCTAAACTATCCTAATCCTTCGGCAGGACGACACAATATGTTGAAAATAGAATTAATGAACACAAGTATATTAAAAATGCATCGACATCTTTACATAAGCATGAACAAACAACTAAGCATGAATTTGATTTAAATAACACCCGCATTTTAGATACAGGCAGAAATTGCCACAAACTAGTCATCAAAGAAATGATACATAAAAAAAGAGATAAAAATGCCGTAAATGACAGAAGAGATGTCAAAAACCTTATTCAAATTTACTATAACTTAATATTTTAAATATGACCCTATTATTATTATTATTTCATATGATGCTATTATTTATTTTCTGCTGATTATTAACGTCCTTTTTGGTGTTTTTGCAGCTTTTACGATTTTCGACTGTATTTTTGCAAGCCTTTTATTATAATCTTCTGAAATCTTTTTCTTTATTGTTTTTCATAGTTTGGTGAATTCTATTCTTTGCATATTGGAGTAAACTTTCATTTGTCTGCTCTATTTCGGAAGAGCTCTTATTTTGTTAGAAAGTTTTCTGTTATACTTGCGTTGTTATGGTTCCTTAAATTTCTTTCAAGCAATTTAAAATCGCGATAAGCTCTTGATAGAATCTCGAGTTGTTACTTAGGTGATTCCTAATGTTGGTTCATAAAGTAGTTTTATTCGTTCTAGTTTTGTTTGCAGAACTATGATCACACCCGAAATTTGTTGAGACCACTTACTTCTTTAACAGTTTTATTTTGTCTGTTAGGATTAAATTATTTAATTTTTGATATCTGTATTTGGAGATTCCCATGCTCATTTTCTGTTAAGGTTTGTCTTGAAGTAGGTGCTGGCAATTGATAAGTTCTAGTAATATACATGTTCAACCAGTCTTTCTCCACTCTTATTTCCTGAATGATTCTTTTCCATACTTTGGCATTAAAGTCCCTAATTAGATAATTAAATTGAGATTTGTTATTGCTTAACATCTCTGTTGTTTCATTGTAGGAATCTTTTATGTCTCCCTCTGAGTGAGAGATGGCTGGTGAATATATTTGTACGATTTGTTATTATTTTTTTATTATTTTGTAGTCGTAGAGTTAAGCTAGCTACTCTGTCTGAGGTGCTTATTATATCGATTATTCTATTTTTCCATGTTTAATTATTCGAGGATCCCACACCACTTGTTCGTCCATTTGCTCTTCCTTTGTAATCGAAAATATTGCCTGATTTAAGTTCTATTGACTTCTTTTCACCTTCCTTCGCTGATTCCAATAAGATCCCATTTTATATTAACTACCTAACTCAATGAGTTTTGCCTGGTTTGATAACGACCTGGAGTTATAGGTCGCTATATACAGAGTTGTTGTTCTATCTGGATAGTGGTTGAGACTCCGCAGATTCTTAGAACACTGTGCCCTGGGCAAATTGGGCCTACAGAGGGCAAAAGTCGGAGCTTAGATTGTCCTATATCCCTTGCTTTCAGGGTTACGATGAGTACTTTATCACGCTGATTTAGCTGGGGATGGTAAGGGGCAAGTGTGGTCGGAGAATGGCTTTTGCCAGTTAACCTTTGAGTGTCTCTTCAGCTGCCCATTTGACCAGAGTTGAATTTCTTGGCACTAAACTGTCTGTATATTTTTCTCTTAACTGCCTGAAAGAGAAAATAGGCAAATTGTTAAACTAATTCTATGGCAGTAAAGATTTTTTTATTTCTTACTGAAATTTTAATTTTAAACCATAGTTTTATTATCTCGTTTGCAATTTGCTAATCTTTTTTTGATCGAGGTTAAGAGTTTCATTATTAGTTACAATGTCAGGGATAATGCAAAGTTTGGAAATGTCTGTGGAAGTTCCATCTCATTTCCGTAGTGTTTCTATAAGATCAAAGTATTTTTAGTCAGAATCTCGTGAAGACACGATGCTTTAGAATTGTTTGCTACCTCTTAACATATCATTCTCCAGGAGCCTCCTTTCGCTTCTCTTTTTTTTTTGTTGTAATCAGTGAGCATTTTAGAATTTTCTGTTCATTCACCAATTTCTTTCCCTATGTTGAATAATTCACGTGTTTTTTTCCTTTAACACTATCAGATCATTATTCCACCAGCTAACTTTGTTGTTGATGAGAGGTTATAATTGTTTTCTGCAGCTTGGCAGAAGTTAACTCAATATCTCCGTTGTTTCTATCTGATTTGACATTTGACAGTTCGTGGCTTTCGGATAATGATACACTGCGACCGATCTTTCTACATCAACCACCTTCATGCGGACGCATCTGTTATTTGAGAAGGACGCCTCCGAATCGACGCGCCATAGTGCTAGGTATAAGTATATACGCCAAATCGCCAAGGGTATGTTAGTCATCTCGCCAAGAATCCAGGTAACAAAAGTGGACTTTTTCCCACTATTTAAAATCTCCTAATTTTTAGAGACTATAAAGTCATTTTCTCTTAACGTCGCTGCTGCTCCATGCTAGATCATGTTCACTGAAGTATATTCTGACGATAGTTTTCAGATTTGAAAACCTAAAGGTTTAATAACCTGTAGTACTGCACCAGTTGCCTCAGTTTCAGTGATGGAGGTGGGTTGAGCGAATCATTTGACTTGTGAATCGATGCTGTGATCGCTACCTTCTTGGTTCGTGCCACTCAGTAATTAATATAACCTGATGACCTTGATTAATATGCGGATATTGACTTGAAAAAATTACCAATTATCTTTAAAATATATTGACCTTGAAAGATACTTTGGCCTTGAACATTAAAGTTGACTGAAATACCCCTTTTCCCTATTTTTCTTGTTTACTGTTGGTTGCGAAACAAATATAAGACCGAGTCAGCGGAGTTTGTACTATTATTCCTCAGTGAATCACTAAATACTAGTTGGTGGTCACTAATAGAGTATTTGTGCAGAAATTATGGTGTTAAATGTAGTTCATAATTTCAGTATGGTAATACTTAGAATCTTGTGCAACAATATTTAATCATAAAGTTGTAAGTATTGCATTTGATACAAACATGTAACACCAATGTATTAACCTTAAAAATAAAAATGATTGTAGTCGACACGTATTTATTTTCGTCCTAGAATATGTTCCATGAAAATTATTGTGTAATACAGAAGTGGTATATCAATCCTTTGTGGAAGTAATGAAAGCAAAAATTTACGTTAAATATCCTGACAATTATTTGTAAATATCTCCTCGTTTAACAAATATCCTTCCTTCTATAAGTCCCACACTTCACTTAATAGAAAATGCACATTTTGGTTTTCCTTCCTTAGTAGAAACAGTGTATGACTTACAGAGAGCATTAAACCACTACGTTACGTAACATTAAAACAGATAATTTCCAATGGTGATACAAACAATTTTATAGTTTCGAAAAGGCTGAAAATATACATCAATTTTAATACCGAACTACGTAATAAAACTACAAGAAAATTTGCAAAAGACGCTTTCAAACTGAAAAATAATGTAATTTTGTCTAAAATTATGGAAAACCTGAACAAATGATAATAATTTTCTGGGAAAATTCTAAAGGCAAAGGTGGGCGAGAGCATGATTTGTCCGAACTTGTGTGTTGTAATTGCTGTGTCGAAAATGCTGTTGCTAAAGAAATTAAAATTAGTTTACAGAAAATCACAAAAGTCTATATTTACCATACTAATTTTTAAACATTAATAAGTAAATAAAATCATGTTTTTCAATTAAGTTTCATTAATTGAAAAACATAATTTTACTTAGTAAGGCTGGCACATTGATATAAAAAAAAAACTTATATTCTGCATCAGAAAAAAAACCGAAAAATAATACATATGTCTCGGAAAAATTCTACATATCCTCTTATTACAAAAATAAATAGCAAAATGTTCGTAATAATTAATAATTTGTAGGACCTTCATTTGCATCTAAGTCATCATGATATTGGTAGTATTGAGATATTTCTGCCAATACAAGCTTTAGTTAATTTTTGGCAATTATTTATAGACAGTGCTTGGTTTTCTTAAAATTCGTTCTAATTAATCGCAAAAAGGACTAAAATCATCTATGTACCGAAGCCTGGAAGGGACTACTCTCAGCCGGAACATTTGAGACAAATTAACCTGTCATCTTTCTTGCTAAAACTGAGAGAGACTAGTTAAAAGGCACAGATGGGAAACCTCTCTAAAGAAGTGGTCACTATACCGCAATCACTATGCTTACCAATCAGAAAAATCATATGAGTCAGCTCTACGCCATCTAGTAGGGAGAACAGAGTTCGATATTAATAATAAGGACAAGACGCTATCAGCCTTCCATGATATTGAAGGAACATTCGATCATATTTCCTCCATTTCCATGACAATGTTCGCCAGATGATATGGTACGGCATAGGCACAATTAATGGAGGTGAATGTAAAATATGTTCTAAGGTAGACGAGTACAATAAAACCTATAGGAGAAAACCGTGAAGGTGTAAGTAGTCAAAAACCGTCTACTGAAAAGAGTTCTGTGGGATCGGTGAAATTTTGATAAACATTTACGACCAAGGTTATTATACCTAGTGATATATTGATGACCTAGTCATACTCATTGTTGGGAAACATGGCAAAATATTATTTGAACTCATGCATGGAAATTTGACTATAGTGAAGGAGTGGTGCACTAAGGAGTACTGTGGGGTAAATTGTGGGAAAACCACACTCGGATCCTTCTATAGAAGAAGGAAGCTTAGTGAAATAGAATTCTTTGATATACAACCCTAGATAAGGTAGATAAGAGGAGGTTAAGTATCTAAGTGTAATGTTGAATACAATCGCTCAAAGAAAATGTATATCTTTTTACAATTAACTCTGTAAAGGGTCTAGGATTAAGCGCTAAAGATATTTTCAACATGTATCAACTATCGAGGGAATATTCTATTTTTAAACAGAAAATTTTCCCATAATGAGGAAAAACAAAAAAATTAAAATAAAATCGCTACACTTCAATATAATTATTTGTTTACATGTGCAATGATTTCATATTTTTTGCGACAAAAATAGCAAGAAATAAAATGTAAGAAATGGCTAAGAGAGCGAGTAGGTTTTGTTTTTATGACCAAGACGGCAGCTTTTATTTATAGGAAGACGTAGAACAGTTTGATTAATTTTTGTATAAAAATTATTAGTTTTAAGATGCTCATGTTGAAGCAAGTATTAAATATTCAACATACGGATGGCTAACGTCCTTTATAGACGGAAAATTAAAGCCTTTGGGAACAGACAGGTATTGGTACAATGAACGCGGGCTGATACTAACGCGAATTAGCAGAGATTGCGAGGTTGGTAAAGATTTGTGGTGTCTTTAAAAAGTAATTATTATTAGTTCCGATTCCGGTTATTCTGCATGGAAGAACAACAACTTTGATACTGTTTTGTTTAACCTGTTTAAATAGCCGATGTTTTTGTTATTTTTCTTCATTAATTTTTATAAAATAATTTAAACGTATTATTTTCAAAAGTATGTTTATTCTACTGGAATTAAAATAACTATCGACAAGAGCATTTATTTTAGTTTTGTTGGAATTGTTTTATAGAATTAATTTTAAGTTTCCCATTGTTAATAATTTCGTTTTTATTATTTTGGACTTCGGAATTTTGAGAAACTTATTTGGTTTAATTTAATAAAAACCTTGACACGATTAACCTCTTGGGCGCACTGATGTAGAGCTCAAAAATAAGAGAACAGATCTAACCAGTTAGATCGCAGCTTCCCTTGAATCTTGAAATTGTGTTTGTGGTAGTGGTACTCTCATAATCTGTAGTTGTTTAGCAGTAAAAGTGCAAGAACCTAAGAATATCAACCAGACTTCCAGAGTGCCTCTGTTATAACTGGTTTAATTTACAGGTTTATAGAATAGCTATTAACTAAAATGGGAGAGCAGTAAATCGTGAGCGAAACCGTTATATGCTACCAAAATATTCCGTTTGCAGGAGTTCACGACCAACTTCTGTCACAGGTGATTATCCAGGAAGATAAATTATCAACACTAGATTCATCAACATCACATTGCGCACTACAGGCACAACCAACTATTGCTGCGAAAACCATCAGGCATATTAAGCAATGAAATTCTGCATTTAACCAGCCAACAGCTGGTGACTAGACTAATAACAGGCCATTACAGCTGAATGAAGCATCTAGATGCAATGGGCATTTATAATGAAGAAGCAACATGTTGACTGTGGATGGAGAGAACAAAACAGCCTCACAGATCATCTACAAAGCTCTAACATAGTGGGGATTGCTTAAGGTATCGATCAATCCGGAAGGTTTATACTCAGAGCACAAACTGCGGAACAGGCTGTTAATCCTGATGAAGACAACCAACTTGTTCACAAAGAACAAATATAACAGGCGACACAATAAGTCACCAGGCTTCAGTAAAAGGGCTTCAGGGTTAAAATCAAATTACAAATTTGGCAAGGCCAAGGTGTGAGAATTATCAAAACCGATTTATCACCACTACTAAATTTTATTTTATTTTTATTTTTTTAATTTTAAGCAAAACAAGGAAAAATACTTTAAATTTCGCAATTTTCTCGCAATTTCATGTAATTATATATTTGTTAAGATTTTATATTACCAACTATATAAAATAATATTATAATTCTCCATTTTAATAATACGGATGTTAGGAAGGTTATTTTATAATTAAGAATAAAAAAATATAAAGCAGGATGCTGCTAAAATTTTGTTAACAATACGTTTTACCCATATAAATAATAAATCAAATTTTTCCTATGAGAAAAAGTGGAACAGTAGAAATGACTTGCTGTAATACAAAATGACATTTTCTCTTTTAAAAGCATTTATCTATTGGGCTTCTTCATCTTAAAAATATTTCTTTATGTAAGTAAAGGAATTATATCAATTTTTATTAGATATGTTAATTATCCATCAGTTATTGATTTTAAAATGAAGAAGGGGAAAATCATTGTTTTAATTAAATATAATATTGGAGTGCTTAGATGATGAAAAAATATATTTGTTTAATTAAAAGTTAATTGTAGGTTTAAGAGTCTGATTCCTATGGTGATGGCATAATTTTAAATCTTGACATAAACTTTTTATATTTCTTAAGAAAGAACAACGGATCGGATATATTTCGTAAATGTAAAAGAATGTTGGAATTAAAAAAACTTTTTGAGGTTATTGCTAGGGATAAGATTCGACTAATGGTCATCAATACCATGAAAAGGCATTTCAAAACGTGTTTAAAAATTTGGTAATTCGGCGTGTTTCTGCTTGTGGAAATAGTCCGTTACGCTCTTTGACAAGAGGAATCGTTTGCAGTAAAACTACCCGAATAATCGGTAAAACTGACAAATATACATTTTCAGTAGATCACCATTCCGTAAAACCGACACGTAAAATGTCACAAGATCCTCCTTTTTTATATTGGCGAAGTGGCAGAATCAATTAACGTGTTTTCTTCACATGACGTTGTCAACACGCACGACGGCATCTAGAGCTGTTTCCCACCAACGAAAGAGAGAGATCTCCCAGCCAGTAGTTTATATTGCCTCTTTTTAACTATCTCGTACAGTGTATCAGTCCTTGAAGCAGGCGATTCAAATAAAATAGTTCTTTTCTCCAATTTGTTCACGAAAATTTGATTCAAATTTCTTAGTGAAGTTATATTTCGGCACAGGTATACCCTAAAGAAATGGTAAAGTATATCAGTGAATTCATACACTTCTTACGGTAAAACCGCAACTCCCTGTTGTTTCCACTCTCTATATATTTTACAAACAATTCTCAGCACTTTTTGCCTAAATGCGCTCCATTAATTTGACACGCTCTGCTAATACAAATTCTTAAAGAAATTGTATGTAAATTTTTTCAAAATTTCACGTCGCTTTATAAAGCCTCTGATTTAAGTTTTTCTAATAGAATAAGTGCTATCCGTTTATAACTGGTAATAATTTGTTATATTAAAGTCAATAATGTTTTTTTTCCTCAAATCACAAGTAATAAAGAACAGCCCATTACTCTCGTGTAAGTGGGGTAGACAAGTGAATTCTCCACGATGACAATTTTTAGATCCTGAAAATTGCTGATTATTTAATTCTATTTTAGCTAGTCGTAGTGGAAAAAATCCAGCGTTGTAAACGTTTGACATATTCCCAAAGTTTCATACAATTTTGGATTGCTAGTCAAACAGCAAAAATTCTTAACAATCTTCAAAACCTGAGTTAATGTTATGCTCCTCTTCTCTCTCTCTAAAATAAATTCAGTTATATAATTTTTACAATTACCTATATTCTACTTGAAAAAAAAATACGGGTCTTGAAAAATATTATGTTTTCTATTAGTAAATATTACACACCAATAAATTTATGAACATTTTAATAGCTTTGTAAACTGTAAAAATGATTCGAATTACACCAACCATCTAACAGAATGAAATAATGGTTTTAACTAAGATTTTGGAGTTTTACATACCGAAACTTAAAGAACCAAATTAAATCTGCTTGAATGACTAAAAATAAACAAGTTTAAAAGTAAAAAGATATTATTTAGTAACCAAAGAGATTTTAATAACTTACCTTTATTTTAAGTAACAGCAACTTTATCAAAACCTAATATAATTTATTGGAATTTCCTCAATTTTAAATCAGAAATTTAAGGATCCAACGTTTACACAAAATTGATATTGATAATTTAGCAATATCATAACTTCACAAGACTTTATACAGTACTTGAAGGAGCTATTTTTGCAGTGAAACATATATAGTCAAAAATTACACTGAATATATATGTAAGAATATTTTTTTTTTAGTTTGACCAATCTAAAATGGTATTTGACCATTGCCATATTGTATAAGCCATTTATAAATTTTTCAACCAGGCGTCGAATTTGAAATTGTTGTTCTCGACATCTCTTTTAACTATTCCTACAATACTCATGGGATTCAGGAGAGAGTTCCGCTAACTAAAGGGCTAAAATAATATTTTTAGTTTTCGAGTTCACACATTTTGTGTCTATATATTCAGGTTATGGGCCCAAGATATTTTCTAGGAATTTACAAATGATTTAAAAAAAAAAATTTACATAGAATTCATATTTTCTTCCCGGCATGCAATATCACCTCTAGTTTTCAAAATATTCATGTCTAATTGCATATATAAATGGCCATTATGTAAGAAGTTATTCTTGTCATGAAAATCTATATGCGTAATCAATATATCCATATAAATATAGTATATTGATTACATACACATTATAAGATGTGTTGCAAATTCATTGTTCATCTCTTACATATCTCATAGACCAAAAAAAGGAATTTTTCACTCACTTTTACCTCTCATCAAGAGGTGAAAAATTTTTACTCGTCTCATTCTAGAACACAATCTTTTATCTCGTCTCGAAATTTCTAATTTTTCTCAAAATCACTAAGGTTAAATCATGAGGTGCTTTGTTTCCCTCAAAAAATAAATATTACATGTATATAGTCCACGTTCTCAAAATATCTTTTCTTTGGTAAGTTCTGTAAGGGAGCGTAAGCCAAGAACAATATTTTCGGAATCATCCTCAAGAGTAGCTTTTTCTGATTTTTATACACATTTTTACTCCCGTGAATATTGTTTTTGTGTTCAAAGATTTCCATTGGAATTTTTCTTCCAGTAGTTTCATTGAAAATCAAATATAAATTTATAAATTTTAGGTAAGCTGTCAGTCAGAAGACTCCACTGGCCAAAATTAAAAATTTTTCGCGGATCTACAAAAGCTGATTTGGACAAATGTTTAAGTGATTTGAACATAGATGAAGTAAAAAGTACTTCTACTAATATATGACAAAAGTTATTGCACAAGCGTTTGTGTTTTATAAAATGTATGGCTTTAGTTGCTGGATCTATTAATAAAGATGGAGTAATTAAGACCGACGTTGTAAATGTAAGTGTAGTAGCAAACAAATTTAAAACTAGGATCACTTTGCTGAAACAAGTCTAACAGTTTTGTCCAAACTATAACGCTATATAATAAGTTGCCTACACTGACGAAAAAGTTTATGCTAATCTTGAAGGCTAATATAGAATACAAGTAGTGCAATATAGTACAAATTTCTTTCTTGCTCTGCACATGATGGATGTAAAACCGTTAAATGTTTATTTTGTTATTTTCCAGATGTTGGCAACCGCTATATTTTATTTCTTAAATATTGATTAATTGTGAATTTAAAACCATTCATATTGTGGTATTTTGTAACTCTTATATCAAAATGTTGCAATTTGGTGCAACTAAACTAAAAGCATGTGGGCGTACACTTTTAAGGTTGAAAAAAAAAACAGTTTGCTTATCTATTGTTTTTTAAAAAAATAGGTAAAAATTTTTTTAGTAATATCTAAATACAGAGTTCCATTTAGGAAAGATCCTTAACCGTTTTTTTTTAATATTGTACATAAATTCTGCTATTGGTGGCCAGCCAAATTCACTATACCTAATAATTCAGTTGAACTTTTACTGCTAGTAAAGAGTTTAATTAGTTTAGATTCCAAATTAGTTTACGTCAGAAGGTTGTAAGAATGAGTCAACAGGTTCCACAAGCTAGATTTTTTAATTAGTACTTCAATAAAAATGGAAAATGCTAAACTTTTCTTTGTGTTTTCAAAGTTTTAGCTCTCATATTTTATTTTTGGTTCTCCCCTACAACAATTTGTTAGCTGATGCTCAAATATAATATTAATCATTAGGTTAATAAAATCAAAGGCAGACAAATCTATTTATAAAAATTTATAATTTACATTATTCCCTAAAATTCACTTTGGAGTTAATAGTAACCTCCTACCGTGTGGAAATGGTTATTTTTCAGATGTTAATATCATGAAACTCGTAAACGTAATTGAACAAAATGATTTGGGGAATTCAAATGAAGCAATATGCGGAATAAATATCAACGAAAGTTTAATTAACAATATACGATACGCTGATGATACCGTTATCATAGCCAGCAGCATAAATGAATTACAGTTGATTATAGATTGAGTTGTCTTACACAGTGAAAAATTTGGTTTGGTATGAATGTCTTTAAAATGGAAATAATGCTATTCTCAAAAACTTCAATGGACATGGCTTAACTGCTAGTAATCGCGCTGTCAAACAAGTTTCCTCTTTTAAATATCTAAATGTTATTCATGCTATGCATATCTTGAGTACAAAGAGTAAGCAATATCGAATTTCTAAATCATATAGAAAAACCAAAATAATTGCTTTTGGTCATAAAAGAGACAAGAGATATTTATTTGGCATAGGATATGAAAAGATTACTAGATGAAATTAGGGGGTTCATAATTGAGGAAAAAAATTGAAGAAAAAATCTTTTATAGGAAGACTTTAGAATTCCTGGTAGAAGGACTTACGTAGATAGTTGAATACTCGTCTATTAACGTATTTAGAGTATAGACTTTAAGAACTAAGCTTGTAATTTGAATCACCAATCTTCATATGGAAATAATCCGGTAAGAAGAAAGAAAAAACCAAATAATCAAAAAAAAGTGGCTCAAATATTTGGATAATGCTGTGTGTTAAAAAATTGTCTCCAAAAATTATATTTTAGAAGAAATGTGTGTCTCTAAAAATACGCTCAAATCTACAGTTTTACTTTTTCTTATTTTACATAACAATTGCTTAAGAATTGAGAAAAATCTAATGTCCCCGTGTGCGTAACTAACCGCTTGGCCGCATCTTAGCTACCGGTAAGATTGTTGAATAAAACATGCCTGTCTTTATAAGGCGTTTTTAATTAATTTCTACTAATTATATTTCTATTTATTTATACAGGGTATTTCAAAAAAACATGGTCCAACGCTTCATCTAAAGACATAACGATAAATTTATATAAACATCGTTTCTCTGATGCTTGTATACATCGGTGAGATATAGGGAGTTAAAGATTTTAAATTACTTTAACTTTCTTGAAAAAACTTAAGAAAGGGTTTAGACGATGTAAAAAATATTTGATGTGCGTAATACATTTATGAAGAAGAATATTTTAGATATAAATATTAAATTATAACTGCACCAGAGACTTACCTATATGTTAGCAAATTATTTATTGGGTAAAAGTATATACGCAACGCAACGCTTTTTGATATAATTTTTATAAAACATGTTAAATGTTTGGGCGCGTGTTTTTGGGAACTAGTTGACTGGTCCTGTGATTCTACCAAATCCGATAAATCAAAAATCTTATGTACATTTTCTCCAAAATGACCTAAATGAACTGTTGCCATTAAATGTCAGAAACAATTTGTTATGGTTACAAGACAGTGCTCCTGCATATTTTTTCCCATAAGTAATAAACTCTCCAAATCAAGCTAGATTGGTCAAGAAGGACCCATTTCATGGCCGCCATGGTCCCCCGATATAATTCTACTAGATTTTTACTTGTAGAGACATGTGAAAGAAATTATATATGCAACTGCAGTGATAACAAGACAATAATTAAAGTGGCATATATCCGATGCCAACGATATTACTAGGCAAGATGGAAGACTTTTTCAGAGAGTAAGTGGAGCCTTTAGAGGAAGAATAAATGCTCGTATTTGTATAAGAGGTGGTCACTTTCGTTATATCCTGTACTCGTAATTAACAGCAAGAAATATATTTTTCTTTTAGCAATGTACTAAAACAATTCATATTTTTATTTCTGCATAATTTAACATAATTAGATTTATCTCCTAAACGGAGTCAAAATCGAGGAAACACTAAACGATAGAGTTTAAAATGTATTTAACATGTTTTACAAAAATTATGTCAAAAAGGAAAAAAAAAGCCAGTTGCGTACGTATTTTTATTCAATAAATAATAATTTGTTAACCTTCCGCTAAGTTCTTGTTAAAGTTATAATTTAACATTATTCCCCTTCATAAATATATTATGCACACCAAATATTTTTTGCATAACACTACTATCTATTTTATGCTTTTTAGTCAGCTAATTTGAGTTTTTGTAGTTATCGAACTTAGAACGTTGATTAAAGAGTATATTGAATACATACGCATGAAAATCATTACTCTTCTTTTCTTCAGGTTTTTAAAACTATTTTTAAGTTTAAAATCATTAAGTTTTAATAAGGACCACTGAGCTATGTTTTAACATCAAAATGTAAGTTTAATTCGGCACGGTTTAAACCCAAGAATGATTTTTGTTTGACCAATGCAGTTTTGTCAAATATTTTGTTTTTAAGTTTTGACACATACCAACAATAATTATATTGGTTTTTGTTATTTGATCTATTCAATCATCTTAATTTATTTTAGAAGAACATTCCATCATTTGTAGATGAATTTAAGGTAACTACAATTATTAAATGCACGGAAGCGGTTGGAAAAATATCTTCCTGTGATGACATAGCCAATGCGTTCCAATGTGTACCCAAGCCTTCTCAACGTCCAGAATGATCTTGATATTTTAACCAATTCAAATTCAAAACGATTTGCTGAAATAATATGTAGAGTATATTTTGTAATTATTTAATATTACTATAGAAAATCCTTTCAAAATAATCCTCTTTATTTTAACAAATAATTATTATAAAATAAATATTCAAAAATTTCATTCAATCCAGGTTCACAGTAGCACGCAAATTCTTTTATGACGTCACTAAATAAAAACTGTACCTTATAATCAGTGTTATTTGAGTGTTGCTTATAGAGCTCTATTACTAGTTTATTGAACAATTGCATTTTTATTACGGTTATGATGTTCACGCTAAACTAGAGGTAGGATTTTTTTACCAAATAATGTAAGAATAAGAGAAAGGCTAGAGAAATATTTACTTTATATTAAGAAAGCAACATTTTTTGCTTAAAAGCTTTCATTTCTTCCAGTAAAAAACTGGATTTTACATTTCTTGAATTGTCAGTTCTTCAAGAACTTAAAGTTATTATGAAAATTTGAAATGCAGTCTTTCTAAATATAACTCCAGAAATATTATTCAATAATAAAAGTAGAACTGGTTCTGTGTTTCGGTCCTTGTTAAGTAAGAAAATCTACAGCATCTGGCCTATTTTGAATTCCACACTCTGGCAGCAGTTTTACAAAAAGTAAGGAATATATGTCGGAAGTTAAGTAACTTCTAAAAACTTATTCTAAGCCTACTATACGAAATTTAAGAATATTTCATTATAATAATTTAAATTTAAAAAAAAAAAACTAACTATAACACGTTTTTAAAACGGACCAAAAAGTACAAAATGCCTTGTCACATTGGCCTGAAAGTTTTCAAACGAAAAACGTGGGGTGCAAGAGATAATAACTGACGTGTGAGTTTTCTCAATGACAGCTACTCTCTACCCTCCTTACTACTATTGCAAGTTTTTCAAAGCTATTAGATATTCACAATCACAAATTTTCTGGACAATGTGACAAATAATTTTATACTTTTTGCTCCATTTCAAAAACATGGTCTGTTAAAAATTTTTATTATTTTCAAAATCAATTTTGCTGTGTATTTTCGGATAGATGAAATTTAGAAATTCATGTAAGCTGTTGAGCTATTGTTTACCATGAGGTCATATCACAAATATATCAACTACGTAACGATATCAGAGCTTGAGTTTTAGGTAGGATTCTTCAAGAGCTTTGATGTCAAAATAAGTTATGAATAGATTTGCTACAGTTGGAGATAGTGACGAGCCTATGACATCGTCATGTATCTGTCTGTAGATCTGGTTGTCAAACAAGAAAAATGCTTTCTTAAGCCAATATCTGGCGAGATATATAACGTGAGTTGGGAAATTCTCTCTTCGGACGATCAGATCCATCGCTTTATTCATCGGTTTACTCGGATACAGGGATTTTACGTCGAAGCTTGCAAATATGCCATCCTCGTCAAGTCTTGCGGAGTGCAGAATTGTTAAGAACTTTTCCGAATTTTTTATGTAAGATACGATATTCTTCATACGTTGCTGCATAAAGCCAGCAAACTATTTTTCTCGTAAGTGAGTGGGGAAGTTGTAAGCACTGACGATGATCCTTAGAGGGGCTTTTGCATCTTTGAAAGCCCGTTTTCGTTTAACATCCAGTTGTATGGGTGAGTCCATGATTTTGGCTTTTGTAATTTTTTCAATATATGTTGTGAAATCCCTTGGTACAGTCTTGTAAGCAGAGCCTTTTAAGATATTTTTCATTTTTGTAGAATAGTTTTCGATATTCATGATGACGATCGTATTGCCTTTATCGACAGGTAATATTATGATGCTGTCATTTTTGTTCAGGTCTGTTAAGGCTGTAAGTTCTACTTTACTGAGATTCTGATTCGAAGGATTCGATGTTCTGAGAATTCTTGACACATATAATTGTATTAGTTCAGCCTTGTGGTTTTCTTTAAAAGAGAGAGTCGACTCGACTTGTGCAATTATTTCTTCCATAGGAATATTTTTTGTAGCTATTATGCAACTGAACCTTCCCTTAGGACAGTTTTTTCGGTTTCAGATAATAAGTAATTGGATACATTATAAACTGTTTTACTGTTAGTTGTTGCTTGTTTGTTCATTTCTTTTGGTAATTTTTCATGATTTTTTTCACTTTCTTCAAATACTTTTTGTTCTTGTGCTTTCTTCTCGTCAATAGTGTGGTAGGTTATCCGTATAATAGCTGGTTGCGCATTGTTGTCTCTCCATCTTATTAAGAAGGTAAGGTCGCATTGGAGGATGCTGACGTTCTCTCATTTTTTCATATAGAAACCAAGCGAACTAGATGAATTACTTACGGATTAATATTGAATCACATGTTTTCTTCCGCTACGTTAAAACATTGTACATCTCTACGGGGAGAAGATATTCAAACAAAACAAACAATATATAAAAGTGAGAGAGAAAGTTTGCATCCTCTTATGCGACCCTATTTTCTTAATAGGATGCAGAGATAACAATGAGCCATTAGCTTTTATAAGGATAACCTACCATACGATAACAAGGAGAAAACTTTCCGTAATAGACAGATCTCGCAGTGACCTTCTTGGGAATGAAATACGACAGAAAAAGATACAATTGAATACAACAGAATACGTATTTTAATATTATTACCTGTCTCTAAGGAACCTAGTATATCCTATTCTATGGAATCGTATAGAAACTCTCTTCTACGGGCGAACTGAAACCTCAAAAACCACAAAAACACATTTGAAGAAATTTGAGAACATCACAAAAACCACCACTAACAAGAGAACAAAAAAGAAAAAACCCATAGCAAAACAGCTTATACCTACCATATCCAATTACCATCTATTTGAAACCCCAGCAGCGCAGTGGGCTTTTTTTTTATCTCCTAATATGATAGCCAAAGTCCTACGCCTTTGCTGAAAGTAGCTAGAGGGCAGAGGCCAGGCAATCCTGCAACATGACCAATCCACCACTTTCAAGTGCAAGTTATCTTGAAATAACTCTTTTTTTCATTCGAGGCGCAGCAGTGTCTAGTCGCGGGTCTACTGCAGATATTCAGTCGCCTGACACTGTTAGGTATATACTAAAGGTCCTTTTCGGAGTGTATTCGTGAAACACTCTAACACAATAGCTCAACTGCTAACACGAACTCATCCATCCGAAGATATAGTTTACTCGAATTTGAATAAAATAATCAGCTTCCGTTTCTAAACATAATTGTGGTCAAGACAATGAATAGATACCTGCAACCTACAATGCATCGAAAATCAACCTATAGTAACAGATATCTCAATGTTGATTCACTCATTACAAATACAAGACGTAGCTAACACCCAAAATGTCTTCGTCTAACCGACAACTAAGGGCAAGAAAATGAAATAATACATATAAAATGGCTAAAAACCATCAATTATAAATAAAGCAATAAAGTTATAACAAAATACTACACAATTCATATGTGAGTCCATCGAAATTGAAAAGAACAATACCCTGAATAAGAGAAACGATTCACTCAATCTTCCATCTACTTAGAAAGCTCTCCTCAACCGAAATCATTTTACCAGCATGACGTCTAAGCCTAAATTGACACCACCAACGGCTCTACAAAATGAGGCGAAGTCAACGGTAGCCCATAGGCATGCTCTACAATCATATATAAAGTATACTGCTGACGCGACAGTACGTTTTCTCATTTCGTGACAGTAGAATTGCTCCTGGTTTTATTTTCGCTATTTTGACGACTGTAATCGTAGAATTTATCGATTTCCCTGCTGGAGATTTCGAAACGCTTATCAAGAGCTACACGAACTTGTCTCTATGCGACGTCATGATCATGTTCGGGCTCTAAATCGATCGTATTACGCAATTTTAATGACGAGATGCTACTTGAGTGGCTTTTTTTCTTCTTTGTGCGTTTCATTCGTGGATTTTTCCGACAAGGGGAGTTTTTCTCAAAATTTTTTATCAAATCTCCGACGGAAGTGCTTGATACTTCTGAAGAAGCATCATTGTGGACTTTATTGTATTGTGGGAATGCTAACTGCCACCCACCTCATTTGACTTTGGCAGGACCAGGATATCTTGGGGATTTCTGGACTTTTCCGCGATTGAATGTCTCATTCTTAATATTTTTGAAACGAATTGTCAAGAAATTGTTTACTCACTGTGGGCTTTGTTTGTTTTATTTGATTATCAAGGAAAGTTGATAAATCAGAGAATTTTCTGTAATTGGACTTTTGTTATGGGCTTTGCTTAATCGGAACGTGATTAAGACTTGTCGTTTAAGCTTATTCTAAGCTTAGAGAGGGCTAACTAATTGAATCTAGTTAGAGAATTGAGATTTTCAGGAGTCTTCTTTTTTCTTGTTATTTTTTTGTATGTGCAACGTCCTGTTTTCTTCTTTATTGCTTTCCAAAATTGCGAAATTTCAGAACTACCAATTATTTTCCGTTTTTCTAAATTCGTGAGAAGCTTTATAGTTTTTTTTCACGATTTAGAAAGATTTTACTGATTTATTTGAACGATTTGAATAACCACGCTGTTTATCCACGTTTCCCGCTTTGAACTATTGTAGATTAGTCGAGGATTATAATTTTGTTATCGCGCCTTCGTGTAGAATCGAACCAGCATAGACCAGCGGAAATTTTGAATTTCGAAATCTAATTTCAAATCTGAATCGAGATTTTTATTTGACTAAAGAATTTTTTTGTGGTTCTTTCCCTGACAAAGAGTTCGCCAGTAAGGATTTTACCGCCTAATAGACGAGATTGCCTGGTCTTTCTGGGCACAAACTTCTTTTATCTTCTTTTCCTGACACGAATTTTCTTTTATTCTTAGTGGTCCTCTTGAAGCTGAAAGGGGCGGTCCAGGCTAATCTCTAGAACTTTTAACCCCTACTCACGTATCGAAAAGTCCCGAATACTTCTGGCGACGAAATCGAAACATAATCTCTTGCGAGATTACTGAAACGATGGCCTTTTTACGGTAAATTCTCCGTACTTTCCGTTGACATGGTGGAAATGTCAGACTACTAGGCAACGGAAGAGAATTTTACGTTTCGCTGAGTAATTTGCTGTAAAAGTTTTTATTACTCTTGTTCGCGTGTGTATAAACTTCCAGACATCTGTGTACTTTAACTGATAATCAGATTCTGCTAACAAATAGTCGTATCGATGTCGTAATCTCACCAAGTCTCCGTACTACGAAATATACGAATAAATTTGTGGCTTGACCTGATGTATGCTTTGGATGTTTCATCCGCGATAACTGGTGGTCCGATTCCTCAGCGGATCCCCCAGTGCCGTTCCCATACACCCGACATCCTACTTATTATAAGTGAAAACTAATATTTGAAGATATTTTGGGTCGGCACATGCTGGTAAGATGATCATTCTACGACATCTAGTGCTGTTTATAGTTTCACGGCGCTCCGTTGAGTCTCTTAGCAGTAGCCAATTAAGAGTCGAGGCACTTTGACAAAAACACTTCTTGGTCCGCGATATCGCTGCAGTATCAAGACGTCTGTAAAACGAATCGTGTGCTGTGAATCTGCATGGATTTTCACCGTTTTATTCATGTTTTGTTAACCCGATTTTTCTTTTGATTGTAATTTTGCCATTATTACAACACTGCAAAATAAAATTTCCTCAGTTGATCTTCAACAAGCTAGCACAACACCTGCAAGTTTCGACAAGAAACAAGCGATCAAACCGATGCACTCCCGGATTAATGCTGATTCACACGTTTATTTATATACTTATTGTCTTTTTAGTTCAACTTATGACAACTGGGAAAACTAGCATCCAAATGCAAATACCTTCCAGCAACAATATCGAGGCAGATACAGTACGAAGGGGAACATTTCCGGTAGACTCACTAAGCCCAATATTGTTTTGCCTTGCCACAGACCTACAATCTCATGGTTTAAATTCCAACAAATGTAGCTTCAGTATTGAGACCAATCGTGAAAAGGTGGTAAGACTAAATCATCTTCTAAATATGGATGATTTTAAATTGATAGCTGCTACTTGAAATCAGGTGTCTCCAAATTTATATTTTATATAGGAATTGTTTCTTGCGAATGTTGCTCTAGGTTCGATACAGTTCCCCTGACGAGACCATGAGATGATTGAAATGCGTAAGCAGAGAGGAGCAGAGTAGTATTTGCAGGAAATAAGCTGTGCGTTTATATTCTTTCTTTTTCTCTGCTTGAAAGAAGAATACATTTAGGCAACTATTTAAAGGCCGCAAATAAATTTCTTACTGAAGTTTTGATTTTAAAAATTTTGTACGACTCAGGTGAATGTACAGCTGTCGTTCGACTGGCGATATTTTTCAGGCTGACCTAGAAGTCGGCAGGTTTTTAATATCCTGCAGACATTTTTCGGAATTTATATTTTAATAAAAGTTGTTTTCTGCGAATGTTGGTCTTGGTTCGATACAGCTCCACTGACGAGATCATGGGGTAGTCGAAAAGAGTATGGAGAGCGCACCAGAACTGTATTTGCAGGAAATAAGCCGTTTGTGTATATTCTTTCCTTATTCTCTGCTTGAAAGGAGAATACCTATAGGAAATTATATGTCATATGCCGCATTGAAGTAAAAGGAATTTAGCTGTACTGAGATCAAACTGTGCTTACGGATCATACAGTTGAACATAACAGGATAGACCTCATTAATTATAGTTATATAAAGCTAAGCCAGTAACTATAATAGAAGTCGTTATTCCTAACAGCAACAATCGAAAGGATCAGCATTGAATGATTGATTGATTGATTATATGACATTGCAGGCCAGGTTAGAGAAGTCCTTATATTGCAGCCTTAAGACCTATTGTGTTGCCTGTTACATCTATTTTAGGTGAACAGGTTCGTTGCCATCTTCAGGTTTAGCGGTCTGCTCAGTTTTTCTCTGGGTATAAGCCTTCTGGATTAATTGATCCCTGAAGTTGTTTCTAGTAAGTTAAAGCTTCGCATTTGAAGGTGATGTATGAGGCCGTCTCGTCCTCTTCATTATGTAGTCTGCATAATGATTTTTCATTGAACATGCCCATTGTATGCAGACGCTTTTTCAAACTGCAGTAATCAGTTATAAGTTCTGTCATTAGCCTGATCTGTTGTCTGCTTAGATGCAGAATTTTGCGTCTGTTAACCAATAGCTTGCTGAGCCTGTAACCCGCAATCTGGTTCCAATGGGCCTGGTTTTGTTGATTTATCCACCAGGATAAATCGAATTACCAGATCCGACAGAAGTGGGGATACTACTCCTTCCTTAGGGCAGTCCTTGACTATTAACATCTCTACGAATTCCTCCAATAATTTAGGTTGTGCTCGTCTACCTTGGAGCATGTTTTGTATTTACCAGAACTGTATATTTGCAGTGCCATGTTTTCTGGCAGAAGTTGTCATGGAGGAGAAGGAAGTACGATCAGGTGCTCTCTCAATATCAAGGAAGGCTGTCAATGCTATTTCTTTGCTATCGGTGGCAGACTCTATTCTCCCTACTAGGTGTTGTAAACCTAACTCATATGATTTTTCTGATTGGTAAGCATGTCGACTGGAGTGTAGTGGCTTCTCTTTAAGAAAGATTCCTCGTATATGTCTTTAAACTAATTCCTCAATCAGCTTTAGCAGAAAAGTTATTGGCGTGAACGACTTCGCCTGAGAGCAGTCTATCCCAGGTGTTGATATGAAGATAATTCTGGACCTGTTCCAGGTCGAGGGCGAGTAAACTCTAATTATAACTGCCTTTAAAATTTTGCAGAGCACCGGAGTGATGAGCCCCTTGTCCTGCTTTGAATCGGGTTCTGGTGCATTTTAGCTTTCAAACGATTCCATAGCCCACAATATCTTGGTGTGGGTTATTACTTTGTTTTATGTTTCCCAGTCTCTTTTTGATATCTTTATAGTCAGGAATAGAGGTTCATTTTATTATTTATGGTGGCGTCAGGTGACTCTGGCAGGTGAGCCCGAAGAATTATTTCTAGGGTTTCCTGCTAGTCTCAATAAAGCTCTAATCCGATTTCTGCAATATTCTTATAGGATCTGTGGGATTTTTAGTCAGAATCTTATGGAGTCATAATGCTTTAGAGGTGCTTTTAATCTGTTGATACAGCATCCTCCAGGAGCCTCTTTTGGCGACTATTTTTTTTTGTTGTAATCAGCCTCCGTGATTCCTTTCTTAACAGTGTGAGATCGTTATTCCACCAGCTTTATTACTTTATTTCCTCACCATGGGGCAGTTTTTGTGGAATGAGTTTTTAATTGTTTCTTGCAGTTGAGCAGAAGTTAACTCAATATCCGCATTGTTCCTTATGTTCAGTTTGATATTTTCGATGTTTAGGCTTAGTATTTCTCCCAGTTTGTTGCTCTTGCATTTAATGCAATCGGTCTCTTCAAATCAATTAGCTCCATGCAAATGTATCTATAATCAGAGTGGGACGGCTCCAGAGAAACTTGCCATCACGTTATCTGAGAGCTTATACGAGAGGTCGCCTAGGTTATGTCCCTTAACTTATTGCGTGATTTCAAATCTCCAAGTTATTGGCTACTAGAAAACTAAAAAGATACCTACCTCTTTTATTTATGTCGCTGCTGTTCCAAGTTAGATGATGTGCATTGGCGGCTCTCCAGACAATAGAATGCAGAGCGACCACGTTTAAGTGGAGCTCGATTTGCACATGCTGCTGGGTCACTTGAGTCTTCAGCTGTTGGAACTCCGTTTGCTATTTCTCGACATCTATTTTCTGACTTTGTGCGTGCGAAAATTTTTTGTTGAAGTTTAGGTTTTTAAGCCCTCAACCACCCATTTGAATCAGGTCTCTGGGGTAATATCACAGACGATTTGGCGTCAACAGGTGCAGTTCGAATTTTAGTAATTGTTGATAGAACCAACATTATTTCCTCCAGGTTGTACTTCCTCCAACTGCTCCATGGTTAGACCTTGTTAGCCCTCCACAGTGGAAAAAGGTTGAGATTTATTGTTATTTGGGGTCTCCATATAGTTCCCACAAGTATGCCGAAAAGTTTGTTTCATCTCAGACGAGCTCTTACTGGGATAGGCTGTTTACTCCAGAAGGTAGTTCGGTTCTTTGGAGGTATAATTTGAGATACATAGCCATATGTATTAAGCATAGAAGATAAGCACGATAGATGCGTGGTACATCCTGGAAACAACGTGAGAATACAATTCTCCAGACCGTTGACAGATGAGCTTCAGATTTCTGTCTCTCTATCCCGCATAATTAAGTCAAGAGCAAGTTTTATGCGTATAAGACCAGGGACAGGTTCGCTTTAAACCTCAAGAGCGAGACCTAAATAGCCGAGGGAACAGCAAGTGAGTAGATAAGAGCAACTTTTCTTACCTACTTAATTCCCCTAAAAGCTGTGAGACCTTGACATTGGTGCGGTGACTTAAGTAACTGTGAAAAAGGCAGAACAGCTTACACATACCAGGAGTAACGGCGTGGAGAAGGATGTCCTCCCTCTCATGTATCGTGGCACTTCTGGGGTTGCGGGGTTTAGAGTGAGGAACTTCTTTCGCGTGGTCCCGCCTGGAATGTGTCTTGCGAGGCGGTGATCTTGGGAGAAGTGTCTGCAAGATGTGGGAGCTTGCCCTAATTGGTCGGCCAAGTAGATCGAGGCCACGAAACTCCCCTCAAGCCACCATGAAACAACATATGACAAGGGCTGCGTGATAAAGGGAATGCTTTATCTTTAATACGCGAACTCTGGATACCTGGGGACCTCCGACTTAAAAAAAAAACCTTGCTCCTGCATGCGGGGCTCTACAGGGGTCGATCTCTCATTCCCTAGCTAGTCGTGGAACGAACCATAGGTTATGAATTTAAAAACGAAAAACGAGCATGTTATCTTGACAACTCAGACAACTCACTCGCCTCCTCGAGTAAGCCAGCCTCACAAGAAAAGAATAAGTGGGGAAAATGACAAAGAAATTAGGAAGAACGAAGGGAGCCAAACTGCTCTCACTACACCCTTCACCTCCTTAATGAAGCAGAAAGTACCCATCAAAAAGAAAACAAGGAAGGAAAAAGAAAACTCACCTCTACTACCTGAACTGGGAAAATCGACCATCCCGTGCGGCGAGGACTAAGTGGAGCAGGAGTAAAGTGATACCTGGGCTATCTCAAAGAAGGACTAGCACTAGAGGAAGCCAGGAAGAAGGTGGCAGAACATAAATCTACCTAAATTATAGGGATGCACCTTGGTGGAATGATCATCTCTTTAATAGGGCTAAGCGTTCTGGTAGAACTACACTGAGAAACGTACAACCTAGAACAAAGGACTTAAGAAAGCTAAAAGAAACAGCTACAAGAAATTCTGTGAAGACATCCAATCTACACCTGCCATAGCAAAACTATACAAAGTCATAGCGAAAGGTTGGGTCGACACTGCAGTTGTATTTTGTAAGCCAGACGTTAGCTTTATGAAGAGCGAGGAAGAAACAGCATTACTCTGACTCAACACTCACTTTCCGGGGAGCAAGCCTAGCACCGCGAATGATGCAATAGAACATCACGAAAACACCTTCCGACCATTTAGAACCTCAGGAGTTGATGGAATAATCCCGGCTATACCCCAACGAGGGAAGCAAAAAATTTTACCACACTGCATCAGTTAAAGTAGCCTGGAATTGGGCTATATACCAGAAATATTGTCAGGGTCATCTTAATTCTGAAAGCGGGGAAAAAGAACACTACACACCCTAAATCTCTGCGACCCAACACACACATCGTTTATTATCAGAACAGAAATTCTTCAACAGGCGCCACTGCAACCTTATCAGCATGCGTATCAAGCGGGTAGGTCTACAGAAACAAAATAGAAGAAGGGGAGCTACCCACATTGAAGCCGTCCAACATCCTAAAATTCCTGACGAAAATAAAACTGGAGGACTTTGGCCGGCAAGGTATTCCTTACGACTTGGCAGCAGTAGGGGAGTACAATAGATCTATTAAGTCGCAGTGTGCAGATTCCCAATTTTACGTATATACCTACTTAATTGAATGTAACAAAGAGCGGTTTGCAAAACCGGTTGTTGATAGCCGTTTCCCATTGCATATCGAGCGTATCTTGACCTTAACGTTTCTATATATACTATCATTTAATAAATATACATTAAAATAAAATATTACGAGCATACATCACGTTTTGGATGTTTAATTAATTTCACTCTCATTTGATATGTAAAGGAAAAGCGAATACATTTTGTAATAATTGCGTAAATTTTGGCACATAATTTTATCGAAGAAATCTAAATAATTTTATAAAAAAAAGTATTTAGAACGTAGCAGACGCCTATGAAGAATTTAGATAAATCTTTGGTACCTACATCAATATGTAATACTTGCTGATTGAATTTGCCTGGACGAATGTTAACAAAGAAGTCATTATGTAACCTACCTCGGGCTTTTTAGCAACAATACAACAGGTTATAATAAAAGATATAAAAGAAAATTGTTTATCGGACTGTAATAAGTGCAGCTAATAGAGGTATAACATATAGGTATCGGGAGATAGATTCACAGCCTAGTAAGATGAAAAGCATAAAATAGTTGAGTGCGTAAATTCAAGTGATGAAATTTCCTTTGTAAACATTTCGTAAACAAAGAATCTCAATTTTTTGACCCAGATTCATTGGATAACTTCATTCGAGATTTCAATCTTGCTAAAAATTCAGCAGCGCTAGTGGCTTCAATACTCAAAGAAAGAAATTTGTTACTGCCGGGTACAAAAATTACAGTTTATAGAAAAGCAAATGAGCAGTTGTTGAAGCTTTTTTCGAGCGAAAATTTTTTCGTATATTGCAATGATGTAGAAGGACTCGTAAATTTATATAAATTTGGTATATATAAGCTTGGAAACTGGCGGCTATTTATTGATTCCTCTCAAGAAAGTCTTAAAACAGTATTACTTCATAATGGAAATGTATACGCGGTAAATTCCTAAAGCTTATTCAACCCTACTCAAGGAATGTTATGAAAGTTGAATTACTACTAGAAAAGATACAATTATCATTACTGGCTCACCATGGTGATTTCAAAATGATCAATTTTTAGTTGGCTTGCACTCGGAAAACACAAAATATCCTTATTTCTTCTGTCTTTGGGGTAGCCGTGCACGGGAATAACACAGGATAAAACAAGAATGGCCAAAAAAATTGGCATGGAAGACTGGTACTTAAAATATCGTTAATGAAAGCCTTGTTAATACAGTGAAAATACTGTTACCACCACTTCTTATCAAGTTAGGACTTCTGAAACAAGTCGTGAAAATCCTAAATAACGATCGTCAATGTTTTAAGTAACTAGGCGCCAAATTTTCAAATTCGTATGATGCTACAATTAAGGAAGGTATTTTTGTTGAACCAGATAACAGATTACTATTGAAAGATGAAAATTTTTTAAAAACTATGAATCATGATGAAAAAATGCTTGGTTGAATTTCGAAAAAGTCATACGAAATTTCTTAGGTAATCACCGTGATCCAGAATACAAGACTGTTGCTAAATTTTAAGAATTTAGGCTGTTTAATGAGTATGAAATCAAATTTTTGATTTTCTCATTTAAATTACTTTCCTGAAGCTGTTGGAGTATTTAGTGAAGAGATCGGCAAACGATTCTATCAATATTTTAAAGAAAATGATCAGGGAAGATGAGATGAGCGAATGATGGCAAACTTTTTCTTGTCTATGAACAGAAATGATAACATGACTATTCATAAGCACAATACATTAAAACGATCGCTTGAATTAAAGCAAGATCGTTTTCATTAAAAATGACTGATTTGTTCAAGTAAATACTAATAAACTAGAAGAATAAATAACTTTATATAAATCGTTTTTTATTTAACTATTTACAAGATTTAAACCTTAACATATATGTCCACCAGGTGAAACGCTATATTTGTTTCAAATAACGTCTAACGTCATTTGAATTTAAATAAATTATGAAATATGCCTATATTTGCCTCTAGAAATATTAAGAAAATTGTTCATATATTTTTTATTAATTTACAATATATCTGTTATTTTGAATTTCGACATGTCAACTCGGTTTTTGATATATACGTATATAAGTAAGAGCCAAATGTGGGAGCCAGTGCCCTAGAAAGGGTTGATTCAGAAGGACTGGAAACGTCGCATATGCTAATTTTTAATTAATTCGCAAGAATCGACCTAATCTGGCCTCGTGTTCATCCTGTAAACAATGATTTTAATGACCGCAATACTGTTTAAAGGGATTAACTAAACTTACTCTATTAAATAATCATAAGAAATGAAGGGAATTAAAAGAGGATCTGGCAACATAACCACCAGTGGCATTTTTGGGCCTCATATCTATATATTTATCGCAGGTCAGATCCATCTTTACCAGCTTTTTTTTTATCAGACCCGACGGATTCTATTGCATTTCCGGACCCATTTTTGTTGAAACTTCTCATAACTGCTTTATACCGCCCACCAAATGCGTCATTACCTTTTCTAATCGACTTCTAAACCAAGAAGGATCTCAATTCTAACGCTATATATTTTCTTTTTATGTATGTACATCGATTACTTTGGAACGGTGGTACCGATTTTTATGATTTTTTTACATGATATTCAGGTAGTTACTGCGGTGGTACCATGTCATTTTGTATCAAATTGGTGCAGTACAGTCCAAGATAGCACTGATAATATGGTGGACAAAACAACGGGGTGAACTGCAGTAGGAGTGTTTGGACCCAGACACTACGAAAACTTGGTTGAGGCACCAAGCACTTTCTAGGCAAAAATATATGCTATTAGGATGAGTATTCAATTTAACAAGGAGAAAAACTATTACGGCCAAGAGATTAACATCATAACGGATAGTCAAGCATCCATCAGTGCGCTGAGCTCTCAAGTTATCAGTTCCAAGATGATGTGGGAATGCCTAGAAGAACTGAATGATTTGAGTAAGTATAATAAAGTCACTCTCATGTGGGTATCGGGACATACTGGGATAGAGAGGAATGAGATAATAAACGGAGCTGCAAGGATTGAGACAAGCGAAGGTACTTTTGGGGAACTACGACCAGAAGAGATTCAACAAATGCATAAGCTTAAATAAAAACCAGCTCAGAGTTCTGACAGCGGTCCTGACGGGGCATTGCCACCTGAAGTGACACCTTAAGAAACACGGACTGATAGAAAAAGAAGAGTACTGATGCTATGAGGAGGAAGACGAAACCTCTATTCATATCCTTGAAGAATGCAGCACTCTAGAAAACCCTAGGATGCGGTTCTTGGAAGCACACCAAATCGAAGAAGGGGAGCTACTCACCTTGAGCAGGCCAATATCCTAAAATTCCTGAAGGAAATAGGACTGAAGGACCTACTCTAGCCGATAAGGTAACTCTTACGACTGGGCAGCAGTAGAGGGGCACAATAGATCTGCCTGGTCGCAGTGTACAGACCTCAATTCTACGCACCTACATATGCAATATGGCGAACAAAAAAAAATTTTTTTTTCCGAATTTTTTCAAAATGGATATGGGAGAGTTTTCTGGGTAGCAGATAACGAAACTGAATTTATTAAAAACAATAAATATGGCGGATTTAATATAGCGGCTAAAACATTTTACATATCTTGACTTTGTCCAAAATTTTTGGACGTGTTAATTAAGAAATTCAAATTATTTTTAAAAAATTCAATGGGGCAGATCCAATATGCCGTCTGAAAATTTTACATCTTTCGATTTACTCAAAAATTGATAGAGGGGCGATCTTGATGGTGAAAATTACGATTTTAAAATTATTTTTAAACGATTCAATATGGTGAATCCAATATGGCGGACTAAGAATTTTCCATTTACCATTTTTTTTTTTCAAAATTGGTCGCTTTTGAAGGTGTAAATAGCGGATTAAAAATTATTTTAAAAAAATTTTATGTGTCGGATTCAATATGAAATGTTACATTTCCGAATTTTGTCCAAAACTGGTACTAGTAGATTTTCGTGTGTGTAAATTCAGAGGTTAAAATTCATATTTTTTCAAATTCGGTATTAGAGGGTTTTCGAGATCGTAGGTTACGAATCTGAAGTTAATTCTTTTTAATTTAGTATGAGAGATACAATATGGAGGACAAAAAATTTTACATTTTTCCGATTTTGTCCAAAACTGATATTAGAGATATTTTGAAGCATATAAAACTCAATATGCAGAATAAAATATGTTAGACTGAAAAATGTACATCTCAAATTTTTTTAATATCGATATTGGGAGGTTTCGGGGGCCTATATTACTAACCTAAAATTAATTTAAAATTCAAGATAGTGGATTTACTATGGGAGACTAAATATTTGTTTGATACAATTTCATTCAAAACTGGTATTTGAAGATTCCTCAAAGTTAAAGAATTCTTAGTCATTTATTTTAGTGTTGTGTACAACTTTGGATAAAATGGGTAATATTTAATTCAAATAATTCATGAATATCATAACAAATTCAAAACTAAAAATCCAAAAACGACAATATAAATTTTTATATGAAATTGAAATTTATGAAGTCGGCACAAAATTATTTCGAAATAAAACAACACTAACCTGAACTAACACGAGATATGTATAAACTATAGTAAGAAAGCGAATCACATTTTGTTACGTACTAGTTTGGCGCCGACTTAAAAAATTTCAATTTCATATAAATATTTATATTGTCATTTTTCGCATTTTAGCGCTTTCTTAGAAGTCAGTTAAGTTTTTTTTATTGAAATTTTATTTATTAGATGCTCAGGGTTAGAATTTCAAAAGAAGTAAAGTATGTGTATTGATATGACTAATGACTTTGGATTCTACACGTTTTTAATGATATCTTTTTGTTGTATCGATTTCTTTTGTCTCATTTAAAGTAATATTTCGAAAATTGCGGGTTTAGTTATCAAAGAGATTAAGTTTAGAATTTAGCAATTAGAGGAAATGTTAAAATTGTTTTCTTTAAATGATCCATACTGTTTTTATAGCATGGCAGTACAAATTACGGTTCTGGGGAAGTTGATTCATCCTTCGAAGCCGAGATCAAAGTCATAAGTATGGCAGTGAAGGATCACAACTGGAGTGTTAAAGAAATCATTGAGACATATTTATGATTGAAGTTAATGATGTCATTATCATGATTTTTAAATAAATTTATTATTTTTTTCTGTATTTTAGAAAAATAAAACTTTTAAAAAAATTGTAATCCCTTCCCTTTATATACAAAATCATTACATTGAAATTCTTAATCTAAAACCATATTACTTTTATAAATATTAAAGAATAGGAAATATTCTTAAATTAAATTTCTAAGCTTTAAGACTTTATTGAATTATATTTATTGATCTTTATTTCCAAAAGAAAACTTGACCCAGGATTACCCATTATTTTTTTTCCATAAAGCAGCCAGATTTCGCTTTTATAATGTCACTGAACCCGTTAAATTTGTCAATTTCTGTGCTTGGGGGTTATTATAACATAATCTTAATTAAATTATAAACACAAAAGTACCATTATAAGGCAAAAATTCAATCAAACTAAGTGCTTCAAATTGTTTAAGTTAGTATTAGCACCATTGGTTTACTCAAATTTCCTTAATATATCAGTAAGCTCGTTTATATTCCTAATGTCTTCCAAACCATCTTCGCTGGATTTTTCAGGTATCAGTAACGTTTGCTTGTTTTGATCCCATAACTTGATATTTTTTAAGGAATGCAAGGTTTTATTAGCCTTTTTTTAAATAAATTCGTTTCAGCTGGAAAAAGCTTTGAAATAATATTGGCATATCGCCATTTTTGTTGTTCGAATTAAACCTTTTATTTCGGTTAAGGCATCTTCTATGAACATTAGTAAGTAGTTAAATTTCCTTATATTTTTCTAAATCACTGCCGAAATAATTACCAGATCGTGCATGTATTAACAGATTCAGTAAACCATCAGTTAAAATACAACATAGATTTCCAAATATAAAAGTGTAATATTTCAACTTAATTGATCTGTTACCAATAAACCACCTAGAATTCTCATTTCTAAGACCGAACATATCTTCTTTTGGTTTTTCCAAAAGCTACAATTTAATTTTACGGCTAGTCATCTTAACTCTTAAAATTCTGATTTACTAATTACATACTATAGGCGGCCATATATTTTATAAGGAATATAAAACCATAACTGCGAGGTAACTTATATTAAGTAGAATTTATAAGATCAAACTATTGCAAAGATTTTACGCGATATTATAATAATGAATTTTATATGAACACCATAATTCATATCCATTCAAATGATTGTAGGATATTTATTTATCGAAGGTACTGATATCCTCATAATTCTATTAACAACCGGATTTGTGTCGAAAGTCTTCTGCATATCAAGGGATTGGGCCCTAGCGAATACCTGTGTAAGTTCATGCAAAAGGTAATGCTACAAGGGATCGCTCGAACAGTGCGGATGTTTATAGGAAGTACAGAGGGTCATAACATTATCTAGGGCCGTACAAATAGCAAATAGCCCTTCACAGGGCTACATCTTTATAATATCTAAATATATATATATATATATATATATATATATATATATATATATATATATATATATATATAGGATGCGTGAATGTTCCCTGAAGGGAGTGCAAAAGCCGTTTGGTATGGGGATAATAATAAAAATATTTCTCTCTGCTCTGCGCTTAGCTACTCTTTTGGAATTTTCAAATGGAGCAGGACGGACATCGAGAACCTGCAAAGGAAAATAAGAACTCCCTTAACAAAATCACTCAAACACCACCCTCGGAGTGCTGTTGAACGTACAATGCTTATTAGATGCCAAAGAGGAAGAGGACTGGTCAATATTTGTAAGCAGGTCGATCAACAAATAATAAACTTACGTTCTTATTTCCACAGGTTAGCGGACTCTTCCACACTACATCAAGCAATATGTGAGGCAGACGATTCAACGCCGCTACAGCTGAGAGAATGGGATATTTCTTCTCACCACCGAACAGATCAAGAGAAGTTGCAAGCCTGGCTACAGAAACCACTTCATAGTATGCATCCAAATGAGGTCATCCAGGACAATGTCGACAACTCAGCGTTAGTACCACTGGTTGATTTCAGGACAGATGTTTCCGAAAACGGAGGGCTTCCAAGACCGGGTTATTCCGATGAAGAACTATCGGAAATTCATCATCAGAGATCCCTGAATAGGAAACAACCAATATAAATGTGGCTGATGGACATCAGAGACAATCCAGCACATAACTGGAGGGTGCCAAGTGTTTGTTTCAACCGAGTATAAGGAAAGACACGACTCAGCCGCTAAGGTACTCCACCAAGAGTTAGCAGATAAACTATTGCAGGTAGGAAATGTGTCTTACTACAAGTACAATTCGGAGCCTATTCTTGAAAACAAGGAATACAAGTTATATTGGGACCGAAAGGTTCTAACAGATCAAACAGTTTCTCATAATAGGCCGGACATTATACTAACAAATAAAATTTCTAGGCGAACTACACCAATTGACATTGCTGTACCTAATAACAACGACCTAAAACCAAAATACAATGAGAAGATTGCCAAATACAGAGATCTGGAGGTGCAAATCCGCAGGCAGTGGTCAATGAACAGCATCCACTCGATTCCCATAATACTATCAACAACTGGAGTGATATCAAAGAACCTCCTGCATAACATCAAAGGACTGGGGTTTAGTGAGCATCTGTATAAACCGATGCAGAAGGCAGTTCTCCTTGCAACCACGTGAATCGTTCGAAAGTTTGTAAGAAGTGCAGAAGACCACGCCACCTAGGACCCGATAATCTGGAAAGGGTCCCCACAGAGCTTCATACATTTGGTGTATTTGTATACCTGGTATGAGTGAATAATCCCTGAAGAGAGTACGAAGCCTTTTGGCTTGTAAATCTGATATTTCAGGGAGATTCACTGAGCCCATTATGGTGCTATCTTGCTATGAACATACTATCACGCCGTTTGAATTCTACCAGATACAGCTTCAGTATTAAGAACAATCGTAAAGAGGTGGTAAGACTAAATCATCTTATATATATATATATATATATATATATATATATATATATATATATATATATATATATATGTATATATATATATATATATATATATATATATATATATATATATATATATATATATATATATATATATATATATATGCTCAAAATCTTGGAGGAGTTCTCCCGGGATATATGAGTGCTATCGGACCTTAATAAATGCTTCATTTTAATCACACCTAGAGGACAGATACAACCGGGAGCATTTGAGATGCAGAACAGTCAAACTATTGCAGCTATGCAGGCAAAACGGACCTGTAAGCGGGCACAAACAATTGACCAACGAACTATGAAGATCGACTTAACCAATGAGTTTATAGGACAGATTAGGCAGGTACGAACTAACTTAAATAGTAAAAATCTACTTAAGGCACTCAACACCTATGCTTGCTCTACTTTCAGTTACTCTTTTGGAATTGTGAATGAAGCAGGATAGACATAGAAAGTCTGCAAAGGAAAGTCAAAATACTTCTGACAAAGGCACCCAAATATTGTCGTCATAGTGCTACAGAGTGGACAATGCCACCAAGATACTACGGAAGAAGAGGATGGGTGCATATTGGTAAGCAATTGGATCAACAACTAACAAACCTATGTTCATATTTTCATAGCCTGATCGAATTTTCTGTGCTGCACCAGGCTATATGCGAGGCAGGCGGATCAATACCGCTGCCGTTGAAGGACCATGTCATCACCAAACAAACCAAGAGAAGCTTCAAGCCTGGCTATAGAAGCTCTTTGATGGATGACACCTAAAGGAAGTTAACAAGAAAAATATCAACAAATTAGCGTCGAATTATTGGTTAAAGTCTGGGCAAATTTTTTCTGAAACCGAAGGCTGTTTATCACATATCTAAGATCATCTCAATGATAAATTATTTGAAACACATAATCAGAGATAACTCAATCCAAAAACGACCAGAACAAAGGTATGCATGTCGAACATCAGAGACAATTTAGCACATAACAGGAAGATGCTAAGCATTTGCTACATCAGAGTACACGGAGAAACACGATTTAGCCGTAAAGATCATTCATCACTGTTGCAGGTAGAGAAAGTGCCATACTATGAATACAATCCAGAGCATATACTCGAGTACAACGAGTTCAAACTGTACTGAGATCGAACTGTGCTTATGGATCATACAGTTGCACATATTCTTCATATGGTAGTTTCCATGTATTATTCATGCAGGAAATTGATAGAATGATTACTTCTTAAGCCGATTTATTTCTCTTATCAATAATTTTAGTATCAGATAAGAATTTCACCTATTATTTGGGTACAAACGCAAGACTTTTGATTATATTATACCTGCTTATGCAATGTTTCGAAGGCTTTAGCTATAAATACTAAGAGTAGCAGTAATATTCTGAAGCCATGTGCATATTTCGCATGCAAGAATCAAAACTTACTCTTACAAAGTTACAAACTTCCAGAGAATTTTTTTTTTAATTTATAGCAAATTTGCGTAACTTTGATAAATATTTTGGTTTTTTATTAGAGTATCCATGGGTAATATTTTTTATTTATTAAAGCTATATTATCATGTGCGTTAAGCATTAAATTTTTCTTTCCAATTTTGTTTACAATTATTTTAAGATTTATAACCTTCTTTTTGCATATTTTTAAAGATTGCTTAACTACCCGTATCTTCTTGATTTTCTTCTTCCTTCCGTACTTCATGAAATCATCAATATCTTAAACCTTCCATTCTTAGTGTGTCTCATTGGGTGGATGTTGATGGGCATATGTCAAAGAATTTTTTGCTGGCTCCTAACCTTTAACTTTCAGACTAGAATTCCATACTTTACATTTTTCTAGATCCTTGGAAAAACTAAATCAGATTGAAAATTTTAAAATATATTTTTAAATTTTCGTTAAACAAAATTGTAAGAAATAAAATTATGTCAGAAAATAATCCAGTTAAATAAAAAATTTAATGAAATAATGTCTCCAAAAAGTGTATACACAAAAATTAAAAAAGAGAATGCCTGCGCCTCTGCAAATATGCAAATTCTAAACAAAGAAATGACCTTTAGCAGGCAAATTAAAAATGTTAAAACTATCGTGTACCGCTAAAACATGAAATATACAATTAGCAGCAACATACTAAAACACCATTATATAAATTTTACTCTAAGTACCATATAAAGTGAAGCATTATAAGCATCCATCACCTTTTTAATTTGTGAAAAAGAAATCCTAGCATTATTTGGCAGCGACTTTTGTAGCTATATACTAAACAAATTACTATGAAAATGTTTACCCTTTTTTTTGTCTTTCACTGTCACTTTTTACGAAAAATTACTTATTATTCTCTTGTTTGTGAAAAATAAAATGAATGTTGCTTAAAATTTGCCACAGACAACGAAACGGCACACATCGCCTCTCTATCTATATCTAAGGGTTTACTTGAAAAAAAAAACTAGGCTTGTCATATGGGAAAAGCCCAATGGTAACGAGTTTTTTTTATATCTCAGATAGGAGAGATGTCCGAAAATTAATAGATTTTAATCGAATCATGGAAATTTTGATGGCATTGTAAGTTTTATGAAAATAAGCATCATAATATGAAAATTGCAACCTTCCTACTTTACCAATAATGAGAATATCCTGTAAAGATAACTGAATCCAGACAGTCTGTAAAATAGACAAATACAAGAATATATCAAATATGTTTTGCAATTTAACAACTGTTTGCTGAAGTATCGCTATCTTTAATTGTTATAGATGTTAATGTTGTTTATCGATTGTCATATTAAATAAAGACGAAATAGTAAAATTGAAATTGGCCACATTGTTTTAGGATTCCAATCATATATAATGTGTCCAACTGGCATAACCAAGGGTCGCTAATAAAACAGGAGGCAAAAAGCAGGAATTAATCTAATAAACACTCTAATAAGTAAATTAACTTTTATTTTAGAGGCGATAGGCGCTAAAGATATATATTTAAGTTTGTAAAGAGCAGGATATGTTTTATTCACAATCAAATGATGTAGAAAGCCGATTTGCTATTAATTATTAGATAGCTAAAGCAGGACCTACAATACGCATTAGTGATGTTATGAAAAATAGATATGGAACTTAAAATAAGAAGAAAAAATCGAATAAATCGTACGCAACCAGGGATATTATTGCCTCAAGCTATTTAAAACGCTGGAAGTGGAATTAAAGGCAAACAATTTAAAACTTTAATTCAAGTAATGAAAACTGCTTTAAAATCCATACAAAAAAGTGATAAGGTCCTTTTGGACACATAATGATATCGGTTACAAAGACTGGCGAATTTCTTCCTCTTATATCTTTATTTGCTAGTTTATTTGTATTGGGTTTTCTGTGTATGGGCGGCAGGTATTGCAAGAGTTGTAAATGATGCCGCTAAAGAAAAATTAATATGATCTAAAAGGCATAATAAATTGATGTGCTATAGAGCAATAGGAAAACAAGGGAGCTTGTAATGTGGGTTCTATTTAAAAAATTATTGAAAAAACTACAGTTCGAAAACCACTTATTATGATTTACATAGATTTGTTACCAGGTAGCTATGAATTAGGAGATATGAAGACTGTTTAGATAAAAGTAAACAAAAATCTAATTGGCATGTCTCACCACACATTTTAAATTGTCAGCTTCAAAAATGTGCTTTGAGGAAAAATTGGTAAATTGTTTATTTTTTAAAATTGTCAATTTGAGCTGAACTATCAGATTATTACACTAAATTCGATAAATTAAATATTGGTCGTAGTATTGCTGAAGGATCTTATTTAAATGATCTATCTGCCTATATAATTCACCAATTTTTTTCTAGTGTTATTTCCGGTTTCAAAATAGTAGTGTCCCCACAATGTCATATATTTCCATAACCCTCAAAATATTAGGTGTTCAGGTTAATTTTCGAAGAGAAGAAATAATAACACCAATACTATACGTTAAAAAATTAGGTGAATCAGGGTTATTTTGAATAACCAAAAACGCCAACCAACAAACGTTTATAACAAATTTAATGAAAACAATCTTAATAAAGAATATTAATAAAATAAATAGTTCACTAATTTATTTGGTAATAAATTAATCCTTTAAAAATCAATTTTTAGGTTTTATAATTAATTAAACTAGAATATTTAAATATGAGAGGGAATGGTCTTGTGATAGCTCAAAAGTAATTTGCATTGATCCTTTTAATCTAACAACATCTAAACTAAATGATGAAATTAAAATTGCTTTATAACAAACTGGAAAATATTATTTACCTTGTAAAAGTGAAATGTATTTAGATTTGCATTTCAGCGCACAGTCCGATGGTATATTAGTTAGGGATGGTGGCTCGCTACACATGATATTCCTAGACTAATCAAATATTTTTGACAATCTTCGACCACTTGCCTAAGTTCCTTGGTTGGAGCATCATTCGTCTTTGTGCATTCGCTATGTATTGTATAGCAACCTCTGTAAAGTGTGACGCCATAAAAATGCTTGCATTTCTATTTGCTGATCCCCTTTTTAAATTAATACTATTTTTACTTGTGTTAGTTTTGTAATATTAGTGATGGGCAAACACAGTCACAAAAGACATAGGTAAGTATTTGGTTAAAATGTTATCGCTCTTGGAAACATAGGGTTACAGGGTTTTCCTGAAAAGATTGGACATTCGTCTTCGACATGTATAAATTACAGTTGGTCACCACCAGATAGCTCTCATCTGAACGGTGAGGCATCCTAGTCGAAAAACTTTACACGTACTTGTACACTATTCCATCAGGGAAGTCATAGCCATATCCAGGGGCCAAACCTTCTATCGACTAAATGTCATACTAAATCTCGATCACTGCTAATTCTTTCCCCGACTCTAACTCCGAGTACTTCTTTGCTATTAGTTGCCCACAGCGATCTGTATGATCTGGGGTCACCCTGAACAGCCGCTCTCTGTACGGTATGGGATTTAGCCTGGCAGTTTAGAAAACATTCCTAAGTTAGCAGATGATCGATGTAACGGAAAATCTGCCAGAAAATTCAAGGAAAATCCTAAACTGAAAATAAATAACTAATACGAAATATATTAAATTTTAGTTTCACGGTGAAAATATATTTTGGCTAATACATGACCCTATGCAAAGGTAAGTAATTCTATAAATCTGTACAAGAAAGTCCAACCAATTTGTTGCTGAAAGCATCAAAAAATTAATCCAGACGTGGTACACTGTCTTTCGGACGCAAACTAGTGAAGGAATGCAAACCAAGGAATGTTCAAAAATATTTATGTAGTAAACCTTCGACTCTAGAAAGGGCAATGGACAAGAAGGGGAGATTTTGTCAAATGTATATGACTCTGTTCGTTTTATAACGAATCCTTTTTACCCTATGTGTTCGTGAAAACAGATAGGTGAAGATTTTCTTTTTGATGAAGAGCTAGAAGAAAAAAAGCTAGTTACAAACTCTAGAATTCGCGAGAAAAGGGCTTAAGCAACCCACCTAGTCATTCTAGGATGTTACTTCTCAAAACAGTGACAACTAAAGTCTACTGTAGCCAAAGTGCTGCACCTAAATCGCGCAAATATTTTATCCGAATACGCCTCGCTTGCTCTGTAAAGGACCCGAAGAAGGTAAGTTTTATGAAGGCTGATTCTCAAGGCTTGGGACTGGTCACTGATTTGCCCCACACGGACTTACCAACTTTAGATTGACCGAGATCAAATGATTGCCCTTTATCCCAAGCCGTCTATGTTTTTTTTATCAAGTCAACAAATCGCATTGTTTACAAACTTTGGCTCATCAAGACCTGGAAAGCGACCTTGCTGACATAATGAATTTACACCATCGACGATCAGTAAATAAACATAATATTTTATAATTGGAAAGTTATAAAATTATTAAAGGTAACGCGGGCTTTAAGCAAACTTACAAGGACTGATGGTCTCGAAATATTTTTCTAAGCCTTTTCATTCTTTTCAGAGATATTCGGAACTCAGTTCAGAGAAAGTAGAATCTATGATTGTAGTTCCAAATTAGTCCTGCCAATCTTGGTTTCCGTAAGTTTTACGATTACTGGATAGTAATATCAAAATACCAAAAGCCTTATCTTTTAATTTCAGGATTCCCTCATCTTAACTCTTTCCCTGGCAGCCGTGAGGCTTTCAGGGAGGCATTCCGGCTGAAATGTCTGCCAGAATGTGCTTTGGAAACAACACTACAATCTGTAGTAAGTGTAGACTTAAGATAATATATTGTATTATGTGCTTCAAATAGTGGTAGACATTTTGTAGATAATACAAGTCCATATTCACGAAATATAAACCTAATTATATTTTTCCTTCAAAATAAATGATCAACTAAGAATTACTCATACAGTGCTCAAAACTCCCATATGACTGCGTTGTCATTACCAGGAAGAGAGATCGGCACTGACCCTTCAATAAAATTATTTTGTAAAGGTATAAAAGTAGCACTGTTTAGAATAAGGATCTGGAATCTCCAACCGGTTTTATGAAAACTAGAGCGTTTAGAAACAATTTCTCTAGGCCTACTAACCGATAAATTAGTATTGGTAATAGGACTTATCACAATTCAAACTTTATCTCTTCTAAAGCTTAACAATATCGTAGGTTTTTATTTTTATATATTAGGGGGCAAACCAAAAGCGTGTATTCATATTTCCAAGTTTTCAGAAAATTCCATGTTATGTGTGATGGTAACACTCTTCAAAAATTATTTACATATTACAGAAAACTAGAAAACAAGGCAGAGTTACTAATTACTTTTAAGAAATCATGTTGTGCAGCCTAAAATACTTCTAAGTAGATAAGTTGAATCATTTAAAATGCTAAAAATAGACCCAAACCAATTTAAACCTTACTTTGTTCGACATGCATTATTTCTTTTGGCAAATATTCTGGGAATATCTACAGATATTATTTTTCAGGCTGCCGGGTTTACGACAGATCTTTAGTAAAATGTTATAAGTATGCTAAAGCCATTTGTTACTAAAAATGATATAGCGAGTAGTATCAGGTTAACATATTTTTTTTTCTATATTGACATAAGTGTTTTAATTATAGTCTGTTATATGGAATTAGGTTTTCTGTTTTTTTTTCACCTTTAATTAGATGATCTTTATCTTTGTTTAGTTTACGTATGACATTAATACAATTTATATTAAATAAATAATTACTGTCCTTAAAATTATTCTTTTATTTGCAATAACAGCATTATTTTGTCTGTAAACAACTATATGGTGCTTATTTGATATGTCTTCGCACTTTGCGCTGAAACAATTAAACTATCAAACGAACTTACTTCTGAAGTTTGATCATAATTGTGAAGCTCCCACTCCGAAGATATATCAACTCTCCCTTTAGCCCCTACTTTATGAAGTAAAATCACAAAGATAATTGTTATAATCATCTTTAAACCAGGTGAAGCTTCTACCAAGGAATTCAGGTAGGTTAGATTCACAAGAAAGTTTGTTCACGAGTAAACTAGGAATACTGTGTGTAGAGAGCCACGCTGGAGGTGAACTACACGGTGAAAGTTTGACTATACGCTTCACCCAATTATGGTCGAACTTCTCAGGTAAGTTCGTTTGATCGTTTAATTACAAGTAACTAAATACAATGATGCTCCGGTAACTAAACCGAATTAATCAACAATACTCCGGTTTTCTCGTGTACTTTGAATGGTGTTACAATGGGCTCAGTTCGAGACATTAGCTTAACTTCAACTCTTAAGGGATATATACTTTGTAATCAAAACGAAAGTGTAAAACTGGAAACTGCTAGGTGATATATAATAACAAAAACCAAAGAAAAGATTATGGCAGAAGATAAAGGAAATATTTTCCTATGTAGTTCAATTCAAGTAGTTATTAGAAACTACAGGATACAATAACAGTCCAGCAAATATATCTACACAAGTTAAAACACTACGCTGTATTTTATTTGCTTACCAGAAAACTAGAAGCGGCAGTAAAAAGGAGGATATAAATAAATTTGTTCTTTGTAAATTAGGAAAAATAAATGTATTTTTTTTATTTTTAAACTCTGAGAGATATCCTTTTTTTTAATAAATCTCGTGTTAAAAAAATCCAGTTAAAATGTGAATGTCTATAAGCTAACAACAAAAATTGTCCAGCATCTCTGATTTAAATTTCTAATGCTTTTCACTAATATTTATTAGTTGTTAGTGCACGCATACATAATTGAGTTCTGTTTAAACTAAATAACAGAAGTAAGGATCAAATTAAATAAACAAAAAATTTTATAAAAAAACGGAGGACCTGAAGAAAATTATAATAAATAATCAAGAAAAAAAAAGATTTTAGGAAATTTTCTAGTTTAATATGAGATTAATTTTGGATATGTAAGGATTTGAACATAAGAAATGTATATGAAGAGATTAGAAAATATATAATGAAATATAACACAGATCGAAAATGAGAAAAATGAGAATCAAAAAGTTATCACAAATAAAATATCAGCCGGAACAAAAACTATACATAAACTTAAAAACAGCATAGGAAACAAAGTAACATATCGTGGAGAATTATCGCGACAGTAATAATGAGTCTTATAAACTTCCGTATTTTCAAAATTAGGGAAATGAAATAAATATCGAATAAATAAAAAGACTAATTGAAAAACATGAAAAGTGTAAGTCGCCAGGAGATTATGGTATCATATTGAAGGGCTCAAAACGGGCTGGAAAACCTGTTTTTGTACTTGCCCTAAAAATACTATCCAGTCGCTGGATAACAATAACAGCGCGAAACAACGTCACGATTATCCGTCTACAAAAAAAGGTGACCTAACAAACGTATCTAATTATTGATCCATCAGTTTCTCCTTCCACATCAACATCTCTATGAAAATAGTATCAAGTCATTTAACTCCAAGATTGAAGCTGTATCAAATACAAGAGCAGCCTGAATTTAGAGGCTGTTATAGAACAAGTGATTATCTTTTAATGGTAAAAATATTTATCGAAAAATGCATTGAATATAAAAAGTCATTAATACTTGTATTCGTGAATTACGAGAAAGCATGTGAATCGGTGAACAAGTAACATATTAGTATAAAGATCCTTACAAAAAGTACATAGAAATAGATATAAACACCTCACAAGATGGTCTGATGATCTTAAATTAGTAGTCAATCAGATGGTATTCATTCGGCCTAGAATCAAAGAACCTACATACTAGTAAGGGAGGCCTGTGTCCAGCACAACATGCTATAAGATGATGATGATGACATATGTTTTTAAGGTCATGGTGGATGCTATAAATATGTTTAAATCTTCACTAAAAATGTTGTAATTTTTAATTTGTAATTGCAATACGTAAGAAATAAAATTTTGCAACGTAAGATTTATTTTTATTGTTAAATTAGCCAAACGGCTTTTGTGCTTCCTCCAGGAAACATTCACGCATTCTAGACATATTAACTAAGAGGATTGAGCTATCTTGGGGCATTTTCCATATTTTCAGAACCTGAGTGACGTTATGGTTTGCTGAATTTCATAAACTTCCAGATAATTCAAGCTATCGCAAGTTGTACTGCCTTTTGTATGATCTGATACAGGTGATAGCTAAGATTCAATCCTTTTATATCAAGCTATCGGGTTTTCTTTGCAGCCTTTCTATGTTGGTCCTACTCCATTTTCATATTCCAAAACAGTATCTGAGGGCAGAACATGCATATGTGCTGAGTATATGAAATAGATCGGATTAGTTCGCAATACCTGCCTTATCCATCTTATGATTGAACTCTTTTGTTAATTTCGTCTTCACAGTTCTTCGAGCAATTCTTTGTATCTGTTTATCCCCAATATCTACTCTGCTTCTACTGTTGCAATTATTTGACCGTTTTGCAATTCAAAACCTTCGTTTAGTTAAGTTTCAGGTACGGCATGTATCAAGGACGAACACCATTCATAAATCTCAAACACAATTGAATATTTCTTTCAGCTGATTTATTTCAACCAAAATTGAATATTTCTTACAGCTGATTTCTGAAGCAGCTTCAATTTAAAATCATATAGATGATCTTGATTTATTACCTCTTCGTGATTGTGCCTTAGTGGAGTTTACATGGTGTGATAGTGGGTCCATTGCAAAGCAAAACCATAATGGGCTCAATGAATCGCCCCTAAATACTCTTTTCGTATTTGGATTGTATCTGTCTCGATGTTGTTAAAGGAGGGTATTTGTATTTGAGGCATAGATCTCCAGGTTAATATGAGGTGCCCTAAAAAGGACACAATGTAAATATTGACTCTATTTATCACTATTGCTGCTAGCCAGTCATGTGAGACTGAATCGAAGGTCTTTTGGTAGTCAACGTAGGCGGTGACAAGGTTCATTCAGTTGCTAAAGGTCTGATTGCATATGAAAAAATTGATTATAATATTCAATTTGTAACCTACTGCTCCTAAAGTACACCCTTTTTGTGATTTGCAATGATGTTTTTTTGATCGTAGTGTGTATTCATACATTCTGTCAAGCAGGATCTGATTAAATTTACCCAGTGTGGGAAGGTAGGTAATTAGTTAGTACTTGACTATATATTATGTATATATAGATAGGAAAATAAGCGAGAATAAGGATTTAGTGAAGACTGCCCAGGAAAGAGACGACAATTTTGTTAATGGCATACAAAAAAATCCTGTTATTCGGGAGGATTTGACAGATATGAGTATTTAATTAGCATTTTGTGAACAATTACTTATCGAAAAATTACCATAATACCGTACATTCTGTTCAAAGAAAAGGTAATTTCAAGCATAAATATTTAATAGAAATTTTTTTAGACTCAATAGCCAGTTTTCTCTGCTCTGTTTAAAGTTGAAAAATATACTTTTTTGTAAAATTTTCTCCTTACGTCGTAGGGGGAAATGTTACAAGTATATAAACAGGCATTAAAAAGTCTTTAATTTCAGTTTTAAACGTCAAAATAGGTTTATAATTTATAGAGATAACGACAAAAAAAGCTTTTTTTGCAGCAATTGACTTTACTAACTTTTGCAACAGGTATAGATGATGTGTTATGTCATTTTAAAATAGCCCTTGTGGCCTTTTTAAAGTGTGATAATTTCAGCCCGATCGATTTAAGAGTTTAAAAGCTATTGCAATTACTGATCCTTCATAAATTACCATAGGTAGGGTCGTGTTTTGAAATAAAAATGTATTCTTCGAGACTTGTACTATGACGTAGGAAAGCAAATTGATCGATTAAGTGCAAAATAATGGCTAAAAAATCGTTGTAAAAAAGGGTAACGTGTTTACTTATAAACAATCATGAATGCAATTGAAGATTTTATTCATATTTTTGGAGGCGATATTTTTGTGAAAACTTTAAACACATGCTCGTCTCACCAGGTAGTCTAGAAGTCGAGATTTTTTTTCAAAAAATCGATGCTTTTTTATTTAAATTTAGACTTACAATGTAGAGCATATACGAAAATAACTTATAACATCACCTTTAACAGCTTTTGCACAACATTTAAAACTCTGCAATCTCGCAAGCTTTTATTTGGCATATGGAATATACTTCACTTTTAATTACCAAATCAGTTGAATCTAGATGGCAATTATGTGATGGATAATTAACTGCCATCTACTTTAACAGATCAAAAAACTTACAAATTATTCTGAAATTAGGTTGTAGTACCAGATTTTCGTGATGTAAGTTGACACTATCGTGTTTGTGCTGCAATGTCAATTTGCAATGTTCCAAAATATGTAAGTATCTTACGAAATATTCGAATATTATACACTAAGATTTAAATGGAGCTTTTCTAATTTATAATCTTTTTATTAATAAAAGTTAAATGTTGTATAAAAATATTGCTTAAATTTATTTAAATTTCCGCAGTTCTATACTGGATATTTCACTGAATTTTTTAGATCAGTTATTGTAATCTTAGATAAATGACAAAACCTAGTTTGCAGAATAAAAATTACTTTTAATAACAAAAATCATTTGGCTGCTATATGATCTGAATCTTGCCCAGAGCTTTAAAACACTAATTAACTTTTTTTGCTCTAGTAATTTTAAAAACTTTTTAATTGACTTCTAAAAGAAAGAGATTCTAAATTTAATCGCTATATATATTTTTTTATGTGCATAGATCCGTCAATTACTCCGGAAGGCGGCATCTATTTGAATGAAATTTTTCGCGTTATATTGAGAAACTAGCGGTAGTCGCATATCATTTTGGATGAAATTTGTTTAGTAAAATCTCAGAAGTTTATAATATACATTTCGCTTGGTATTTAATTCAAATAATTTATGGATATCATAACAAGTTCAGGGGGGAGTTGTTTACAAGTTGATGCCACCGGTTCCTGGAAATTAGATCATGAATTTTGTCCCGCTAGTTTGTACTGGACGAGATACTGTGCGGCTTCTGAAAATGCTCTTAAAAGCGAAAACGAATAATGCCTATAAAATTTTATATGAAAATGAAAATTTTGAAGTCGGCGATAAGTTATTACTAAATGAAACAAATAACTACTAACATGAGATACAAACGAGCTTCAGTAAGAAAGCAATAACAAATAAAGTATTTTTCAATCTTTTGTATAAATCACATTTTGGCAAGTATGAATTTGGCGCTGACTAAAAAAAATTCAGTTTCATATAAAAATTTATATTATTTTAATTAATGTTCAAAATGATATTGTCGTTGGTGATCGTTGCCATAGTTATCTTCTTAAAAAATCTAATAAAAATTTTAAGAACTGAAATCCAACTGTGGCAATCTATAATTTTTTGTATAGATGAATACGTTAATATAAAATAATAAAATACCTTGCTTAACTTGCATTTACATTTTTTTCGCTGGCAGTTTTCAGAACTTTAATGATTTTAAAATAATTAAATATTTTAAACATAAAATTTTTCCAAAAGAAATTAAATTTTTTTATTAATATAGACGTTTTAAAATAAAAACAGTAACCAAGGTTCGGTTCATAATTTGTTCATATAAACGTATATACTCAGCATATAAAAAATTTGAAATTGAAGTATATTTTTGCCTTACCATATATAAAACCAATAAAATATACATATATTATTATGAATAAGCTATTAAATATAAACAATAAAATGTTTATGAAGTAAAAAGGATATAAATATTAAACCTAAAAAAATATTTTTAACATATTGTAGTGATTTTTACATAAACACCAAAAGATGGAAAGTTTTAAAGTTGGTATATTATTACTAGCCGTTTTAAGCCTCACTGTGGTAAGTTATTAGTTTTCCATGTGAAAAAATTAAAACAATAAAAATTTGATAGAAATATGCAGAAAATTTATATGGTTATAATATTATAAAATGTCTTGCTTTATATTACCAATTTTTTTAAGGTGTTGTTCAAATACTAAAAAAAGCTATTTAAATTTAAAACCTGTCATCCTAGAAAACCACATATGCAATGTGTGTGTAGAAAGTACTTCCTTTATATTCTTATTAGGGTAGAGAACGGTATCCTTTTTCGCACTAGCATAAGCAAATCTTCACTCAAATATAGTCACTCGTATTAATGCCCAGACTGGGCATTCTGTGTTGAAATATAACATATCGTATGTTAAGCTATGTACGATGTTAACTCTAGATTTCATGCGACCCTATTTTTAACATATTTGAGTTTTTTTTAAGAAGTGAAAACCTTGAATTTAGTATAATTTCAATGAGCTGTTACATCAATCCCCATTTATTTCATTTTCAATTCAAAACCGTTTTGTCTTTGAAATTTTTATAGATATTTATTTAAAAAAGTTTATAATTTTCTAACACAATCTATGGTAGATTACATTTCTGGGCGAGTTTTTCTATTAACTAAATATTTAAATCGTAATGTTTAAGCTTTTAAGACATTGACCTTTATTTAATATCCAAAATCCACAGTTTCAACTTCATGGATATTGTACTTTTAATTTTAAAGTTATTACTAAAAAATCTTTGAATTGCGGATGTTATAAATTTTAAATTAAATCCAATTACCTATCTATAAAAATTAGTAATGAATTGTGAATTAATCATTTTAGTTTGGTAAGAAATAGTGTAACAGTGATAGGGAAATGCATATTGTTTGTATTGCGTGTAAAATCTCTTTTTTGGTGACTACATCAGTTTTACAATAAATACATTTTTTGTAATATTGAAAATAATTTTTTTCTAAAGGATTAAGTCGGAATTATATTTTTGCGGTGGATAAATGATATCAGATAAGCAAATAATTTTTTTGACAATAAATTTTTCGAAAAACTATTTCTCTTAGTCACTATTAATTGACTATTTGTTAAGTCTATTTTTTGGTATTGATATTTAGTAGTTACTCTTACAGAAATTTTGTCTAGGTATGATGTATGTCAAATTGCCCTTTTAATTCTCAGGTAACCAAGTATGAGTAAGATGCTACACAATTTATAATATTCTTCGTTTTTCATTAAATTGTATTATTAGCTTGGTTCAACATTATTTATATCAGCATGTGTTTTTACTATGCTTGATAATATTTCTATGGTACATAATTATTACTCCAGATCATAAAATAACTCATCATATATTTTTATAATTAATCCTTAGAGTGATAATTTATAAAAATATAATATTAAATCACAATTGGTATAAGTTTTTAAATTATATAAGTTATCAGAAATCTGTTGTAAAATTTTCTCCTTCAAAGAACGAATAAATATTTTGTTAATGGGACAAATTTAAGTAATATTTCTGTCTTACTATTTCACAATCGTCAGAGTATTTTTAAGGGTGCTTGAGTCAGTTTGTCCAAATATTTTTACCAATTTATTTCCTATATAGTTGAAAATCTATGCCTACTAGTATATTTTGTTAAATATAGCCTTATACGTTTAAAGTTAATAAGAGTCAGTATGCTAAGAACACAATTTTTTTAATACTTATTTCCATGGTAAAAACTTTAAAGGTACATTAGAAACAAATTTTTTATGATTTTCACTTTTTCCCTAATAATTGTGCAAATATATAATTTGGTCAATCAATAAACATAATTTAAATATCCCTCATTTCTTGTTGAATCAGAAATAACGGCACACACATCTAAAAACTTATATATTTTTTTAAAGATAAGATTGCAACTTGATATGTTTTCGCTTCTTAGTGTTCGTTTGAAATAACTTTCCAAAAATGTAATTCCAAACTGTTAATAGTTCGAACACGGCTGAATTTAATAATAACCTATGATATAAATTTAAATTACATATAAGAAAATTTAACCTAAATGCAAAAAATATTAATTTTGATTAATTTTTAATATATATCTTTATCCACAAATGAAAACATAATTTGACAAGATGAATTTAAGATGATTGGATTAAAAAATATAGAGATGCTTCGTGCATAACATTTAAAGAATCTTTATTTCTTCACGTATATTAAATTATAAGATAAAATAGCTTTCACATTGTAATCATTGGTAATATCTTCAATAGAGTTGGATATTATTTTTCTAATAAATTTTGTAACAAGATATAACAAAATATTAAATATTTTAATTTGGACTACCCTATATAGTTCAACAACCCATATCTCTTTTAGTTTGGGGAAAATTGAATTTGCTTAGAAAAATCAAAGACAAAATGTGAACCAAAGAACGTAAAGCTTTACACCAAAAATGAAACTAATAATTTAGAAGAGCTTATTGACCTATATAATCGTATACAATAAATAGTTTACGCTAAAGGAGAATTAAAGAAAAATAATTTCCTTCATAAAATGCTCTGGATGATTCTATTTTCATTACTATCAAATTCTAAAATAACATGAAAATATAACATTATTTTACTCAAAGTATCCAGGAAGTATTTTTCACATATCTAAAGCATATTTATAAAAATTCTTAACATAGGTAAATTTTTTAATTTTGTATTTTCCAGAATATTTTATTCTCTATAAAAGTTGCATAATATAAACCAATGTTATTGCAGTGACATTTTATAAAAATTATGGAATAAATCTACAATTTTTAGAATAGTTACTTGCAAAATACAGGAATGTTCATAAAATTTTTATTGGAGACATGTACAACAGTGATAAAAGGAGAACAAAAGTATATATATTTTTATCTTTAAAACATCGTTACCAAAATACTTGAGGGTAAAAAATTAAAGACTTTAATATACGACAGATTTAGTAATATCCAGATTAAACAGTTCTTAAATCATTATTAGAAAAATTCATATTTTTTTAGACTTTTCTTATATGCTGGACAACAAGTCTTATTTAGTTGCATGTTTTATTATCTAGTGTAGAAAAACTTATCTTGAAAGCCTATTTTTATTAAGCTTATCGGCCAGTAAATTTTCAATTAAAAATTTTTTATGCAATAAAATTATCTTTAATTATTTTTACTTAAACTATAATTTGAATATACTTAATCACATTCAGAATATTTTTCAAAAAACAACAGACGACCAACAAAAAAAAATTCAGGCAGTGAAGAGATTTTGATTAATTAACTTTCAGGCTTGGTTTCGCTATTATACAAAAATTTCTCCAGGCAATCATTAGAAAATGTAAGCTATATCAGATTAGGTAAATCATTAGATAACAAAAACTGAACTATTATGGAATTCGCTTGATATAATGTTTTTTAATGTAAGCTAGTTTTCCTAAAAATGCACGATTTATTTCAGATCCATGTTTTCGGAGACCTTGATGTTGCACTAGAAGAAAAGCATAGAGAAATCACGGAAAAATGTTTACAAGAGGTAGGCGTTACTAAAGAAAATCTAAAGGAATTGGCAGACGCTGCAACCAAATCAGCAGAAACACCAAGCAAGGAACTAATGTGCTTTTCAGAATGTGTACTAACAAATCGAGGGTTTATAAAACCAAGCAAAGAACTTGATATGGATAAAATTAAAGTAAGAATGTGTAGACCAAAAATATACTGTTGATTTAATTGGTGTTGGAGCTAACGCTATATCTATTGACTACTCCACACCTAAAGAGTTTTAAAAATTAGTTTACCAAGAACTTCACATACTATTGCATTATTCTGATTACAAATTTTACTAAAAAGTATTAGCAATCTTGCCAGTAGCTACCAAATAAATCAGTTAAAACTCATACGTAAACTGTTGCTGATCTATTCGTATTGGTATAATGAAAAATACAAGAAGTTAAAGATGTCTAGCGACGTTACAAGAGCTCAACATTTTTCAAAATATTTTTTCATCAAAACGAAAGGAAAATTATGTTTAATTACAGAAGAAATCTACTCTATTTTTAAATTTTAAAGTTTTTCCAAAAAAGAGTATCTTATTTTTGCTATTCTGAATCTAAGTTTTTTAACTGTGCTAAATGCGTCTAAATCCATTTTAACACGTGAGTTTGGAAATGATTAATTTTTTGAAACGATTTGTATACTAGTTATTTTTCATACCGTGTTAAATTAAAATAACTATATATTTTTAGGAAGAAAGTTTCCCAAAGTTTGTAACCAATAGAGAGGAAGTTTTAGCATGTTTGGAAGAAGTTGACAAAATCTTGACATGTGAAGATATGGAACAAGTTATTAAATGTTTCCGAAAACCAGAAGAATAAAGAAAACTAATCTAATAATATACTTACTAAAAACAATATATTATAGCGATGCTAATATATTTATTTACCTACCATTGTACCATAAAGAATGTATAGTGTATATCATAAGTTATTTGACCAAACTTGTTTGGGTGGAAATAAATATGTAATTGTCGGTACTCTAGCAGTTTCTGTATTGGGAAAATATTTCAAATATTGGTAGTACCTAAAAATTGAAGAAGCTTTTATAGTGTGCCCCAAGAAGAAGGGTATTTATCATATTCCTTTTATTCTGTTTTATTGCTTTATTTATATGTTACCTCTAAAATATCCCTCAAAATAAGAAAAAATAAAACCATTAAGTATCGAAATTATTCATTACTCGTTATCGTTTCGTATTAATTATATTTAAGGAGTAATTTCTTCATCCACAGCCGAAACATATTTTGAAATTCTATTAGATTTTTGTCCGTGAAGGGACTTGTCTAGTAATAGATTCTGACATTTGAGTAATTGGTAATTAGAATTCTAATCAATGAAAGTCTGTTTCTTAGCGAAAAATGTTTTAATATTATTACCGGAAAATACTCGTATTCTATGGCCTTAATATATCATAGTGTATTTCTCAAGAGACCCACTCATTATATATATTATCCCATTAATCTGAAATGTTACATCTCCTCGTTGACGTGCAAGTTTACGACAGTATCTTCAAGAGTAATCATTGGGAATTTTTATGAATCATATAAATTTCCCCCATAGTTAATTCAGTAATACCTTACCTCACAACGTGGTTTATATCTGTGTTAAGCATTCTGGAAGTTGCATAACCCATATACTAGTATAAAATTTTACTGAAAATGGTTAAAATAAAAATTTTGATTTTGTATGCCTAAAGTAAGTTATTACATATAAACTTGGAAATAAGAATTATCCACCATTATCTTAGAAGTTTAGTTAAAAATACTATAAAACAATTTCTGAATATAAATTATCCTTTGTTGTTCTGGTAAACCATCTATTATATAGTTGAGATATAACGGCTGTCTTATATTATATACTTCGTTTACATTGTCAAATGGATAGGGGGATGAAGGGGTTCCATTACTGTCACTAGGTGTAATGAATTACGCAATAACATAGTATGATATAGGAACCATTCGTTTCAAAATTAGACAATTTTGCAAAAATAACCCGCCAGTAAAGAATTATAAAAATATAGATTAAAATTTTCACAAGTAAAAGGCATTTAAGCTAACGTATGAATAATTTAATAGCTTTAGTCTTTTTAAACATATTTGTTATTAGATTTTTCAACCAGGTCCAGAGTTATGTATTATTTTACAAACGAACAAAGTTCAATCTCAGCTCTAGACAACAAGAAAAAAAATGAAAAAGAACAAAACCTCAACAATAATTATACAGTTTTAAATATTTCTTGATTAATTCTATCAAATTAATGTAGCAAAAGCAAACAATTACAAAACAACTAAAATATTATAAAAAGAAAACTAATACACATTTAAAATTTAAATATACAGCTAACAACAAGAATTCTATTTCGAAACAATGTTGCTTTTATAACATTCATAAAACTCATCCAAGGTATAGAAGGCTTTCTTACGCAAAAAGATTTTTAGAACACACTCTAATTTATTTCACGGGAATATCCATTATATTTATTAGAAAGCAGGTGTGTTTTATTTCTAGTGATATCTGTTATCAATAATAAACATCATCGAATCAAAAATGTACTTACCTATAATCGTCAAAATATTATTACGGATAAAAATAATTCTACAGCTATCCTGTTGTTTCGAAATATTAAACCATATTTCAGTCTGGACTGAACAAGTGCATGCTAAGCTGACGTAGCTGCATCGATTCCAACTCTTTCTGAAATAATTCTTAATGCAAAACAATACTGAGATATTTAAGTGGCAATTATCCCGATATGCGCCCTCCAACCCAACCTTTTATGGAGGTTTAGTCCCAAAACAACAGCGCTCTCTACTGATATTATTATTGTATCTTTATATGGAAAAGTAAATTGCGTATTTAACCAGTTGCCAAATATAATGAACTGTGCCTTGGAAACATTTAGCGATAGTCTGGCTGTTGGACAGAAAGTACCCATTGAAAATGTCCATCATAGATTGAACTTTCATCGATAATAACTCCGCCGTGGTGTCACTGAATATAAGTTATGTATCACCAGTATAAAGTATATAAGTGTTTTCCAGAGATTTCACGCAAATTATTTGTATAAAGAATATACAAAAGAGGTTCAATTATTAAACCGCCCTCTTCATTTTAATCCGCTGAGACATTATAGCCCTACCATGGAGATCAGATTTCATCACACACTGAGTCCTGTTCGTAAAATACAATCTTATTAATTCTAGAGCATTACTTTTATACCATACATTTTAAGTTTTGCGAAAAATTTTTTATGATCCACATCATCAAAGCCTTTAGACAGATCTAGGCACATAGCCAATGTTTGTTTATTGTTATTTGGTGATTCTAGAATTTGTGTTAGCGCTTTGTACAAAGCTCTTACTGTGGATTTCTCTTTTCTGAAGCCATTTTTTTTTATCTGATATTACAGAAAACCTATCCAGAAATGTTACAATTCTCCAATATAAAGCCTTTTTAAAAACCTTATTTATATTTGGTCATGGCGAGATTAGTCTAAAATTTTTTTCTTCAGATTTCTTATGAATTGCTGTAATATGGGCAACTTAATTGGAAACATTCCTGTTGAAAAAAACAAATTTACAATAAAGGATAAAAGTTTAGAAGTAACATTACCTCATCATCTTCAACTGACTTCTTGGTTTTTAAATCATTCATAATCTTTAATATTTTATCAGAATCAGCAGGATACAATTCATTTGAATTTGTTACTCTCTCTTCAATTTGTGAACTACGACTTCGAGAGTCAACAGTAGGTCACGAATTTATAAAATAATTATTTAAATTACTGATTGTCTTAAAAGGATTACTAAATTTGGAAGAACAGTTTTCAATGACTATTGGTTTTGTCATTTCGATCAGTAATTTGTTTAACAACTTGCCAGGTAGAACCAACTTTTTTCCAGAGCAACTGATATGGTTTCTATTACTTAACTGTGCATCTTTTACAATAACATTCTTTAATATATTACAGCAAATGTTAAAATATTCAGCTGTAAATTACCCCTTATTTCTTTCAAGCACAAAACACGTTTGTGTCTGCAGGATACTTTAATGCCTGGGGTAATCCAAGAATCCAATCCCGAGGGAGAATTATATTTGTTAGTGACAAAATCTGGTCTAAAAGGACTGAGAAAATATCCAAAAAAATATCATATGCCACATTTGTGGAAACTGAATCATATATTGGTGACTAATAAATATTTCAAGGCTCCTGTTTAAAATATTGCACCTTTTCTTCGTAAAAATTCTTTTAAATACATAGTTAGGATCTTTCCGAATAATAATATTCTCAAAACATATAACTTGTGCCTTATGATTTGCAAGTGCAGTATTCAGTATTCAGCACATAGCTCTAGAAACCCATAGCTGAATTTTAGAAAATATTGTCAATAAGTGTGACATCATCTATCCTGTTTAATTGCTATTTTTCTTCAGCATAATAATCAATTTTAGATCTTTCAAGCTCTACCATATGACAGTATGTAGGATAAGCTATGCTGTATACAGAGTGATTTGTGTCTAACTTTAGCTTGTGTTTTTCATTACTGGATTTGCAGTTTATACAATTTTGCTTATTATTGGTACATTCTTTGGTTTGATGTGTATCTCTACAGCAATTACAACACGATTTATATTTATTACACTCCTTTGATGGATGTCCATATTTATTACAATTGTAACACCTAAAACTTCTAGTCAAAACAGCGACAAGATTTACACCCTATGAAAATCCTGGATTCAGACCCCGTCAGAATGCTACTGAATGTCACGGGATCACATTGAATTATAACAAGAAAAGTTTTTACCTTTCTCTTGATGACTATTATCTTTAATTCACTGTCCCTTCTGAAAATGTCATCATTTTGGGATTTTAATGTATCCATAAGATCTTCTTCAGTATTTTGCTCTTTAATATCAACGATTTTTATTTGTGGATTTTTTAGATTTGAGCATTACTGCGCCATCTCTGGCCTCTTTTAAACCTTTAATACCGACACCCAACTGCTTAGGATCAAGTTTTCATTTTAAATATTGTTTTGTTTCTCTGCTTTCATATTGTTTGGTAGGCATTACTATTACTTCACTCTCCTTTACGGCCTTTGTGTAACCTTTCTCAATACCATGAAATTTTAAAGTGCTTTCTCCCACACTGCCACTTATAAAACCGCTCTGTAAAGACTCTCAAACGTTTGTCGAATCACTGTATCATCCTTTGATTCCAATTATTGTAATGCAGGTAGGATTTTCAGATTTTGGTTTACTAATTTAACACATTCATCACAATACCACATGATATTTGCACATTCCACTATACATTTTAATGTATTATCCTTTAGCTTAACACACATGTTATGGAACCAATTCCCGCAGTACGCACATTGTATATATTTATCATTAACGATAAAATAATTTTGGAATTCGCCACAAGATCCTATGGGTGCTATTTCTTGCCGCATGCGGCAACACTATGTTCTAGTACTATTACCAGCAAACACACCTGTTGTTTGCCCCAAATCAGTCATATTGGATTTCCCATGAGATCTACTCATAATTTATATATTCACACGTTAGGTCTTAAAAGTTACATTATTCTCTTTGACGTGCAAGTTTAAGACAATAGTTTTCACAGTTATTCAGTCAGCATTATAAATTGTATACAATTTTCCCATGGTCAGTTCAAATATTTTTTACCTTGCAATGTGCTCTACATATTTGTTTAGCTGTGTGCCCAATCCAGAAATTATTATAAAACTCACTCTTTGTTGGTCTGGTAAACCATTCATAAAATAGTTGAGATTTTTTCATATAACGGCGATCTTATGTTGTATCCTCCTTTTTCATAACTAATTGTAAATATGGGCAAAGTGGTTATATTACTGTCAGAATAATGGATTGGCTAATAACAGAACACGGCTTATTGGAGTCACTAAAATCTAAAATTAGACAGTTTTACGAACATTTTTGGTAAGTAAAAAGTTATAAAAATATAGTGTAAATCTTGCACCATCTAAAAGCACTCATGCCAATGGAAAATCAATCATCTTTCGAAGTCGAATTTTAAAAATTCCCTTTTTAATGGTTACTTAGTTTGAAAACCTATTTGCTCTTTAAATTTGTAAGTTTCTAGCTTTCGCTGTTTTATGTGGACCGTGATAAGTCAGGATATTTTGATATACAGAATGGCCAATTAAAGCTGGCAAGTGGCAATATCTAAAAAACCATGCATGCTATTACTTCAAATACAAATATACAAGACTAGGTGGAAATGTTTTAGATCCACAGGATATTCTGTGATATCGGACTAAGTCCCATAGACCTTTATCGAATTTTACGTTTTATATATAAGGCTAGAGGACGATATTTTTCGGCTTTTGAGCAAAGCTGTTAGAAATAAAGGACCCCAGGTAACGGTCAAGTAACCTGTTTCTGGTAAATCGATATCGCTGTTGTGGCGTGGCGATGAGGCTGTGTGATGAAGGGATTAAGTCATTGGTAAAGTGGTACGCTCTGTCTAAGTATTTAGTTACATTATGTTTAATAAATTTGGCGAATTTTTCGCACTCAAAGCTTCTGTAGATAATGGTGTTCGTAACATAACAAGGGAGATGAGCTGAAGGACTTGGTTTTAAAAGCTCCCTAATCTGCTGAGTCTTGATTTATTCATGGCGATCCACGTAGGAGTACCACAAGACAGGATCAAATGAATGAAAAGTTTACAAATCATAAGTTTGACCTTTAAATTTAGCTTATTGCGTCGATTTAGCAGTGGATGAAGAGCTATTAATAACACTTTGGCTTTACTGAATAGATAATTGGTGTTTATAAGCCAGTTGAGGCTCTAGTCAAAGACTAAGCATTTCCCGTCATACCTCCAGGGGATCTGACTATTAGAAATGGATAACCAATCATTTGGGATCGCAAATCTTGCTCGCGTGGTTGAGTTAATCATGTGGAACGTTGGATGTATAAAGATTAATTAAAGTGGGGGAACAGGGGAGAATTCTGAGGTATCACCGCTTGAATTGGCCTAATTGTAGGTATAGCGCCGTCCAGCGATACTATGAATGTTCTGACCTATAAGAAACTTAATAAGACCAGTACTATCAGATAATTGAGGATTACTAGCCTTATAAGCTTAATTATAAGTTTTTTATACCATACCTTGTCAAAAGCCTTGATAATATCAAAAAAGATTGTCTCTGTATGAAACTTTCTATTGAAGCCCTAAGTTATGAGCGATGGTCTACCGAACGCTGTTATGGCTCCCTCTAAGCCGGAATTACTTCGAAGACAAGATGTCCCTTTTAACTTAAATATCGATCAAACGATTGAATATTAATTTTTCCACTGGAGAGTAGATCAATAGCCCTGTAACTGTTGATGTTGGCTGCCCGTTCGCTACATTTCAGTCTGAAGGAAAGTCACCAGATTACAGTACTATATTAGTTTTGCCAGTGTTAGCTGAAAATGTCTTGTCCGGAAGTCTCTTCAGAACCTCGTTAGGCAGACCATCCAAAACTGGTGCTTTTTTCGTAATGAGACTAGAATGTATACCTGGATCAATAAGGCGTATGAACCTATAAATAAGCACGGATCGACTAATGTTTACTGGCACAATCGATACTGGGATTTAAATGAAATTGGTGGTAAAATTTTTCCGCATATCCATTGGCTTTGTCCAATGGGTCCGTCAAAGTGACGTTGATACTGACAATGTGCGGCAAAGGTACCTTATCACACCTACACACCTGCAGTCAGACTTCTAGTTATTGTGCAAACACTGCCGTCATGGATTTGTACAGTGTCTATTTGTATTTCCAGCATCGATAGTACAAGTCTCGAAGCTCTCACCGTATTTTTTCCGTTCTCTAGTTGCTCGCCTCTTGACAGAAGGATCCCCAGCCCTGTTCTTGAGGCAATTTTTTCCCTCATTCTGACTTTTAAATCTATTGAGAGTTCACCATACTGTACCTGATGCTTTAGCTAAATTATGCAAATTAGACTCTGATTCCTTCAGAGATCCAACTTCCTTAGTTACCTCCGTATATTCGGCCTCCTTCAGAAGTTCCTTATACTTCGGCCGGCTTACGAAAGTTTTTGTATTAATATCTTCGTTCTTAGCTCTCGGATGGCAATATTCTTAGAATACCGGCAGAATCGACGGTCTAGGCAACCTGCCAGTATTTTTAGCCACAAAGATATCCAAAATGTCGGGTACCAAATCTAAATGAGTTACCTCATCAGGCGCTTCGGAAGCGTCCTCGAGAACAACGCCCCTAGTATTAGTAATCCTAGCACCTTAGAGCCGATACTTCGTGTTGAAGTCTCCTCCTACCAAGATTGGTTTAATAGTATTAAAAATGTTCACTAAATTTTGACGTAAGTTGGTCATTTGGGTGTTCGAGTATACTAACCCCAGGATTAGAGAACCGTTATTCGATTTAACCTTAATAGGGTTTGGAATCTCTGACGCAATGATGTGCTTCCTTAGCAGAATCATCGTGCCTCCAAGTTGCCTATTATGTCTCTCATTTTAGAAGACATAATAGATAGGTCAAGTGAACTGACCTACCTTTAGCCTGAATTTCTGAATCAAGAGAGTATCAATGCCATGCCTCTCGAAGAAGCTTGTAATCTCAAACTTCTTATATTTAATACTGTCACACTTTTTATGGCAGTCGAAAAATCAATTCAAAAATATCGGTTCTTAAAAAATTTAAAAAAATCTAACTTGTAATATTTTTACGAAAAAAAAAATGTTTTTTCACTATTTAAAAATTTAGAATACCGTTCTAAACTTTCGTTTTGAAGTAGGTCTGGTTAGGGCATCCATTAATTGTTGTTAAATTGTTAGAAATAAAGTTATTTTTTAACTATTCTATAAATCTCATTCTATGTTCTAGAGTAATTTATAACTTGATTCGTGCTGTTAGATAACTGCAATGTGACTTAAATGAAATATAGAAATAATCTTTTATATAATTAATGATCCGCCAAAATCTCATTGGCATATTTTGTTCTTGCTAGACGTATATATACAAATATCTATATCTATATACACTCACTGTATTACATCAAACAACCAACTACCAATCATTTGAGAAGGAGTTAGATTTTGCATGTATAGATAATTCTCCTATGAAACTTGTTGATATTTCAAAGTGTGAAAAACCTAATAATATTTCTATCAACGTCTATGGACTTAATAGAGAGTTTAAAAATGATAAAGTTATATGTTTTGTTTGTTTTTCTCAGACTTTAATCTATTTTTTCTTTTTTTTTTTTTGGTTTTTTGAGTCCGGGATAATAAAAAACTTTTCTATTATTTGATGCCCTTATTTTTATTAACGTGTCGGTCATTACATTATGACCTTCATCAAAGTAATTAAAACCCGAGACCGGGAGGGGAAAACTGCTTAACAGAGTAATATTTACAACAATATATGTATAAAATTCCCACAAATATCTGGTGTCAGCTTCATTTTTAACAAATTGACCTATGGCACAAGTTAAAAACATGAATTTTGACGCTACTACTAATTTTTATACTTAAGGGGGTATTTTTCAAGGTCATTTTAACCTATTATTTTAACCAAAAATTTGACATTTTTCAAACGCTAAGATTCAAAGAAGAAAAATGATTCTTACCTAAAACTGGCAAAAAATGCTTACGAAAAGCATAATGGAGACTAAAGTTACATAATATGCACAGACAAAAAACTTAAAAATATCATTTTTTTATTACTTTAAAGCACATAAGTTTCTGGTTGTCAGAAAATGCCATGATTTAAAATCGAGTCAACATTTCACAAATATTATTGAAGTGTAAGTATTGTATTTTTAAAGACAGTTTCATATAAAAGAAAACACAACCAATAGATATTTATTTTTAAATTAAAAAAAAATGAGTAAAAAGTAACAAATCATAATTCCCAAGTCGGCCAATGTTCTATTCAAAAAGTGTAATTGAAGTGATGTGAAGCAGCTGACATTTGTGTTCTCTTTTTACTTGCACTCAATAGAAGAAGACATTCGACTATCAACTGATAATAGGCGTAGAACGTTTCTGTTAATATACCGGAAGTCAACTTAGTTCCGCCTTTTTGGCGCAGAAGTTACTGCTGAATAATGAATGGAACATCGAGAACAAAAAAGTTAGAAAAAAGTCACAACCATCTATTGGGATCGCAACATGGAGACATCTATGAGCGAACTGGGAAAACTGTGAGGGAATTTGACCATATAAGAAAGACTCAGTAGAAGGGATAAGGAGAAGCTAGGAGTACTCAGAATGGTGTTGGTGTAAGCTGACGAGTGCTACTTGTTACAGAAATATTTTATTGAGTGTTTAAGTTAGGATTACCAGACAATGTGTTATATTTTATTTGAACTAACCTGAACTACTTTAAGCATTTAAACTTAAAAAAATTAAAAATTATAATTATCTAAATTGTTTGTAATAAACATTATTACAGCCATCGCTTTATCTTCTTAAGTGATATTTAATAGTTAACAGAAAATCATGTTGGAATCTGAATATTTTTCTAAAATTAATAGATTTTTAAATCAGTTTGAGCTGGGCAGTATTTGAAAATCTAAGACGTATCCTCTTTCAGGTAAATATCTCAAATAATCTAAAAATAAAGTCTATAGAACATGTGTCATGCTCCTAATGATATAAGGAATGGAAACAGTAATGTTAATGATGATTGAATGGTAATAAAGTCATTTTCCGTAATATCATTGTTTACGCCAAGTAACTGTCCTTTTCTTCATAGCTGGGCTAACCCTGTCTTTTTTCTAGTTGAAGAAAATCATTTGAATCAGATTAAAGGTACTGCTAATTGCTTTGATGGTAAATGGACCACTTGCCTCGGCTGTTCACAGATTTCTAGTAAGTTCAGGTGCTACTTCTTATTTTCTTTCAATAGTGTTTCTGTGAGACTTTATATCGGTAAACTGGGCAATTTTACTATTTGCTTTATGCTATTGTTCGTAATTTGCTGGTTTTTAGTACTTTAGAGCTTTTTAAGGTCACGAGAGTGGGTGATAAGTTGGATGTTATTTGCTTACGTTTTTTGTCGCCTACAACACTTTTTACTATTACTTCTGTTAATAGATTTTTTGATTTCGTTGGGTCGAGTTTTGTTAATATCCAGTTCTTTAATATTTATTGAGGCATTTTTTTAAACAGTTATTGGTAGTTTAAAATTGGATTGACTTCATGGAGGTAGTTTAGTGCTTTTCTTGATTTTTAGAAGTAACTTAATTAGTCTATGCTTTGTACTTAAATGTGCAGTGGCTTGACTTAGAGTATTGCTTTCCAAATGAGCACTGCAATTCTTTGTATGGAACTTTCTGCAGTCGTAGCATGTTTCGCAATTTGCGACAAATTTTGTTGTAAGACTCCTGTTTTTCTTAGATAACGCAACACTGTAATTGCTTGCGATGGACTTGTCATCCGAGGAATCATTTTCACCGGGATATTCGTTTACATGTTTTTTTTTTATCATTACGACGAATTCGTTTTCTTCTTCATCAATTGTGTCTATTGCAGCCATTCTGGCTATCTCCTGGAATACGTCACAATATTTTTTACAAATCTCTTTTCATTCATTATGATGGCCATTACTTCATCATAATCCCTAATTTCATTCAATTTGTGAGGTGCTGGAGTGCTCTATTGAACACCCTCATCTACAGAAATTGTTCCGAACTCACTAATTAACTAAGTTTAATTTTTAATTTGATGGAAAACTCAAATTCGCATTTAGCGTTTTATCCTTAAGTTGTCCTACCCTTAACATGGAAACTACCGTTTATTTTTTGTCGCACTAAGATATCAATTTTGCTAAAAGTGCATAAAAACATAAATGTTTATATTAAGAGCAATTCAAGTATTTCTCACGAAGTCTGGGCAGTCTCTATAATTAATCTGTCTTACGTTAGTTTCCATCGTAGTTTAATTTTTAATAGACGGACCGTTTATTGTATAAGGCAAGCTTAGGTAACTAAGATGTGTAGTAAAGAGGAATAGTAGTGTAGCAAGAGTGAGATAGATACTTCCTAAAATATTGTCTACTTCCTAAAATTTTCGGTTATTATCAATATGTATGGTAGAAATATAACCATTTAGGGGTTGTATTAAAATAGCTGAAATAAGAAATGGTTGTTTTTGGAAATTTTGTTGCAAAAGGAAGTCATCAATTTTATTATTCAAAAAAGAAAGAAGCTTAAAATGAGTATTTCCTATTTTAACTTTTATTACAACATTACAACGATCCCTCACACCAACAATTAAAATTCGTGTTTTATTTTTATCAATTTGATCTCCGACTATGACCAGTCTTTAAAAAATATCCTTTGTGTTATAAGTTGTGGTCTCTCTACTCAAAGTAATGCCGTATTTTTCTCCAAATTTATGTCACCTTACAACATTATCGATTCGTAATCATAACTGATAGCTTAGAGAATATTACACTGAACGTATCATTCTTTTGGTCTTTTTTTACCCTATTCTTCTATTGAAAGACAGTATCTGGATTAATCAATAATTGTTCAGTCTTCACTGTTTCAACCAACATTCGCAGAAGCAAAATGGCGTTTTTGTCTCTAGTAGTTAATATATGAGGGAACAAATGAGGAGGGGGAGGATGAAGAGTATATGCCTTTCTCGTATACTTTCGAATTACCTCGCATACATGTCTCATTTAATTGCTTATACTTTATCTTGAGTTTAATCTTAAGGTCATTCTCCTCGTCCTCTTTTGTTCTTTTAAAATATTTTTCGAGTTACCTCGTATACATATCCTATTCGTTTGCTAATACTTAACCTTGAATTTAATCTTAAAGTCACGGTAAGACCACTAACCTTATATTTAACCTGGATGTCGATACAAAATCCTACCACCACTGACTTTTCCCTTTAGTTCATCTATAAATTTGTTCCGTGGTCCAACAATGGTTGTTAAGTTAAATTCAAAATAATAATTAAAAAATAAATGCTTAAAAGTAAATAGTAAATAGTAAGTAGTAAATATTAGTAGTAACAGAAAAACGTCATTTTCAAATTTATGGATTTGAATATTGAATAAGAGGCTCCAGAACTAGACGAATTAATTCATTTGTTGGACTATAATACCTTTCTTGATGAAGAAAAGTTTGAGAAGAATTTTAGAAATTGTTTGAATTACGATTTAAATAATTTTGAAGAAATTGAAGCTGGCTCTGATTATTTTGATCTTGAAGAAGATGCAGAAGAAGATAGTGCTAGTGCCAAAGTTTGTTTCGTGAAACATAAATTTAATAATCCTGGAGACGCAGTATTTTGTATTACTCAAAGTTACGTTACAGTTTTTTGGTTATGGAAAATTAGGAAAAATGTCTTTGCCACCCTTGTTATCAAATATTACAATATTATAGAAGGGAAGGTTCTCATAAACACGTTAGTACCCATAGCAAAAGAAAATTAATAACATTACGGGACGATTTACACTGTGACATGTGTTCTAGACAATTGTATCAAGTAACAATTCCAAAAGTGTGCTTAGTTTGTAATTCCAACACAAAAAATATTGACTGTGATTGAGATAAAATGTTCCAATAATTCCAGTATAAAAAATAATAATGCATATTAAAAAAAAAAAGAAAAATACCTAAAAAGGGCTCTAGAAAATCACCTAGAACAAAAAACTTAAAAACCAAAAAACTACTAATACTGAAGAATGCCCTATATGTTTAGAAGACATAAGCGTTGATTTAATGATTGCAACAGTTCCGTGTAGTCATAGATTTTGTGGTCTTTAAATAATAACACATGTCCAATTTGTCGCGAAAAACTTCGTATATTTAAAAGCGATAATGAGGATGTAATAGTCTTAGAGTATGTAATTTAGAATCTATAATTAAATATTAACTATTTAACCACAAATATGTAATTTAGAATGTATAATTAAATATTTACTGTTTTATTCTAATATTGACTATTTTATTCCAATACGTAATTTGAAATGTATTTTTTAATATTAATTATTTAATTCCAATATTTACCGCTGTATTCAAATATCTAATTTAAAATGTATTTTTAAATACTAATTATTTTATTCCAATATTTAAATTTAAAACGTATAATTTAATATTTATTATTTAATATTTATTAGTTAATATTTATTATTTTAATATTATTTGAATTTAATTTAACCTTATTTCATATTTTGAAATAAACGAATCAACGATTAGAAATGTGTTATTTATTAATATAAAAACCAACAATAATTAAAAATAAGCAAAAGGATTAATAGATATAAAATATTTTAAATTAACCATTCTGTACAAAGGTTTTTCTCGTTTAACTAGAATAATTAAATAATTTTACTTTACCTTAAATTCTCTCAGCCACTAGCAACTATCATTAAAACTTCACAAAAAGTCTCACTTAACACTGTCCCTATAATGTCTTTCTGCTTTCAATGTCAACTGGAAAAAAGTTCACCCCGCGGAACAGGCGTTTCTATAAAAGCTTAAGCTTAAGCTTAAGTCCAGTTCGGTAAGTTTTAGTTTCGTCTCATTTAAGTGAAGAGTTTAATTTAAATTTATCCATTTTTAGTTTTTTTTGTGTTTAGTTTAAATTTTTAAAGATATGTCTTCTTTTGTTTCCATTTTTCCTGAAGAGTTAAGAATGAAAAAAATTAATATCATTTCAAATATAGTAATTCAACCTGCCATTTTGGAAAATGAACATCAAAATTGAAGTCAAAGGACGTAAAATTTTAATAATATGGTCAAAGAAATGCAAGAAAGTAATTTAGAAAAGAAATTACTTCAAAATTCTACAGAACCTGATATTATTTTTTAAAATAAATTTGAGAATTTTCCGGATTTAGATATTATTTTACAAACCGATTTTGAGATAGAAAATTCAATTTTAGCTCAAAATATAGATTTAATTAATAATTAAACTCCGGAAATGGCAAATATTTTATCACCAGAATCTCCAAATATAAATTCAGAGACTACAGACATGACAGACGCAACTCCTGATATTTGAACTCAGGATTTAGAAAACTTAGACAATTTTAAAAAACTAAAGGGAATTCCAAAAAATGTAACTAATGATAGTGATAGCGATTCAGGTTCTAATATATCCCAAAATTTCTTTGGAATTATTAATAATACAAATTTAAACTTTGAAATTTCTAAAAATGAAGACAATTTTGAAGTAATTTCTAGCAAACTTGCTCTTTCTCCATCAACTTCATTCAAAGGTTCGAACGATCCAAAAAATTATAAAATTTTTAATTCGTCGCAAAATGCTAGTAGTGGTAATAGGGGGGTTTCTGGGGGCTTCTCGGGGGGAGGATGATTCACAAGAAAATTATGAAATTTCGATTTGTAGTGAAGATTTGGGAACATTTTTTAAAGGGGGTGATGTTTTAAGTGAACATCCTAACAAAAATTCACCAAACCTTTTCGAAGAGTCGAGTTCGCGAGAAAGTCAAAATTCATTTGATATACCATGTGTCCAAAAAAGATTTAGAGAATTATTTCACCAATTTCCAAATTCACCAAAAATTTTTGAAAATTCTCCACCTAATTTTGACGAAATTTTAAATTCTGTTTCTACCCAAACAGAAATAGAGGGTGTAAAAATTCCATTAAATAATTATCCAAAAATTAATTTTACCTCTAAAACGAATTTTAAAGTTAAAAACAAATAATTGGCTAAATTGAAATCTTTAGGATTTGTTTTAGACACAATTTTAAATCAAGGTGGTGGTAAAACCGAGGAGGAGAAGTGGCAATTGTGGAAACTAGCATTCAAAATGTATAAAGACACTCTTAACTGTTTAAACCCATTCCTTAACTTTCTTTGGTTCACATAAAAGCTCCTCTCCCAAGTTTTACACTATAATTTAAATTCATATCTCAACATATTCAGTTTACTTTGTTGAAATTGACTTAAGCTTCACAATGGGATATTGTTTTAGAACAAGATGATCTTTAAATTCAAAGACTGTGCCAAGACTTTTACCAGACAAGATAATTTAAATCGTCACGTGATTACCTTACACAACAACATTCCCAAGTTAGAAGTTAAGAAGAGGAAGTGTAAGTTTAAATTTAAGTAGTTGTTTCAGTTTTACAAAATACTTATTAACTTGGGTTATATAGATATATTTAATAAATATGTATTTTTTTAATTTAAGGTGTAAGAAAATATTGTCAATCTGGTAAAACTGTTATTAGCAAATCATTATGGTTCTGCCATGTGCGAACAAACAAACACAAGACTAATTCTTTAGTAATCACGGACGACAACGTTTCTGTTATTAATTAGCTTTTAAACAACGAATCATTTCATATAAAGATTCAGCAACTAAATAACACAAAACTATTAATGAATTTTTCACGGAAATTTTGCAAAAAATAATGGTCACAATTAATTATGAAGTTCAAAGGAACACTTGTGTTAAACTCAACATGGAACTTTTTGGCCTCTACCTGAATCCTTCAAATGATAATCATGATGTAAAGTCTTTTAATACGCCATTTCGGATTTTATGCAGTACTACTTGTGACAGAATTTGATCATAGACTCTTTCCAGTGATATATTGTGGTAGCGTTAACCCTTTCATCTATAATCATTTTCTGGCTTATACTAATTAGTAACTATTTTAATAACCTATAATTGAATTTCATAGTAATAAAGACACCCTGGAAGTCTGGTCGTTCAACTTCTCTCTTGCAGCTTTAGTACCAAACACTACGGTAATTAAAGCTTACCACAACCATGACTCAGATCTTCAGGACTCAGGAAAGGCTGCTAATTAGTTGGTCAGTAGACATCTCTTTTTTTGTAGGTCTCGCAACAGCGCGCCCGCGAGTTAATTCGCAAGAAGGTTTTAATTAAATTCAATAAAACAAGTTTCTCAAAACAACTTAGTCTATTAACAAAATAAATAGAATAAAAACGAACTATTTACGATGAGAAACTTAAAACTAATAACGATTACGAAAAACTAACATAATTGCTCTTCTCGGTCGTTATTTTAATCCAAAAACGTAAAACCCAATTTTGAAAAAAAACACGTATAAATATCTTAATAAAATATTAAACAAAAAAAAAAGAAATAGAACGCGAAAAACAGCTATTTATATTACTTAATCAAACCGTATGAAAATCGCGAAATGTCTCACGAAAATAACACACGATAATTCCTTAATTTCCCAATTTAAACAAAGATAACCTTCTTTCCCGGCGATTATACCCGTGACGTAATTATTCTACGGAACTGGTAGTCACGGTACCGTTCTAACCGACATTCAAATTGTGACTAAAATTTACTATTCCTTAAAAGAGTGTCTTCGAATCTTACACTCCCTCTCCCTCTGTTTTCCGTTTGTACCCATATTACAAGATGGAACCCGGTAAACGTCAATTTCTTTCCCTTAAAGTTCGAAGGTTTCTATCGTTACATGCTGAGGGCGTTAGCTATTCTATACCAGATGTTTGATTCACGAATTGACCTATGAGCATCTTAAGCTTAATTTTTATATAAACACAATTGATAAAACTATTCTATTTCTCTCTACAACTAAAGGAATAAGATAATATAACGTCTGTGAAAAACCTGAGTGCCTTTTTATTCATATTGCTGGTATTTAATTCGTTCTTTCTTGCAATCAGGAAAAACAGTCGCCATATTAGATCCCTTACACAGGTCAAACGTTATATTACAGTATAATGAGTTTATTTGATTATTCTTTTGTTTCCTAATAGTGGAAAAATCGTTCAATATTTTAATACATTTTAACGGTATTTCATATACCATATGTTAAAAACTACCCTTATCACGTCTGGTTTTATTTACTTAACCAGGGCAGGATTACTTAGACAGATTTATAGACAATTCTAAGAGAGGGTCTTTTAAGTCTTCATAAATTAACTGACTTTATGTATTTTTTTAAGAACACTTTTAAACGACAAAGATCATAAAAGTTAAGCTCGATAACTGATTTATTTTTCCTTTCGACTTTCGTGGATAGTGATAAAAAAATATAACTACCCTATTCCCACGGAATATCTATTCGCAGAGTGATTATTTAATTATTTATTTTAACAGAATATAGTTGACATTGAACAATGAAAAATAATTAACATTTGTTCCATTACATTCTTACTTAATTCAAGAATTAGATGAAATGATTGCAATTATGGATCGAAAAGCCGATGACCTGGCAGAGAAAGATTCAGGTACACTACTTTTCTTAAATTTAAGTTTAAGTTTTAAAAATCAAATTGTTTATAATATTTTTTTATTTCATTTCAGGATGGATTTTACTGAAAATTTTAAATGTGAAAATCAATATAAACAAATTCAACCCACTTAAGGCTTCTTCATATATTCCTTTGCCAACGGAAATAAGACAGAAAAATGCTGTGATTAACATTCAAAACAACGACGAATGCTGCTTTGCATGGGCTGTAGTTGCAGCTTTGCATTCACCGACAGGACCAATAGACAGAGTGGAATCATATCCGCATTATAAAACAATTTTAAACTTTCAAGGTATTCATTTTTCTATGACTTTAAACGAAATATTTAAATTTGAAAATCTCAATAATATTTCTATTAATGTTTATGGCTTAGAAAAAATAAAAAGGAATTTTAAAACCGAAATCGAAATTATAGGACCTTTACATTATACCAAAAATAAGCGAGATCGTCACATTAATTTATTATTAATAGGAGACGATAATGGGAATTTTCATTACTGTTACATATCTAAACATAATGGAAAAAAATTTATATGATGGATGTTCGCAATATTTCACTACTGAACAACAGTTGTTTAGACCTAATACGGTGGATTGCCATTTTGGTAGGATAAACCTACCTTCTATTGAAAGCAAAATAAACAAATTTGGAAATATTATGTCTGGAAATATTTTAAAATTTCGGAACATTCAAAAACAATTCTTAAACCTTTGGAAAATAATTATCTTATGAATTTAGATCCTACTTCTCCATATACTGAAAAAAAATTGAACATATTCCATATTCATTTGCATATTATATAAAATGCTCTTTTTATGATTCACTTTCAAAATTGTATAGATCACAATTGTCATCAAATTTTTATACCTTATCTAGAAAGAGATGTTTTTGAGATCAATAATAAATATTAAAACATTCAAAACCAATGAAAAAATTAAATATTTTGAAACAACTGTCTTATGAACGATTGCCATATATGTGATAAAACTATAATTTCGGATAAGATTGCTGACCATTGCCATTTAACGGGTTCATTCAGTGGTCCAGCACATTCTATATGTAATGTAATAATCCATGGTTAAAAAAATATATTGACCTTAATATAAAATTAAGAAATGAATCCATAAATGAATTTCATAAAAATTTGTATAAATTGGCAAATAACAGTGTTTACGATAAAATTATGGAAGACGTTGACAAAAGAACCGATATACGTTTAGTTACTCAATGGTCGAAAAACCATAGAAAAGATGGTGCGGAAAATTTAATTGCCAACTCATCATTTAAAGATATCACTGTATTTTCTGAAAATCTAGTCGCTATTCAAATGCGAAAAGTACTAGTTCAATATGATAAACCTGTTTATGTAGGATTTTCTATTTTAGATATATGAAAAACTGTGATGTATGACTTTTTTATGGTTTTTTAAAACCGTTATAAAATGACAATATTAAACTTCTTTACACTGATACAGATTTCTTTATTTTGGAAATTGAGACAGATATTGTTTTTGAAGAAATTAGGAAAAATATTGATAAATTTGATACATCAAACTACCCTGTGAATAATATTCATGAAATGCCAATATCCAAGTCTATAATTGGAAAGTTTAAAGATGAATATGCTGGTGAACCGATAGAATCTTTTTATGGCACAGGAGCAAAAGCTTATTGTGTTAAATCAGAACAGGGGTTACTTAAAAAAGCTAAGAGTATTAAGAAAAGTAGTATTAAAAAACAATTAGAAATGACGCATTATAAAGATGTGGTAGAACAAAATTCAAAAGCTTTCTATACTATGTATTTGTTTAGATCTCGACTTCACAATATTTATACAGAATTAGTTAACAAATTAGCTCTCACTTCTAGTGACGACAAAAGATTTAAAATTCCAAACAGTTACGATACTTTAACATGGGGGCACCAAGATATTCCTCTTTACCAGTGGTTTATAGAACATAAAAATGATTCATAAATTCAAGGTTAAAAGAGCTCATTTCCTTTTATTTTTCAAAGAATAAATTTCATATATTTAAGCTTAGCTCAAATTTCAAAATATCAGTTTGAAATACACCTTTGATAAGTTTACAGTAATAATGTGTTTAGAATCTTTTGAAAAAGAAATAGATAATAAGTTATTTAGAAGTTATAGCAAAAGACTTAGTTCATTTAAATATTGGAAAGGAAAATTAACTCCTGAAGAATTAGCTCGTTCGGGGTTTTACTATTTGTCTGTACAAGATATTTATAAATGTTTTTATTGTGGTTCTGAAATATTTTCTTGGAGGAATGATGATTGTCCCATTCAGGAGCATTACTATCATTGGAGAAACTGCAATTTACTTGTATGTTTGTGACTATTTAAGAAACAAACAAATTTTGAACCTATTAAAGATAAAGAAACTATGTCAAAATCATTAATTGTATTTATAATTTTAATAACAATATTTGTTAACTTATTATTTCAAATTATTATGTGAAGAATGACTATGAATTGAAGAGAAGGCTGTAATTTTGTTAAAGTGAAAGAAATTATGTCAAAATTATTAACATTATTTTAATAACAATATTTGTTAATTTATTATGTGTTATGTAAAGAATGACTATAAATTGAAGAGAATGCTGTAATTTTGTTCAGTAATCAATCAATCAATCTCCTATTGTTTTGTTGTTTTAATAGACATTTTTAAAACTGAAAGTGTTTTAACGGCGTCCCTAATCAACTACATTGTTTTATATTCAATTATAAATAATACTCTATATGTACTTTATCCTCCAAGGGTTTTACTTGGAATGGTGTGTTTTGATAACAATAGCTCTACTATTAAACCTGAAATATGTAATTATATGAAAGTTATGAATATTAATAATTATGCAACTGCTTTCACATATAATATGAATAATATTCAATATAATAATAATTTTTTCAAAATTTATTTTTATTATCCAAATAAAACAATTTTTGCCACTAACTGGATTGAAAAAAGTAAAAAACCACAACCTATTTCTAGCTGTGTTCATGTTAAAAATGGCGAGGAAGGTAAAAACGGTTTAATTCTATTTATCTTCAATATAATTTTATCAATAGGTACTTTTTCACTTTTGTCGTTCTTGACAATTTTGTTTTATCAAAATAGGTCATAAAAGTTTAATAAACGTGCTTGACTTTGAAATTTATAGAGAAGTGGGGTGGATAAGATATATTCACACCCAGTATTTTAGTTTTCAGTTAGCATCAAGACATCATGTTTAATAGTAGCAATTTTAATGGATATAAATCCAGTTCTAGTGAAACCAATGATAAAATTAGTCAGTGTAGTGAAAAATTAATAAATTCAAAAATCTACTATCTTAACAATTCCTTATCAAAATTTGTTTGTGTTGGAATTGGTATAAATGATTTTACACTAAAAGTTCTAATTGGAGGTGAAAATGGATTTCACATTTACTTGAATGAAGAAGAATGAAAAGAACTTCAAAAAAATCAAGGAGTGTGGGTGAATTATTTTTATTCTTCTCAAGCATATGCATACCCAATAAAAATTGAAAAAATCACAGTATTTTTTGAAAAAATAAATCATTCTCCTGTTATCAGAATTCAAAAGCATGAACGTTATGTGATTCTGGGAAAAGAATCAATAGATAAATTAGTTGAAATCGACGAACTTGTTGACTACAGAATTCATATAATTAAAAAGCAAGAATTTTCCAAATATTTTAATTTGTTTCATCACTATAATTATCAGTCAGGAGATGTGTTGTCTCATATTTATAATGTTTTAGATCAAAGTCAGAATTTAAACAGTGAGAATGTCGGAACTGTTTTAGAAATGTTATCTCTACATAAACAGGAATTAGAAAACAAGTTAAGAAAGTCCGGTGCATTACAATAGAAATATGAAGAAATCAGTGTCAATCAGTGAGAACAATAATAAAGTTTATAAATTAGTGACATGGGACTTTGCGTTTAGACAAGCTAGAAAAAGTGAATATCAGAAATATTATCTTGATAGATTAAGATTTGAAAGACGAATTGAACAATATGAAAGTATTTTTAAAAATATTTTTGATATAGATCATAGAAAAAAAATATATATTGAAAAATTTAATGTAAAAATATAAATTTATATTGTTAATTCTTGTTGTAAACATCTTAAAAATTATATTGTTAATCTTTGTTGTTAAATGATTATCGTAAATAAAAAAATATGTTATATGAATACGTCTTTTATTTAAAAATTTAATATACAATAGTATTTAAAATTAATTACAATACATCTTTTTTAAGAACCCATTAATTATGAAATTTATCGAATCCTAACCATTTAACAAAAACTTGGTTCCCTTTTTTCCTTAAAATTTTTTCAATCAAAATTACATCTAGATGTTTAACTTTTTGCAACTCTTCTTTGTAGAAACCTCCTTCAATATATTCATTTTTACTATCTTTTAATAAATAGGTGACTAGATCTGTTAACTGAACCTTTCTAATTTGAAAAATTTCAGTTGACCAATTCGGAGTATATCCTTTTTCAAAAGCTTCTCTTTGTTTGGAAATTCCAGCAAAATCATTTTCTTTAAATTTAGTGCGCTTTAAATCAAATATTTTTTTAAAAGTAAAAGAATCTTGCAATATAGCTTTCTTATTTTTTTATTAACTTCAACAAGTCTATATCCTGTAGTACTATGAATAGTATTATTATATGTTTCAATAATAGTTGGTAAAATAGAGTAGCATTGATAATTTCCTTTATTACTGAAATATTTCCACATTATATTTTTTAAAGTTCGATTTACACGTTCTACTATACTCGCTTTTAGATTAGAGTAAGTATTATAATGATTAATTTTGTAATAATTCATAAGATCTTTGAAATCTGTCTGTAAATTTTTTAGTTTATTTATTTTTTTTTCTAAAAATTTTTTCATAGCTTCAGTTACATCTTCTTCTTTTTTACTTTTAAGGTGTTGAGTCCGAACATACTTTGAAAATGCATTTATTACTATCAAAATATATCTATAACCTCTATTAAATTTGGAATAAGGTTGCATCTTCATCAAATCAGCTTGCCATAAGTCATATAAGCTTTTAACCATAGTTCTTCTTCTTCTATATCTTCTTTTTGCCGGTTTATGTAATTCATTTGCCACTGTTTCTTTAATATTTTCACTCATAGTACTAAAACAAATTTTCAACTACCTTCTTTATATAATTTATTTTATCAACTTCTTTTGTAATTCTTCGATTTTATTTTCCAGAGTTTTAATTGATGTATTATTCGCAACTTTGAATTTCCTTATTTCGTCCTCAAGGTTACCAATTCTTACATTAATTTTAGTTTCAAAAAGTACATTTCATTTTATACTTTCATTTTTCATATTTTTCACTATTGCATTTAATTCTTCTCTTGCATATGCTATTGTATCATTAAATTCCTTTCTAGAAATTTCGGCTGCTCTTTGAACCAATTCGTTTAATGATTTTATTTCCTTCATTTAAATTTTTCAAATCTATAATGGTTTTTCCAACTTTATTTCCTACATTGTTCGAAAATTTTTCGATATCATTTAACTTTGATGAAATTTCCTCAACTTTTAAATTATGTTTTTGAACTTCCTGCTTTAATTCTTGAATAGCGCTGATAATCATAGCAAGAACTACTTGTAATAATGTTCCTAATTCTTTTTCGAATCTTTTATCCAACGTCTTTTGAAAATTCCTATATTCAATAGTCGTTTTTGACTCCATTTTTAGATTATTTAATTTTGAGATTCTATCTTCAATTCTTTGACTATTAGTTTGATCTTCCAATTTAGTTTCATTTTTTCATTTAAATTTTGAAAATCTGTCTTTAATTTTTCCTCCAAACTTTTAATGTTTAATTTAGTTTCTTCAAAATTATCATCAACTAAATTAATTTTCTGATTTATTTCATTAATATTATCGCTATATTTTTTATGAATTATAAAGTGAGTGTTCATAGCGCTCTCTATTTGTTGTGTGTTTTTATTCATACCATCATGAATCGTTTGAAAATTACCTATTTCTTCCGAAACCGTATTATTAAGTTTGTTCGTAAATGTTTGGAACTTTGATACCACATCTTTTATAATAATTTGTTTAACATTTTCTATTGCAGAAGTATCATTTATTTTTGATTTAACCAATGTTATTTCATTTTTTATGTTTTTTCAAAACTCTTTACTTCATCATATTTCTGTTTTATTGTTTTAAAATCATCTTCATACTTCGATATTTTTTGAGAAAAACTTTTTAATAGTTCATCATTGTCTTCGATAATATTTTTTAAATTTAATATCTTGTTATCATACTTTGGCACCACATTTTCTTCAAGTAACTTAATTTTTTTTAAATAGCATTTTCATCATTTTCATTAACTCTCTTTTTCAAATTTACAGTATCATTTTTTAACGTAGGTTCAAATTTTTGAACAATTTTATTTTCAATATATTTATCATCACTTTTAAAGTTTTTTAGTTTTCATTTTCAACATCGGCTATTATTTTATTTTCTATTGAAGGTATATCTACTGCATACTTTTTAGAAATATGACGTCCAAATTTACTAATGGTCATTTTAACAATGTTATGTATTAATAATTACTACTTTCTTTTATACATTTATATTGGCTTCTTTAAATTCCTCTACAATAGAAATAATATCGTTTTTATGTCCTGTATTTCCAGCCGTCATAGATGCTCTTAACAATCGAAGGCTATAATCAAGTTCATTTACGTTATCCCAATATACATAATCGGTATAACGTTTTTTAACTTTTAAAGTTATACCGGATCCTGTTCTTTTCGAAGATATTCCAGTTTCTCTGTACGGAGCTTTTCGTCTTTCGAAAAATCCTTGAACTATATTGTGCGTTTCGGGATTTATGGTTTTAGTTTCTGTAATTCCTTTATAAATAAGGGCCTATTATAGAAATATATTTTTGTGATCCATTTCCCTATACCTGCTCATCTGGATCATAATTTCTACGGTATACATTGGTTCTCTTTAAAATATCAATATAATTTTCCAAATCTTGTTTTTTATAACCTACTGGTTCCTTTTTAAATAATAATTCATATAAACCTGGTGTACCTGTATAAGTTATACCTTCAACTTTTATGTTTTTACCGATAATTTCTACAGGTCTTTGTGTTAAACCCAAAAAGAATTTCTCAGTTTCAAAATCATGTACTATTCCATAGAGGTGATCAAACTATGTTTCACACCTTTTACACTTCCATCAATATACTGACGAGGTAATTCATGAAATCCTGATAAATATTCTGGATATAAAGGTGTACTGACAAATGTTTGAATTGTTTGTTCTAATATATCCGAAAGATTTCCCATCGTATATTGTGAACTTGAAAAAGGGGTGGTTTCTGCTTTGACACTTGTTTGCTGTAAAGATGGCATCTGACTAAGTGAAGCTATACTGGTTTCTCAGTTAATAATTGTTGGTATTTCTGTAGGAAGAATTGAAGTTTTTCCCGTCTTTCTTTTTTGTGGTGTTGATGTTCCATACTGTAGTTTTTTCTTGGTGTTAGTGTTTCAAACAATCCTTTTTCTGGTGTTTCAATTTTTTTTTAATGGATGTTTGTAGCTTTTCCTTTACCTCAGTTGACTGATTCAATTTTACCAATTGTTGAAATTCATTGTTGTAGGGGTTGAGTTATTGGTTTATAGGTTTTTGTCCAATTTGGATTGTGCTTCAAATTCAGCATTTGATATTTTTGTTTAACAGCTTTCGTTGACTTAACAAGTTCTCTTGCTAAGCGTTCATTGATGATTAGTTAAATTTTTCAAAAAACTTTTATTTTTATAAGAAAACATATGAATCAAATCCTTTTCGTTATCGACCGGACTTTAAATATAACCAAAAATCTAAAGTAATCTTTCCAACACGTCAAACATAACTCATTAAATTGATTGAATGACATATCAATATTAACATGATCATCATAAATATGTTTTAAGTTCGTTTTGTCTTGTTAAAATATAACAATCAAATTCGCATTGTCACGAATTAATTGCTTGGAAATCGAAGAATACGTTTGATACAAATAAAAACAATTAGTATTTTTATGTCTTCCGAAACAAAAATAATCTTTTACAACAGTTTGTAAAACATATTTTGGTTGATATAGGGACTTTGAATAAATATATTATGTTTAAAAATTTTCAAACCGTAAACCATTAGGATCTTCAATTAAACTTATAATGATATTAGTTTTACCACACCCTGATGGACCCCTTTTACTAGAGCCTTCAAGCAATTTTCCATATTTTCTAAAATTATTTATTGAAGCCGCATGGTCTGTAATAATAATTGAATAAGGTTGCTTAACAATTTTCATATATAAGAGGATGTATAAAGGGTAAGTTTTAATTTAAAACTAGTCAGTTTTTTCCAAGATATCAATTATATAATGCCAATCTCATATAACTAACAATCTATTTATAAAAGAAGGGTCTGAAAAAGAAGTAGTGGTTTAATTAATACACTAATAAATAAGTTACCTTTTGAATTACATCTACCTGGGTATAATTGTTGTGGACCTGGAACAAAACTAGAAAAGAGACGAGCTCGAGGCAATAAAGGTATAAAATTATTGGATGACGCTTGTAAAGGGCATGACATTGCCTATGCCCAATCAAATGGTATAAAAAGCCGACACGCTGCGGATAAATTATTAGCTGACAAAGCTGCCGTGAGGTTCAGAGCAAAAGACGCCACTTTTGGAGAAAAAACCGCTGCACTTGGAATAAGAAAAGAAGGAAAAACAGAAGTCGAAAAATCCGTCTAGGACGAGGAATAACTTTATCTCAAGCTATTACAAAAGCAAGACAAGCACTAAACGGAAAACAATTTAAAAGTTTGACCGATATTATTCAAACCGCACTTAGATCTATGGGGGATAGTAGAATATTATCACCAAAAAATAGAATTGTACCAATTCCAAAAACTTGTGGATTTCTACCTCTTATTCCTTTATTTGCTGGTTTGTCCGCTTTAGGTGCTCTTGGAGGAGGAGCAGCAGGTATTGCGAAAGCTGTCAACGATGCAAAAGCTGCTAAAGAAAAGTTAGAAGAATCCAAAAGACATAACAAAATGATGGAAACTATAGCAATAGGAAAACAAGGAATTGGTCTTTATTTAAAATCATATAAAACTGGATTTGGATTATATCTGAAACCTTATTCAAGAAACTGTTAAAACAAATACCTCGGAAACCACTTACAAATTATGATTTAAGTAAATATATTAATCTACTTAGAATTCCCAACTTTCGAGGTATATTTATGAGTGATAAATTACCAAAAAAATTAAGAAAAATGAAAGTGGTATTGTCAATCTCGATAAGAATAGTGGTGATGGAACTCATTGGACTGCATACATAAAAAGAGAGAAAATTATTTTATATTTTGATAGTTACGGCAATTTGCGACCATCTACCGAATTACCAAAATATTTTTTCTGCGATAAAAAAAATATTGTAAAATATAACTACGACCATTATCAATCATTGAACAAAACAAATTGTGGTGAGCTCTGTTTTAAATTTCTTTATAATCATGGTTGAAAAATAATATTAATTCATTTTGCTAAAATTTTTGAAAGAGGTATGTCGTACATTTTTGTCATTAGTGGTAATTCCCCCACACTTTCTGTTAATATCCATCCTCCGATATATTTAGCTGAAAATTTTGATTACTCCATTGGACTTGTAAATTTTGAAACTTTTAACGCTATTCCAAATATTGATGAGACTAATAATCTTTTCATTTATGACTCAAATAAAGAAATGAGAATACCACCAGGTAGTTATGAAATAGATAATGTGAATAATTTTATTCAAAAATTTTTGGATAATCGTCCTTTTCTTCATATTTATGTCAATAATAATACTTTACGAACAGATATTAAAACAGATTCTCCTCTCTTTTCGTGATGGAACTATAGGAAAAATATTAGGTTTTAAAAATAAGGAATTAGAAGGTCTTAAGGAGCACATTTCAGATTTTCCAGCGGAAATTATTAAAGTAAACGCCATAAACATCGATTGTAATATTGCCGAAGGATCATATTTAAATGGAAAACCTGTTCATATAATACATCAATTTTTTCCTAGTGTAGCTCCTGGTTTTAAAATAATAGAATCACCACAAAATGTCCTTTACTTTCCTGTTACTGTAAAGGTAATAGACAATATAAACATTAAAATAGTAGATCAAGATGGTGATCTCATCAATTTAAGAGGAGAAACGGTAAGTAAGACTACATCTTAAAAAAATAGATGAATAATGATGGTTATTTTATATAATAAAAAACTGCAAGTTATAATTTTTCAAAAAAAAATTACTTTAAAATATTAAGAAGAAAGCTACCAACCAACATTTAATTAGTAATAAATTAAACTCTCAAAGGTTAACACCTTCTAATAAGAAATTTCTTATAGGTCTAGGTTTCAAATCAAAATAAAATGGAATATTTAAATGTAAAAGAAAATATTCTTGTAGATGAATCAATATTAAGCTGGGAAGTACTATCATTTGAACTTTTCAATTCTACCAAACTTGGATTAAATGATGAAATTAGATTTGCTCTACAACAAACAGGAAAATATCCTTTACCTTGCAAACGTGAATTATATTTAGAATTTCAAGTTACCAAAGAAGTTGATACTCCATTGACTAATACAGTACTAATCAACAATGCTCGTGCATTCTTGTTTACTAATACAGTACTAATCAACAATGTTCCTGCATTCTTGTTTAAAGAATTACGTTATATTTTAAATGGTGTTACAATTGACTTAGTCCGGGATGTTGGAATTACTTCAACCCTTAAAGGATACATATCATTTAATCAAAACGAAAGTGCTAAATTGACAAATGCTGGGTGGTATCCAAAAACGAAACCTAAAAAAAAATATGACTGATGAAAAAGGAAACGTTTCCCTATGCATCCCATTATAAATGTACTCGGGATTTTTTGAAGATTATAACAAAATAATTTTAAATTCACAATAAGAACTAATACTAATAAGAAGCAATAATGACACTAACGCTTTAGTAACCACAAGTGATGATGAAAAACCGAAAATTAAAATAACCAAACTTTGTTGGCGAGTTTCACATCTTAGTGTAGCCATCCCCCAAGAATTAGCGCTAACTAAAATTATTGATAAAAACAATAATATACTTCTTACTTTCCGAAGTTGGGAATTAATTGAATATCCAGAGTTATTAGAAAATACAAGACATAATTGGCCTGTCAAAACTTCCACAAAAATTGAAACACCAAGACATATTCTAATTGCTTTTCAAAAGAATAGACGTGGTAATTTAAAATTAGATATGAGTAAATTTGATCATTGTGGCCTAAGGAATATAAATGTGTTTTTAAATTCAGAAAGACATCCTTACCAGGATCTTTAAATTGATTTTAAAAATGATAAGTTTTCTACCTTGTATGAAATGTTTTCTGAATTTTGTCAAGTATATGATAACTTTCCAATGGAACCAATATTTTATCCCAATAAATTTAAAGATAATGCCCCTATTGTTTACATTAATTGCTCTCATCAGAGAGATTTGTTACAATCTGGTCCAGTACCCATGAGAATTGAATTTGAGATAAAAGAAAAAATATCGGGAAAACAGCCTCGCATTATGTTATAATACATGATAAAGTATTTAGCTATAATCCATTAACAAAAATTGTTAAACAACTTTAACTTATCTCACCAAATCCAATATCATTATTAAAATTAAAATATATCGAATAAGATCAGTTTTATCATTCTCAATTACTTTCAATGTGTGCCCTTTTTAATGTATTATTTATGTATGAAAATTTTTTTATTAATAAATAAATTAACAATGAATGTATTAATATTTTTTTTATTTATCCACATCCTCATAGTCCTTACAGAAAATTATATTTTCCAATCTTCCCATAATAAAACAACTATAAACATTTAAACATTTTATTTCACACTAACTCTAATTACCCAATAAATCAGTACATAAATTTATTTCTTTATTAAGTCCAATTTTTTTAAGTTCATCAAAGAATTTTAACACATTTTTTGTCTTTAAAAATTCACTACACAATTCAGCTGCTTTTTTACAACAATTTGCATGATTAACATATTTTATATATACCAATAAATCTTGACCATCACTTTCTTCTTCAGCTGAAACAGATAAATATCTGGAACATGCTTCGTTCATAATGAACTCTTCATAAAGATCTCTCACAAAATTTTCAATTTTAGGCATCATCTTCACCATGCGATTTGATTAGTTCTTGTAATACAACAGGATCTCTAATATATTGGTTTAAATGACGAACTTCATAATGAAACCAACTTAACTTCACTAATTCACGTATAAACTGTACAATATCTTTGTTTTGAAAATAACGTTCGCATAATTTCACAGCCTCTATATGGTTTTTTGATATATCCAAATAATATGAAAACCAAGATGAACCGCTATCTACTGCATAATGTTCAAACTCAAAAGCAGAACTTTTGCATTTTTTATAAAATTTATGAATTTTTAAATTTAATGCACTTTCGTTAGAAGCAGAAGACATATTTCATTTTAGTATATTTTAAGCTGGTGAATATAATAATATAATCAAAATTTAAAGAAGGGATACAAGGTCATGTTATCAATGTAACTTTGGTCAGACATTTTATATTGATTTCAACGCTAGTCGGGTTACTTACTTTAAGATTAAATTCAAGGTAAAGTATAAGCAAACGAATAGGACATGTAATTCGAAAAATATTGTGAGAGAATAAATTAGGAGGATGAGGATGAAGTGTATATACTCTTCATCCTCCTCCTTCTCATTTGTTCTCTCATATATTAACTACTGCCTTCTATGCTCAGCTGTAACCGATGTACTCGTGGAAACGTTTCCAGACATGAAAGCAACGTCTAGGTCTCTTCCTTATCGTATTTTGACTGATTCTAAAAGTATAACGTTCAAGAAATTATTTTTTTAGGGAACTACCTGTGAATCGGTATTGGTCAGAGACTTGAAAGCTTTCCTCGAAGCTGGTCTTGTCTTGTAAGTGTGACAAATCTACAAACTAAGAATTACATCCTAAAAGAAGCAAGTTATCAATTTTTTCAAAACAAAAACAATGAAAAATGTCTATATGCAAAAAGTGACCATTAATAGACATTTGGAAAATACTTCCCCAGACTTTAGAGATAACTTAAATGCAATTGCGATATCGCACTCTCATCTTATCTTGAGCTAGACAACAAAAAAAAAATAGAATCGGTAGGCACAAACAGGATTCCCATAACTTTCCAAGAGTTCTTCAGCCAATTACTTGGTTAACTCGAAATACCTAAAAAATATAATTTAGGAGCCTATAGTCCCAAATTTCGTCTATAAAGGAGAGATGTTATCTCCAATATTACAAAAATTTAACTGATGAAATTTTGAAAAATTAAAATGTTAAATGCTCATTTTTGTTTTTCTGTGACAACTAATAAAATTGTCAAAAGATAGAGAAAAATGAGAGTAACGAAAAAGTTATTAATACGAGACCAGTCATAGTGACATTCAGATCATAATTTTTACCAAAATGGGAAGCTGTAGGACATGTCAGGTACCTAGTAGGGAAATATATATTAAAAAACTAATTATATGTCAAAACTGTCTTCATACTGACATATTAAAAACATTCTTGAAATAAATGCACTTAAGAAGCGGCAATAAAATGTTTCCATTGCCAGGGAGAGCACGAAACGAAAAACTTATACTACATTAAGTCGTAAAAAATGTTTTGAAAGCTATACAGCTGAAAAAACCTGAATTACTCGGAAGCTAAAAAATATTGTCACCATTATTACGTATGCCTTTCCATTAGCTAAAATTTCGGGCAGTGATATGATTAGCCCAGGGAAGCATTCTCCGCCCAAATATATATATATATATATATATATATATATATATATATATATATATATATATATATATATATATATACATATATATATATAAAACTAAGATATTTTGGGGTATCGGTCCAGGTGGGGCTTTTAAAAGTAAAATATTTCTTTAGCTACGCCAAGCTTTCGAAAATAGTTATTTTCCTCGTCAAGGCTAAAATAAAATAATAACAATAATAATAATGATGTTACAATTATTAACATGGACTTTCCTCTTTAAAATTAATATTAAATACTTATTGCTAATGCTTTTTTTTTAATTAAATGACCAATATGGAAAAAAGGAACTTTAGTGTATATTACTAATGACAAACATTACCTAAGAATTTACAATAAATTTGATGATGAAAATTACTGTTTTTAGATTTTGAAAGCTTTTTTCTATCAAAAAATTATTTTTTAAAGCCAATGCTACTGTTTTGTTTATTTGACATTTTAGTCACAATGTATTTTTTATAATATAATATTAAGGTGCATTGATCCACAACTAAGAGGAAAGATTTATTCTGTTAACATCATGAGAATTATCATTATTTAGGTTCAGCAAGTCAGAGTATATTAAGCTTAGGTTATTGATATTGACTTTAAAAACTAATTTTCTGATAGGAAAAAAGTTAAAAAATTTAAAAACAGTAATGCTTATCCTGAAATTTATTATAAATTTTTAGATAATGTTTGTCTTAGTAATGTACACTGAAGTTCTTTTTTTTTTCATTTTTTGTCATTTAATTAAAAAACCATTAGCAATAAATATTTAGTAACGAGAGACCTCGTTCTTATTCGAGCATACCTCAAACTAAAAAAAAAGAAGCTAGAGATCATCATATTCTCATGTTACTTCGCAGGAGACGGGCCTTTATCACGGCTAGAAGTGCAAAGACTGATAGAGTACTGCCAGGAAAAGAAATTGATACTACTATTGGGGTGTAATGCCAACACCCCACAATATAGGAAATATCCCTACATTTGTAATGAGGGTAAGGGAAGAAATGTTAGAAATTATACTAAGCACACCAGGCTTAAGAAACCTAGTAGAAAACTAGAGGATATTGAATGAGCCTTCTCTTTCAGATCATAGAATAATCGCATTAAATTTCGAAACCGATCCTTTTGAGCTAGCCCTCAGAAGGAATCCCAGGAAAGCAGATTGGGGTTGGGAAAAATGCAGTACCAATCTGAAAGCACACTGTAATCCGTTATTTTCATGAACCCTTTTTTACTGAAAAATAACTAGGCCAGTGAATGGCAGCTTCTCATCGGTGAGCAGATTGGGCGGTGAGTCGCGGCGAATGCTTATACCGGGCGCCACTCAATTCTTTGTAACCTTTTTTTTTTGTTTAAATCACAGAACTGAGATGGGTGATTAAGTTTAAATTAGTTGTTAAAGGTAGGAAATAAAAAGATTAAGATCAGCTTTGACTAACACACATATTAAAAAAAAATCAACTTAGGTTTTATGGGTCAAAATATCCCCTTAACAATTATATATAAGTTATGTACATTTGAGTCTTTGGCCAAAGGTACCTAAGTGTACATTTATATATGAAAATACGCCATTCACAACCTAAAATTAATACACCGAATGTATCCCCGGGACATTGCCTCTATAGATTACAAAATATGCATGCATATTGTATAAAATTTTGTTTAATCTTAAATTATTTGTAAACTAATTGTTACGATAAATTCTTGCAAAAGAAAAAAAAATAAAAAAACAGATATGAATTAAATATCTGGCCTAGGGTGATCTTCGGAGGACTTCTATCTTCAATTGGCATCAAATATCCTTCGCTAAGGAAAGTACAGGCGGTAATCAGGAACATCATCATCACAGGTACAAATTCATTTAGAAAAACATAATCGAAGCGTTAATTATGGCCAATTTGGTATAAGTTTGGACCTACGGTAGGGCCCTAGAACAATATTTTTTTCACAGAACGGACCCAAGAGCACAAAGAAAAGTAAAGAATTACCTCATTAACTAGAGGGTAACAGAAAAACACATCACATGGGAAATATAATTAATAAAAATAATTTCACTACGTCATACTGACTAACTCATGAGAAAATGGACAGCGAAAAATAGCTTTTTAGCCAATTTGTCAGGCCTCTACCCGGCACATTAGTTCTTCCTTTATTTCAAAGAGGGCTTTCGGTAGTGCCAAATCACAATAGGAATCATAAATCTAGGCGGATTTACGACTACAGAAATTGCGGTTATTTGAACCAATAATAAAATTGAAGAGAAGCGGCAACGCTGAAAATATGGTGCGTTTAGTAACAAAATTTCAACGTTAATCGACCCAAAATACGTACCGAGGGATTATACCAAATGCACCAAAATATAAAAATGTTTACTACATCTAACAAAGGAAAATAAAAATGTTACACTGCTGAGAGATTATGCCGAATGCGCCTGAACATAAAAATTTTGGATTATATTTATTATAGCAAAATTTAAAATGCTACAAAACTTAGCACGCATTCAAACCAGAGGACCCGCTAAGCACCATCTGGAGCTGGAAAGTGACTTGAAACAATTAAATGAGGCAGTACTCGGAGCTTATAAATCAAGTTGCTCCCTACAAAGAAGCAAAAGCTGTAGGGATGCACTTTGGTGGAATGACCATCTGTCAGAGCTAAGATCCGAAACGCTCAGACTTTTTAATAGGGCTAAGCATGACGGGGGACTCTGGCAGAGCTACACCGAGAAACTTACAACCTACAACAAGGAAATTAGGAAAGCTAAAAAAACAGCTTTAAGAAATTCTGTGAAGACATTCAAACTACACCTGTCACAGCTAAACTTCACAAAGTCATGGTAAAGGGTAGGGTCGACACAGCGATGGCACTCAGAAAGCCAAACGGCAGCTTCACGGAGAGCGAGGAGGAAAGAGCATTACTCTTATTCAACACTCACTTTTCGGGGAGCAAGCCTAGTAACGCGAATGATGCTGTGGAACAGCGCGAAAGGCCTACCCGAAAAGCTACAGCAATGGCCAGACCCATACGCAGTGGCGGTAGTTTAAAATGGGCAATGAACACCTTTCAACCATTTAAAACCCCAGGAGTTGATGGAATAATCCCGGCCCTGCTCCAACGAGCGCAGGTCACACATAGTACGCATCAGTCAAAGCAGCCTGAAACTGGGCTATATACCAAAAATATTGGGAAGGGTCAGAGTCACCATCATTCCGAAAGAGGGGAAAAAGGATACTACACATTCTAAATCCCATCAGTTTCACATCGTTTATTTTAAAAGCCATAGCGAAAGCAGTAGGTAATTATACCAAAACAGAAATTCTTAAACAGGCGCCACTGCATCCTCATGAACATGCGTATCAAGTGGGTAGGTCTACGGAAACGCACTGATACAATTAACAGATCAGATTCAAGAAGCGCTGAACAGGAAGGAAACTTTAATATGGGGCTTTTGACAACCCTCCACATGAGGCAGTCAAAAGAGCACTCGATGACAGGGGAGTGGACGGAACGACATCCAAATGGAAAAAAAAACGACTTATCACCATTCGAATAGCAGAGATAGAGATAGAACAGAACACTATCGCCCTCTGTACCACCAGAGGATGTCTTCAGGGGGGAGTAGCCTCTCCATTTATGTGGAGCTTAATTATAGACCAACTCTTCTGTGATCTGACTGACCTCGGCATATCTTGTCAGGACAATGCCAATGACGTGGTCGTGATCGGAAGAGGCAAATTCGAGAATACCCTCTGTGACATAGTTCAAAGGGGGCTTAAATAGATTAGAGAATGGTGCCAAATGATAGGACTAAAAATCAATCCCACCAAAACCACCCTAGTAGCCTCCGCAAGGAAAAAAAACAATCTGAAGATTATCAAAATGGATGGGAATGTTATTGTGTAAAAGTCAGTGGTTAAATATCTGGGACTGACCCTAGATAACAAAGTCCTCTAGAATAAGTATGAAAGGAAGTAATCAACAAGGATAAAAGCCTTGATGGTCTGTAGAAACTTTGCGAGAAAAAGATAGGGTACAAACTCAAAAATCCTGCAGTGGATGTACACTGCAATAGTGAGACCAATCATCACATATAGGGAGTAATGATCTGGAGCAAAAGAACCAGTCCGGCTAATACGAGGGCTAACTTTTCGAAAGTTCAAAGACTGGCCTGTGCGTGTGTAACCAGAGCAATGAAAACCTGTCCAACGGCTGCCATGGAAGTAGTTCTAAACCTCACACATCTACATATATTTCTAGAGAACATGACGAAAAGGTCGATTTATAGGATGATGAGAGATGAGGTCATAAAACAAAGGCTCAATCTCTCATCCAGAAATCAACAAATCTGGGACATGCCCCAAGATGAAATGAAAAAGAAATTCAACTTTGTGAAAAACTTCAGCACAAAGATGAGTCGCAAAAGCAAGTGGGACAAAAACACCATTAAAAAACTCAGCAAAAAAATCCACTATATGGTATACAGATGGCTCCAAAACAATGGAGGGAACTGGAATAGGGCTGTATGAACCTGGTACCAGACACTACGAAAGCTTGGGTAAGTCATCAAGCATTTTCTAGGCAGAAATACATACTATTAGAATGTGTATGCAATTTATCAAGGAGAAAAACTATCACGACCAAGAGATTGTCATCATGACGGCTAGTCAAGCAGCCATTAGTGCGCTGAGCTTTCAAGTTATCAGTTCCAAGATGGTCTGGGTCACCCTCATGTGGGTACCGGGACATACTGGGATAGAGGGGAAAAGCCTTTCTGTGGAATCAGTAGCAGCGTAATGCTGGAAAAACTAAAGATAAAAGAAGAAAGCAGGAATATCTAATTATTGGACGGAGCTACAAGGATTGAGTCAAGCGAAGATACTTTTGGGGAACTACTACCAGAAGAGATTCAAAGAATGCATAAGCTTGAGTAAACACCAGCTCAGAGTTCTGACAGGTGTCCTCACGGGGCATTGCCACCTGAAGGGACACCTCAAGAAACTCGGAATGGTATAAAGAGAAGTGTGCAGATTCTGTGAGAAGGAGGACGAAACCTCCATTCATATCCTTGCAGAGTGTAGCGCTCTAGAAAACCCTAGGATCCGGTTCTTGGGAGCACACCAAATTGAAGAAGGGAACTACCCACCTTGAAGCCGTCCAACATCCTAAGATTTCTGCGGAAATAGAACTGGAGGACCTGCTCTAGCCGATGAGGTAACTCTTATGACTGGCAGCAGTAGGGCGCGCAATAGATCTACCAGGTCGCAGTGTACAGACCCCCAACTCTACGCACATATACAAGTATTTAGTATTCATTTTTAAGAATAAAGTTCATGTTAATAATTGTATCGTAATTCCAATTACAAGCCTAACGGCTCCGCACACCCTCCAGGGATTATTGACTTATACCAAGTATACAAAATACCAAGTATGGAGCTCTGTGGGGACCCTTTACATGTTATCGAGTACTAAATGACGTGGTCTGCTGTACTTCCTACAAACTTCACGGTCTGCGGGGTTACAAGGAGAACTGCTTTCTGAATCAGTTTATACAGATGCTCACTAAGTCTCTTGATGTTCTGCAGGAGGTTCTTTGGTATCACTCCAGCTGTTGATAACATTATGAGAATCGTGTGGATGCTATTCACTGCCCATTGTCTTCGAATTTGCAACTCCAGATCTGTGTATTTGGTGATCTTCTCGTTGTATTTTGATCTTAAGTTGTTGTTGTTAGGTATAGTAATATCAATCAATGTACTTCGCCTAGAAATTTTATCTGTTAGTGTAATGTCTGGTCTATTATGAGCAACTGTCTGATCTGTAAGAACCGTTCGGTCCCAATATAGCTGGAACTCGTATCATTTTTATTATTATTGTTATTTTAGCCTGGACAAAGAATGCTTGGCGTAGCTAAAGAAGCGTTTTACTTTTGAAAGCCCCACCGGGACCGATACCCCAAGATATCCTAATTTTATGTTTATATATATATATATATATATATATATATATATATATATATATATATATATATATATATATATATATATATATAGTATAAATAATTCAATATTTTTAACTTAGAAAAACTGCTTAATAAAGTTATGAAATTATTACGATTTGCCGATATCAGTATTTACATATTTCATAATAAAATCATAATTGTTTATACAAGAATCAAATCTAAATTTCTCGAATTATCAAACTGGGGGAATACCAACGGATTAAACATATCAGCAGAAAAACATGTATGGTGGCGTTCACTTAACACAATAAACATCAACAATGCCTATAAAAGTAGTATAAAACATTAGGAGATATTATCTGACCGAAAACTAAATTGTTAATAGGGCGGAAAATAGTCTAAATATAATCATGTTTAGTGGCAAGAATTGGGAAGCAGATTTAAATATTGGCGTATTGTTTTATAGAACTTACGTAAGATCACCATTATGTTACGTTATTACATTTTACGAATTTGCTGCGCAGATGCATCTCGAAAAAACTGAAATTAGTAAAACAAAATATTTAATATAAATTTTGGGACTCTTCAGGAGTACTCCTAACAATGTTATAGAAATTGAAGCTGTTCAACCTCTCTTAAGTCTCAGAAGAATCATTTTAAGAAGAAAAATGATACTGAAACTGAGAGCAAAAGATAGAAATTCTATAGTTTTAGTATTTTAGGACATACCCACTCATAATGGACAGCAAAAAAAATTATCTGTAATATTTTAAAACTATATTTGGATCAAAAAACATAAAGTAATTAATTCATCAAAAATTTCCCTGTACTATCAACTCGATTAAAATGTTACCAAAAAACTACTTAAAGTAATAATCCTCAATTAAGAATACAATAGACAAACTTGTAAAAATCTACTTATTGAAGAACTTAATAATAAATGGATTGCATATAAAGACATTTTCACCCATTGTTCTGTCTTGTGTGACAAACAGCTAGCGCTATTTTTGATAAAAATAAGAACGTACATAGAAAAGTCAGTCTTCCCAATGAAACGTCAATTTTTATGTCGGAGTTGTGGGCTGTAATAAATAAACTTACATGTAGCTTTGAATATAAAGAAAGCATAAATATCGGAATATTTTCTGATAGCAAGAGCTTATTAGAGAAAATCAAAAATGATCAATCAAAATTCGTCAATAAATCATCTGCTTAAAACTATCCGTCATTTATTTTAAATATCTACACATTAAAATAAAACGATATTTTTGTTTAGGTTAAATAAATCGCGCATAGATAGAATAGTTATAAAAAGGTCTATACTGCAAAAATAATTTTCAAAATTTAATAATAAATCTATGGTTTTTCTATAGAAAAAATACAAGCTTTATTTTTACAAAATAATTTCTGGGATAGGAACCAGCCACGTATTATATCTATAATATAATAAAAACTAGGCATTTTAGAGAATGAATATTGTAAGTGTGTAGAAGAGGACATATAGAAGAAATAAAATTTTAGAAACTTTGTTTGTCTTACCCTAAGGTATTTAATACCTTTAAATGATAAAAAAATTTATAAGATATTATGTGAGGTTATTTTTCAAATAAATGTAAAATTATAAAAGTGTATGACTAAGAGGATTTAAATATAAATAATATTAATAATCAAGACTCTAAGCAGTATGCAAAAATGATTAATTGTGAAATTGCCAATAGCTTTATTTTTGAAAAAAAGTAAAATCCATATGACTAATAGTAATAAAGAAGCTATATAAATAATTCTATTAAAAAAAATACAAAAGGAAAAATAAATAAAACTAAAAAAAAATAATATAAATTGTAATTTAGTCAAACCAGTAACATTGAATTCAACAGAATCAGAAAAATTCATTATTTCTTGGAAAAAGAACGATAAGAAGCCAGGTAAATATGTATAGTATATTACCGCAAGACTTAAAAATTTTCAGTTATTTAACTTAAGACGATTTTAAATATTGTACGTTTAATTTGATGCCCGGTGTATATAAATAGCTTGCCTAAAACTGCCAGTAATTTCGAAAAAAAAATTACAAATACCTAGTAGAAATTATTATGGGTAATCTGAATTATTTGCCACACAAGCGTTTACTATAATTGATAAACATTAAATTATTTATTATTATTTTCATGTAAATCTATTAGATACGCTAGATGGGTTGCCAAAAACGTTATTACTCTACCAATTTTATAATTTGTTCATATAAACTACTATATTTAGCTCATAGTAAAATTTGTAATTTACGTATAATTAAAATTTGTTTAACCGAAGGCACTTCCTACCTACAATGTACAATAGAAATAAAATATATATTGTTAGGGATGAGTTACAATAATTATAATAAATAGATTGACGAAAATACCTACAAAGTGAATAACGATATAAATATAAATCCCTAAACAAAAATTATAATATTTATCTTAGTGATTTTTAAATCAACACGCCAAAAGATGGAAGGTATTAAAGTTGGTGTATTAGTGTTTGTCGTTTTTAGTGTTATTACAGTAAGTTATTGTTTCTTAGTGTGAAAAATTAAACTAATAAAAAACAGTCAAAAATTTGATTCGACAACCATATTATTGTAATACTTCAAACTAATGTAATAATAATTTTCTAAGGTTTAGTCAAATGGTAGAAATATATATATATATATATATATATATATATATATATATATATATATATATATATATATAAAGAATTAAACTATGAATTCTAGTTTTTGGCTAGCATTAGCCAATTTTAGTGAGGCGAAGAAATATGGACTTTAACTAATACTATTAAATAAAATTCCTTTTGATTTTTATAAAATTAAAAAACATTTACGTGAATCATTTTATTGAAAGAAAATTAAAGCAAAATAAACTATTACATTTATCTTGTTGTCTCACTCCTTTTATAGTCACCAGAAGAGGTTCCTCGTATAAGAATATTGTAGTCACCAATGGCTTGTAGAATAAATATGTAAAATATGTAATTTTCTCAAAACAACTTCTTTATCTTGATCTCATTTAAGTCTGGAATTTTGTTTATAACTTGGGCTCTGCCATCTCACTTATATACAAACAACACTATTTAATGTTATTTTCCAAGCAGAGTAATCTTCGATTAATACTCTTCATGTCTAATATTTTGGAATAATACAAGTATAAGAATATTTTTTATTTGTTTCTTTCATATTACCTGCACGAGCTACAGAAACCGATGGTAGTTACTTTCCTTTACAAAGCCAAACAGCTTTTAAACTTGATATAAAAGGTCTTCATTGATGAGAGTTACATGGATGCTTAAGTTAAATTATTATGAAGAAAAAACCACAAGTAATAAATAGTATTGTCGATGGATAAAAGTCTGGTATACCTGTTATTTGTAGGATGAGATTTTACTGTGGAGGATTAATCTCGGACATCCCCTAAGCGATGTTGCTATAGCCTCCACAAATTCGTGGTATATCCATTTCATGATCAATTTTGGACTATCTAAATCTAAAATTAAAAAAATTTCGTGTGTTAAGTGTTCAGTTAATATCACTTAACTGAGATTCATAAGATCCCCTTTTATTTTATTTTCTACTAGCGACCCGCCCCGGCTTCGCACGGGTGCAATGCTGATACTAAATACACTACAGAAAAACTGTGACTATTTATTTTATTTTTACAACAATTATTACATCGGCCTCCGACGCGCTATTTATAGGCACGCTGCCGCCGCCCCGGTCGACCAGTACCGCCGCAAGCGCTACTTCCCGCAATTTTAAATCTGTAATATCTTCGAAAATATTCATTTAAATCTTGTGCTGTAAAGGACCATATAGATCTATATTAAATCAACAATGTATTTAAGCTATTTAATTGGATAAGGATTAATGCTGTATTGGTTAAAATCGCTTCAAAATTTGCCATTATTTGTCGTAAAAAGTAAATGACAAAAAAATGTTATTGTGGGATATCCATGAGAGATAGACATATACCATCGCGGAGTTTTCTGTAGACCTTTTCAATGTGTACAAATAATTACTACATTATTTTGATAAATCTCGTAGGGTTCAGCCTGCGTTTGCAATGTAAGCGGAAAAAAATATGATAATTAACGACATCACATTAGAAACCTCAAAAATAACAGTATTTCTCCACTATTTAATGGACGTTATTATACATATAAACCCTCCTCTTGAATCACTCTATCTATTGAAAAAAACCGCATCAAAATCCGGTGCGTAGTTTTAAAGATTTAAGCATACAAAGGGACATAGGGACAGAGAAAGCGACTTTGTTTTATACTATGTAGTGATACAAAACAGATTTGTATAATATGGAAAAAGATGTTCAGTGGGTACAAGATACCTTGTATATTCTCTTAGACTATTAGCTAATTGTTGATGAAAATGTTGTACAAGACTAGTAATACTTAACCTAAAATAATATGGTAAGCAACTGGCTGACTTAAAGCTTATTTTAGAATGTGGGTTTTAGGCAGTTTTATAGTTATTACATTCTCATGTGGTAATACGCTTTTAAAAATAAAATATTTGATAGGAATATATAAATTTAAATATTATTCTTTATATCCCCAATCACTAATTGATTTTATGTCTGAAATAGACTACGGTTTTTTAAACTCAGCACAAATCATATTCCTCCAAGTCTGATTTACTCAAATTTTTAACCAACTTCTAAAAAGGAGGAAGTTCCAAATCCGACTGCTGTCTTTTTTTTTTGTGTATGTACATCGATTACTCTGGAACACTGGTACTGATTTGAATAAAATTTGTTGCATTATATTTAGAAAGTTGCTGCAGTGGTCCTATATTATTTTGACAGAAATTGATTCAGTAAAATCTAAGATCGCGCTGATAATATGGCGGACAAAAAAATTAATTTTGTTCGATTTTTTCCAAAATTGGTTTGGGGAAGTTTTCAGGGTCGTAAAAAATGAATCTAAAATCACTTTTTAAAAATTCACAATGGCGGATTAAAAATTTTACATTTCTCGATCTTGTCCAAAATTGGTGTAAGGGGGTTTTTGAGGGTGTAAATTAAAAATTTAAAATTAGTTTTAAAAAATTCAGTATGGCGGATACTACGTGGTGGATTAAAAATTTCACATATCTCGATTTTGTCTAAAATTGGTATAGGGGGGTTTTGAGGGTGTAAATTACGAGTTTAAAATTAGTTTCAAAAGATTCAATATCGCTGATCCACTACAAATTTTACATCTCTCGATTTTGTTCAAAATTGGTATGGGGAGATTTTTAAAGGTGTTAACTAAGAATTTAAAATTATTTTTAAAAAATTCAATATGGTGGATCTAATATGGTAGTCTAAAAATTTTAAATCTTTCGATTTTGCCCAAAATTGGTATAGGGGGTTTTTGAGGGTGTAAATTACCAATTTTATTTTTTAAAATACTCAGTATGGCGGATCGAATATGCGGAATAAATATTTAACATAAGTCGATTTTATTGGTATTGGGGAGTTTCTGAGAATGCAAATAACAATTTAAAATTGTTTAAAAAATTTAATACGTCAGGTAAAATATGGCAGTCTAAAAATTCAATATTTAAAGATAATATCCAAAATTGGTATTGAGAGTTTTCGAGGATAGAGATTAAAATTAGATTAACAGTTTAAAATTATTTTTTGAAATTTAATATGCCGGATCGAATATGGTAAGTTGCAAATTGAACCTTATTCCCATTTTTTCAAATTTGGTTTTCGAAATCACAGGTTCTGAATCTGAAGTTATTTTTTTTACAATTTAATATGACAGGAATAGTATGATGAACTAAAAATTTTACATTTTTCCAATTTTTTCCAAACTGATATTAGACATATATTATGGATCTTAAATTAATTTCTTCATACTCAATATGTACGATAGAAATGTAGGACTAAAAAAATTACAGTATCTAGGTCTTTCAATATTAGTATTTGGCACCTTTTAGGGGCCTAGGCTACAAATCTAAAATTAATTTCTTAAAATTGGAGATCGAGCTCATTTACTACTGCATACTAAATATTTGTTTGGTACAATTTCAGAATCAAACAATTTTTGGTTGTTCAATTTAGTGTCTACAACTTTGCATAAAATGGAAACTTTTCTGCGATTCTAGACACGTGAAAGTACACCACGTTCAAGAATGTGTAAAATTAATCAACTGTGGTTGGGACAGTCTGGGGAGCCATCATATATTTGGTAAATATTGTGAAAAACATAAAATCAATTCAATGGAAAGTGACTATTGTTATGTTATATTTTAAGATTAAAAAATGAAGGCATCGCTTTCCATTTTATGTTTCTCCCAATATTTATGAAATATATGATGAATGGACTCCCCGGGCTGTTTCGACCATAGGCCTAATCCTTCGTTGTTGATTGATTAATTTTACACATTCTTGAATGCGGTGTAACAAAATGTGTACTTTCAAGGTCTCCGAAACATTTTTTCAACTCTTTCAAATGTAAGTGTAAATCCGCTCAAACTTTGTAGAAAAACAGCCATCAAACAAAGGTTTAATATGGCTAAACAATTAAATATTGTGGCCAAAATTTACCATGGTGACGTTTTTGAGGGCAATGCCTGTCGATAACTTTTTAAAGAAGGTGATAAACTGAATGATTCCGAAACAACTTTTAACCAATTAAAAATTATCAGCGCTTTTAAACCAACAAACAAAGTTGTTGATGGTTCTTTTTCTACAAACAAAGTTCCAGCGGATTTACACTTACATTTGGAGGAGTTAAAAAATATTTAGAAGACTTTGAAAGTACATATTTTATTAAACCACGTGCAAGAATTTGTAAAATGCGAAGGATTGGGTCTATGGTCATAACAGCTTGGGAAGTCCATTCACCATATATTTGATAAATATTGGGAGAAACATAAAATCAATTCAATTGATAGTTATATTTTAAGATTAAAAAATGCTGTTGTTGAATGTTCATCAAGGTATATTTGAACTGAATTAGGACAAAACACAGTTATTTTTATTGGAAATAAAGAATGATTAGTTACATCAGAACCTACACGCTTTTGAGTTAATTGCTTATTAAAAGTCTTAAGTTTTTGTTTACCGCTAAATATTAATAACTTGAGATTGAAATTATTTTTTCTTTTAATGTGGGTCAGAAAGCCACTATATTCTCGCCGTTGGTCCTGGGTAACGCTGAAAGTGGTTATAAATGTTATAAATCTAATTACTACTTTAATAAGTTTAGCATGTGTTATCAGACATTTTTAAACACCCCTAACTGAAAAAAGGAGCAGCTAGGACTTTAAATTTTGTAGACAATTTGTCTATTTGGGATACGTAATCAATCCCCGCAAGTTTTTTGCGTCACAATTTTGACACATGTCATATTGACTTGAAGCCAGCCGTGATAACTAACTTCCTGCTATGGGTCGCTTGGGTCATTCGTAAACGAAGAGTATTAGTTTCTTGCCAGTTTTATATCTTGTGATTTTGCCTTGTGAGTTGTGCATGATTTAGACTAATTTATAATTTTATAAGTGACATATTTATTTTTGTTATGTGTTTTATTTAGTTTAAATAATGAGCTTCATAAAGTTAAGCTTAAATTTTATGAAAACGAAGAAGTTTGATCTTGTCGATGGTCAGCTGGTAGTGTAAAAACCTAAAATTACGAGGTTGTGTTTACGTTTTACCACCCTAAATTTTCCATTTTCGAGGCTAAACTTTGCAGGTTTAATAAATATTTTTTCTACCTTAGGGACAATATCGCTATTTTTACTATTTATTATTCTCTAATTTCCTACATATGCTTATTTCTTTGGATATGAAAGTAATTAAGAACATATTGTAAAATATCTGACGAAGTTCAATTTACTTTTGAATTCATAAGCGTGAACAAAATATATCTTCTTTTATAATAGTTTCCCAAATAGATGTAGTTAACATTGAGGTTTATCTCTACAAAGTACATCGATGTACTTAATTTTTTATATGGAGATAAGGTACTTACACAAACTCCTGTATGTCGCTGGTTTAATGAACTCAATCGTGGCCATCGTTCGCTCACGGACGAGTCCCCTGAAAGTCCTCCAAAATCGAATGTAGTGCAAGAAAATATCCATGATATGCATTCACTATTAAGGCAATATTGTCATGTGACATACTGTGAGGTTGAAGCATGGCTGGGAATTAGAAACCCAACGTATATAATATATTGCATGAACATTTGGTTGCGAAGAAATTATATTCGTGTTGGATCCCGCATAATTTGATAATGACTCAAAAAAAGGGTAGCGTCGATTGGTGCAGAGAGATGTTCAAAAAATACGATTGCGGTGCTTCAAAAAACATTTATAAGCTCGTGATAGGTGATGAGTCTTGGATCTATTCATATGAGCCCGAGAGCAAATAGTAGTCGAGCTTATGGGTCTTTCTTAATGAACCAAAACCAACAAAATATGTTCGCGCATGAAGTACTTCGAAGCTAAAGGTCCCATGTTTTTTTCTGATCATTTTTTAACATAATACGAGTTCTTACACAGCGGTTCAAACAAATGACTGCTGAGCACTTAAAACGTGAAATTGATCATTCATCCGCCAAAGAGCCCTGATTTAGCACTCAATGATTTCATTTTGTTTTTTTACATAAAGAACAGACTGCTTGATCAATGATTTTCTTCGCTAGAAAGGCGCGTGATACGTCTGAAAATCATGTTTTGGATATATTATCTTTACAATGGCAAAAACCATTTCCCGATTGATTCTAGCACATGCAAAGTGTATTTTTAATCGTGACGAGTATAACAACTAAACCATTGTCAATAATAAATATTTGTTTTGGCTTATTATTCTTGAAATATCAGCGGTTACCCTAGCATTATTTAATTTAAAATTATAATTGCTTTTAATGAGAAGGGTAGATTTTTTCCTTTAACAATAGAAGTGTAATACAAATTCATCAAAAATCAAGTTCCAACGTTCTTTCAAATTTTAATACCTCTACATATATCCAAAAGAAATTTATACAAGACTACTCATGTGGTATAATCTTACCGCCAGTAAAAAGAATCCAAAATGTGGACCCCAACTATCCAAACTTATTCATCTCATAAATAGTCTCCAATGTTACCAATGATTAAATGTCACTAAAAAATGTTTTATAAAAAAAACAGTTGCAAAAGAATTTAAAATTTTGGATTTTTGCTCGAAATGTCGTTTAACTGATCGACAATGCGAGATAACCGCTTACTCGCCATTCTTTATATAAAGCATATATTTAGCAAATAACAATATAAAAATCTGTTTCCAGTACTCTTTCATAAATAGGCCGCTGTCCGACGAGCATTGATAGTTTGGCAATGTTTTATTTGGAATTTTAAAATTTGGTAAATGTATCGTTTGTAGGATAATAGAATTACTATAATAAACCTATTGTTTAAATATCAAAATCCTGCTAAATATCTGTGATTTGGTAACAATTTTTTTCCATAACTTCTAAACTATATTCTATGGGACAAAAACAAATGATTTTTTTATTTAGATACTGTTTTGACCGTGACCTTGTAAATAATTTGTGTATCAATTTTTCATTTATATTGTTTATTTCGTTTAAAATTTATACGGATTTTTTTTGAGGGGCGTAGATTATGAATTTAAAATTATATTAACATTTAGTATAATAAATCGAATATGGCAGACGAAATATTCAACATTTTCCGAATTTTTCCAAAACTGAAATGAGAATTTTCGGAGGCGTAGATAACAACTCTTAAATTATATTTGGAGGTTAATATGGTAGATAAAATAAAAGGGTCTAAAAATGTACATTTGTTAAATTCGTTCAAAATGGACTTTGGGGATTTTCAGAGGTATAAAATGCGAAAATTAATTTCTTGAACCGCATGATGGCAGATTTTCTATAATGGACAAAATTGATATATGGAGGATTCTGAGTATAAAAAAAATTTTCTTGCTCAATTTAGTGTGGTTTAAAATAATAATTTAAAATAATAAAAACTGAAGTTTTTTCTAAAAGCGAAAATAACCATACATTTTTATATGTAAATGAAATTTATAAAGTCGGCGCCAAATTAATGCATACTATAATTATTTTTTCTTTTCGACTATGGAATAGGTGTGCTAATTGAAGCAACTCTTGAAACATTTTTATTATTGGAATTTTTCTTAAAAAATGTTCAGAAGTTTTGTGGCATCTGGTTACGGTGTCTGTGTTTTCAAAAAAATTGTTGATCTGAATCTGTATGTTCTGCTAAACGAACCAAATAATTCATATCTTCTCCAACAATGACGATGGTGTTTCCTGTAGTCACTGAATGGTTGTTTTGTTGATAAGAACATCGGCTTGCTTAGCTGCTATGTCAACACTTTTTAATTTCTCATTTAGCATTTAAATAAGTCAATTTCTATTAACTGGACTAAACAGAAACTTCTTTTCGCCTATTAGTATTTACAACGTTTCACTGAGACGGACCTCAAAAGATGTGGCGGTCGTCAGTCTATGTTGCTCCATTGCTTTAATGTTTCAAGCAACAACATTTGAACTTTTTCTTGTATTTTTAAAAGTTATGTTATTTGCATAAATATTTTCATTCTATTATTCGTTATTTCCATACCTTTTGAATCCGTTTCGAGATAAATATCAGTCTACATAGAAAAATTCATCAGACTAACAATAAAAATGGACTAATTGAAATACTGATGATTTCAAACTGGATGATGAGTCAAAATTATTGATAATTTGGCATCAGATGGTTGAAATTGGCAATGTTAATGATAATGGCTCGAACATCAAGATATTGAAAAATAACTTTAATTACTTCTAGGACCCGTCATCGTTGACAAAACGTAAAATAATCTTCAAATAACAAATAATATCAGCTTATATTATAGAGATTAGGCCTGCCGAAAAAATATCGAGGCAGATCTAAAGTAATTTTACTTATCGAAGAAAAGTTATTATTGGCTTATAAGTATTACAATTTATACCTTGGCAGACTAACATCCGAAACAATTTAAAGTCTAGTAGCAATATTATTTCCTTCTTAAATACCATTATAATAAATCGAACTAAAAATGGTATATAACGTTAATTATCTATAGAGTACGTTGTACCTCTTTTAGTGAGGATCTGATAAATTTTGCATTTTATTCCGTAAAACTTGGAGCTCAACTTTTTCTAAAATCTGTTCCACGATATTCAACAGACTTCGAAATTATCTATATCCTGGTATATTGAAATAATTTTCACTCGCGTTTTTATGATTAAACGATGTTGAAAATATCCTAAATTTTGTAGTAAGTGTATTCGATTGTTGCAAACATTTCAATAAAAGAGTTTGAATGATCGAATTTTTGTTATTTTAGTTGAAAGCACTATTTACCATTATTTAAAATCACCATTAATTAGCATAAAATATATCTTGGATTTTTTGTCGTCTATGATCCTGTTCTATATGTTTATCATTATTCTTGGCAATACAATGTTTTAATTAAATAAACTATTCTGTGACCTAATAACAAAAGACTTTTTCCATCTCACGTTACAGGGCATCAATCTATTATTGAAACCTTTAGATTCTATTTTCTTCCAAAAATTAAACTTTACTACAAAAAATGAGTACTAAAATCATATTTTGCATTTCTAAGCACTTATTTCTATTACCTAAATTAAATCTAAAAATGGATATTATTACATGTCCATTCACTTTCACAGCATTAAGAAACGATGGGACAAACAACGGCTTCGCTTTATCCTAAGCACTTTAGGATTTACCCCGCAACGAACGTTCTCCCGTACAAAGTAAATCTTCATCTTTAATGTGACATTCTTTTCCTTCTTCTTTTCCATTTTGGCGACGTACTCTTTCTTCTTGTTTTTCTTTTAGACGACGTTATTCTTTTTCCTGTTTTTCTTCCAGATGACTTTCTTCTTCTTTTAGGCGACGTTTTGTTCTCCTTGCTTTTCTTTTTGGCACCGTTCTTATTTTTCTTGTTTGTCTTTAAGGCAACGCTGTTCTATAAGTTCCATGAAATCAGCCAATGATTTATTTATCTGCTCTATTTCGGCTATTTGCTGTCTAGTATTTACCATCGAAATTTCTAAAACTGAAGTCAATTTTTCGCTCTTTTTTAGTTTCCAAATATAATTTTCTAGAAATTCGGTTCTAACCCTTTCTATTGAAGACAAATCCGAGAATGAAGTCATTCTTTCGCTATCTCTTATAGTTTTCATTCTAAACTTCATTATTGATAAAAAATTCGTTGGTGAATTCATCTCTTCTAATTTCCAAATATAATGTTCTAAAACTTTGTAGAAAATGCAGTTCTAAGCTTCTTTCTTAGTGACAAATCTAATGGTGAAGTCAGTTTTTCGCTATATTTTTGAGATTCAAAACTGAACGTTCTACAACTTTATCGAAAATAAATCTCATCTTCCAACTTGAAATCCGTTTTTCTTTATTTCTTCTTATTTACAAAAATAATTTCCTGGAAACCCGGTGATGATTTTTGCATAATAAAAACAACATTTTTTACTACTAAATAACAACCAGTTAATAACGACTTAAAACTTAAGTATTCAGATACAAACTGAACCAATTACATTGATTATATCCCTGTTTATATACCTAGGGCGGATCCAGTCTCACTTGCGAGGGGGTGATATCACAAAAGCAAAGAAAGATAGAAAAGATCCCCATCCCATTCGTATACAAAACAATACACCATAACAAGATAAGGCGAGTTGTCAAAAGGGGGAATGGTCCAGCAACATTCACATTCTTACAGGCGACCCTTATTTTTCCTGAATTGAAGGTGGATTGAATCTATTAGAATATACGGTAATACAAGTATAAAAATTACAAGAAGCATGACTAAACAATGACGATTTATCGATATAATATTTCTCTCATCCGAATAATATTTCTACAAGGACGTATCAAAACTCTCGTAGTCCTTGGATACAATATACTACTAATAGTTTATATCAACGCAAAATGAAAGAGAATAGCTTTCTTCAAGAAAGAGAATTTTCTAACTCCATTTTATATCACTGAGATAAAATAAAATAAGGTTTATTTAACACTTGGCTACTAACATAAATTTAATATTTATCCAAACACTTAGTCTTGATATTAGTTTGTATTTTCGATCGGTCTATTACTAATAAATTCTAAGTTAATATGAAACTGTAAAAATATTCGTTAAAAGATTTCAAAAAATATATTTTTAGGTACATTTATTGTTCACCAGCAATTTGCAGAAAATTTTTTTACTTATACAAAGCGCATACCTGGAAAAATTCTTGACGTATGGCGCAATTCTGTTTATTATACATGTTTGAGAATATTTTATTCTCGGTCATGTTAAACTAATGCTGATGCTGTCAATTTGTCTTTACATTATTCAGGAACTAGAGTAAATTTAAACTATATTCTTGGAGACATACAATATAAACTAATATTAAAAGGACAACAAAGAAAAGTTTTTTTCTTTAAATCCACTAAAATAACTGAAATTGAAAACCGATAAAATTATTCAAAATCGGAGATTTTATGTTCTGACTTTTTAATATTTGAGTTTGGTATTTTTGAAATTAGAATATTATTAACATTTTTCTCTTTATAGCATTTATAAAATTTTTATTTTTTTTTGTAAGATATATTTCCTAATTTTTAAAAGATCCTATGTGAAATTTAGTGTAGACAAAAAAAATATCCAGCATCTACTATCAAAATAAAATTTTTTAAATCAGTAACCCAAAAGGGTCCCAATTACTAAAAACTTTGCATGCTGTATTTTTTGTTAGTTACTGATGGCTTGTTTGAGGAACTGATTTTTTTAAAGTTATATAGCTGGTAAATTTTAAATTGTTGAATTTTTTTTACAACCCAATAATTTTAAATGATTCTGAGTACATGTAGTTATAATAACTGCAAAAACCTTTCTGTGCAGCAAAAGATTTTATTTTAGTTTAATATTTCGCTCGGTGTCCCTCTTACAAATAACAGAAAACTTCTAGATTGTCCAATGCTTTACAAATAAATGTAATTTATTTTAGATTCATGTTTTTGGCGAACTTGATGGTCCATTAGAAGAAAAACATAAAGAAACATTTGACAAATGTTTAAAAGAAGCAGGAGTGACTAAAGAGCAACTAAAAGAAATGATGGAGGCTGCACAAAAATCCTCAGGAACACCAAGCAAAGATGGTTTGTGCTTTTTGAAATGTGTGATAACAGATCTCGGATTATTAAAACCCAGCGGAGAACTTGATATGGATAAGATTAAAGTAAGAATGTGTATATCAGAAACAAAATTTTTTGCTGCGGCTATATTTGTGATTATTAATAAATTAATTTTACAATATATATATATATATATATATATATATATATATATATATATATATATATATATATATATATATATAAAAAGTTGTAAATTCTATTTGCCCAGTAGTAATTAATAAATCATTTAAAACTCATTTATTTGTAAACTTGTATAGCTGTACTGAGTAAAAGATTTGCGCGAGTGTACAACTGGCAAATACAAAAATAAGCCAAATAATTTTTGTAGTTGTACAGAATTGGATCATTTTTAAAAATATTTTTTCGCTAAAAATAAAAGACATCTTATGTTTAATTTTATAAGACATGTATTTTATAAGTTGAGAGGGTCTATCCAACAAACTATTTTATTTTTATTCTCCTGAATCTGTTTTTAAAGTGTAGCTTTGTATAATGAGAAGTTTTTTAATTCCTCTAAATAATAACTCTTCCATCTTTTAGAAACATGTCTGTACTATTTTTAATACGTACTATGTTGAACTATAACTATATTTTCTCCTTTTTAGGCACATGATTTTGCGAAGTTTGCAGACAAAAAAGAAGAGGTGTTAACATGTTTGGGAAAAGTTGACAAAATTTCGACATGCGAAGATATGGACAAGATAGTTAAATGTTTACCAAAACCTAATTAATATACAGAAATAATCTTGTGAAATTCCTTCTAATTATAATATATTATGTCACTCTCGATATACTTCTATTTACTTAGCATTGTAACATATAGTATGTATAGTGTACATCATTAGTCCTCTGGTCAAGTTTATTTACGGGAAATATATTTTTAACCGTTGGTAATATACCTGAAATATGAAAATAAATTTAAAAATTAGTAGTTGTTAGACCTGAACTTCTGAAAAGCACGTTATGTGGTAAATTTTAAGAAATCACTAACTTTCTTTTTCCTCCTTTACCTTTCTGCATTTCAAATACTCCTGGTTGTATCTTACCTATAACGATGTTTAAAATACGGCACTTGTCAAGTCCAAACTGCATTCCAATATCCCCTCGTCTCAAATTTAAGCATTTGTTCCAGCTGGTTTCTGGTAGCTTCTTACACTCTTACACTCTCTTCGTTTTAATTTCTAACACCAAAGGCATATCTGGTGGAGTTCAAATGGCGAGATAATGGGTTCATTGCAAGGCAGAACCACAATGGGCTAAGTGAATCGCCCTGAAATATTCCTCTTCGTATCGGAATTGTGTTAGTGTTGATGGTGTCGCTGGATGGCACTTGCAACTGGATTAAGCAGGAGGTGATCACTTTATACATTGTGGGTAGGCAGGTAATTGGCCTAAGCTCTTTAGCCACCCTGCAACAGAGAGCTTCTATTTCAGCTTATCAGCATTGCTGAGCAGTAACATTTGCTGGATCTTGTTGCGAATGATATCGTACACGACTCATGATTTCTTCAACTCGTCTTTGCAGTTTACTTATTCTTGTGCCCATGATGTACTTTGTCAGCTGTCCTATATCTTTCAATATTCTTATTTAGACGTATTTCCCATGGTAGTGTTTTGGATTCTGTTCTCGCTGATCGGCGTTCTGTTGTAACTTAAATTTCTAAAACTCTAGGTATAGCAGTCTCGGCATAGTGGATGGTCATACTCAAGGATTCCAGAGTGTGGGCATCTGAAACAAACTAGTAAAACCCGATTGTTCATGATGTTTAACATGACAACCAGTTTTTTGGAAGAATTAATTTTTAATAATGCAGGTCTTCTTCACTGATTGCTTTTATCATACTCCAACACCACGGCATTCATTCCTGTTGACAGTATGTGATAAAATAATTCAGTGCTGTCCTGTTTGGTATCGTCATTCAGCTGGTCTTGTTCTTCTTGGACCTCAGGTTCTGGTTGTGGCTCAGGTTCAGCAATAGAATTGTTGTTATTTTCAGTGCCTCTGATCCCATGTTCAATTTCCGCTTTGATGCTATTAAGCCGAGCTTTAGGAATTAGGCCGTTTCGGAGGCTAACTCTGTATTGGCCAGCTTTTTTCTGCTGGGACACTTGCTTGTGTGGGTACTCCCTGCAATATTCGGCGTGTAATTGTTGTCTGTAGCCGATCATCTCTCGTCTTAGTTGAGTCACCCGATAAAAAATGCTCATTATTGTCTCGTTCATGGACATAATCCATTTCATGCGCTGTCTTAGTCGTCCGGCTTGAATAAGAGTTGGTTGGGGTTCCTGCACAGCATCTTCGACGGGTGGAGCTCCTGGAGTTGTTTGGCCCTCGGGCAGATGTTGTTGTTGCTGCTTGTTTGCAGCGATATCTTTTCTCATGCCATTGTTTGGTTGCTCTTGAGTCTCGGGGTCTGGATGTTGCGCAGATTCTGTGGTTTGTTCATTTGTGTGGTCGGTGCTTCTTATTTCTCGTTCTATTTCCTCTTAGATGATGTTGAGTCGCGCTTCTGAGATTAGTTTATTTCGGAGAACAACTCTGTATTGGTCAGCTACTCTTAGTTGTAACACCTGTACGTTTGGATATTCCCTACAAAATTCGACATGTAGCTGTTGTCTATAGCCGATCGTTTCCTGTCCTAGTTGAGTCACCCTATAAAAAATGCGTTCATTAATGTTGTCCATTTTATGCAATGTCTTGGAAATCCCGCCTGAGTGAGCACTGGCTGGGGTTCCTGCGCAGCACCTTCGGAGGGTGGAACTCTCGTTGATGTTTGCCTCTCATGTGGTTGTTAAGCTGTAGCTTCTTGTGCGACAGGAGTTCGCCTTCTCCACACCCTGCCACTTAAAGGTTGTGATGTCGAAATGTTGCTGCCCTCATAATCCATGAAGCATGCCACTCTGCGATGTGAGATTCTGGACCATGTGTCCTGCCCACCTGGGGTACATTATGTTTTACAGTTGACATTTCTTTATTGAAAATTTGAAAGTTCTCCACGTTAAAAATGTAGAAAGCTTCACGATTTTTCGTGTCATCCTATTTGTAGTTATTATAGATTTAGAAGCCAAACGGTTTCGAATTCCTTCCAGGGATTATTGACTCCTACCAGGTATACAAAGACACCGAAAGTATGAAGCTCTTTGGGGACCCTTTCGATGTTATCGTGTCATAGGTGGTGTGATCTTCTGCACTTCCTACAAACTTTTGGACAATTCGCGCAGTTGCAAGGAGAACTGCTTTCTGAATCGATATATACAGATGCTCACTAAGACCCAGTCTCTTTATGTTCTGCAGAAGGTTCTTTGGGATCACTCCAGTTGTTGATAGTATCATGGGAATCGTGTGGACGTTGTTTATTGCCTACTGGCTGCAGACTTGCACCTCCAGATCTCTGTATTTGGCGATCTTCTCATTGTATTTTGGTCTAAGGTTGTTGTTATTAGGTACAGCAATGTCAATCAGTGTAGTTCGCCTAGAAATTTTACCTGTTAGTGTAATGTCTGACCTATTATGAGTGACTGTTTGATCTCTTAGAACCGTTCGGTCCCAGTACAACTTGAACTCGTTATTTCAAAGAATTGGCTCTGTATGGTATATGTAGTAAGGCACTTTTCCTACATGTGTCTTTCTTTATACTCGGCAAACGCGGAAAACGCTGGTCTTTGCTAGCTAAAAAAACCTCCGTTCCCGGAAACATCTATTCTGAAATCAACCAGTACTTCGACGCTGAGTTTTCGACATTGTCCTGGATGACGTCATTTGGATGCCGTCCATAAAGTGGCTTCTGCAGCCAGGCTTGTAACTTCTCTTGGTCTGTTCGGTGGTGAGAAGTAATATACTGTTCCCTCAGCTGTAGCGGCGTTGAACTGTCTGCCTCGCATATTGCTCGAAGTAGTGTGGAAGAGCCCGCTAACCTGTGGAAATAAGAACGTATGTTTATTATTTGTTGATCGAGCTGCTTACCTATATCAACCAATCTTCTTCTTCCTTGGTGTCTTGGGAGCATTGTACGTTCAATAGCTTTCCGAGGTGCTTGTGTGCTTTTGTTAAAAGTGTTCTGATTTTCCTTTTCAGGTTTTTGATGTCCATCCTGCTCCATTTTACAATTCCAAAACAGTAGCTAAGCGCAGAGCATGCGTACGTGTTGAGCGCCTTAAACAAATTTCTCCCATTTAGACTAGTTCGTAACACCCGTTTCATCCTCCTGACAAATTAGGTTGTCAATTTGGCCTTCATAGTGCGATAGTCAATTCGTTTGGCCTGTTTTATACATAGGTATTTGTATGTTTGTTCTGCCTCCATTGGTGGTATAGTTTCACCGTTCTGCATTTCAAATGCTCCCGGTTGTATCTTTCCTTTAACGATGTTCAAAATACGGCACTTGTCAAGTCCAAACTGCATTCCGATATCTCCGGAAAACTTCTTCACAATTTTGAGCATTTGCTTTAGCTGATTTTGGTAGCAGCCAGCAGTTTAAGATCATCCATGTATGGAAGATGATTCAATCTTGCTACCTCTTCGTTGTTATTTCTAATACTAATGCCGTATCTGGTGGAGTTCAAACGGCGTGACAGAAGGTACATCGCAAGGCAGAACCACAATGGGCTTAGTGAATTGTCTTGAAATATTCCCCTTCGTATTGAGATTGTATTAGTCTGGATGGCACTTGCAATGGGATCCTAGTTCTTCAGGTTGACATGATGCGTTCTAAAAAGGAAACAAAATGATTATGAACCCTATGTATTCTCAATATAATTTTGAGCCATTCATGTGGTAGAGTCGAAGGCCTTTTTATAATCCCCGTAAGCAGCAAATAGGTTTCTTCGGTTGGTACAGGCTTGGTCACATATGACAAAGTCGACAATCAATTGTTCCATGTATCCCATTTCTCCCCTCTGTTATGTTGCAATGACGTTATTTTTTTCATAATGTGTATACATGTGTCAAGCAGGGGGGGGGGGGTTATTTTATATAGTGTGGAAAGGCAGGTGATTGGCCTATATTTAGCTGGGTCATGTGTTATGGTAGTTCTTTGTTAAGAGATACGTAATACCTTGTGTCAGAAACTATGACATTTTTGCTGGATTTAGAAAAACATCATTAATGAGGTTAGCGAGTTGATGATGTATACACCAGAACTTCTTGACCAATAGCTTTGGATCTGGTCCAGACCTGGAGATTTCCAGTTATGAAATTCCTTGATTATTCCTGAGATTTTTTCGGTGGTAAATGGCTCAAACTGCATTTGTTTGTAATCTCCATTAATCCAGCCGACTGCGGTGTTACATTTGGCGAATATGGAACGTTGGTTTCCCCAGAACTCTTCTATATCTATTATCTGCCATGTTAGGTGGAGAATTTAGTTTAAATTAGAAAGTCTTTTCTGATCGTTGGAACAGCGCATTGTCTCGTTTCCGGTTATTGTTGTTCTTGTATCTTTTTAGCCGTCCTGCAACAGCGGAGAGCTTCTGTTTCAGCGTATCGAGGCATTGTTGAGCCGTATCATTCACTGGATCGTATTGGGAATGGCACTGGGCTTGATTCATTATTCCTTCAACTCGTCTTTAAGGTTTACTTGTTCTCATGCTCCTAATATACTCCGTCAGTTTTCCTATATCTCTTCGAAAATCTTCGATTTTGTTATTTGACGTCTCTCCTATGGAGAAGTGTTGGGTTCCTTTCTTGCTGATTGAAGCTCTGTTGTAATTTTAATTTCTAAAACTCTAGCTATTGCAATCGCAGCACAATAGATTGTTGTATATAAGGACTCCTGATTATAGGCCTCTGAAACATAAGCTGGTAAAATCCGATGGTTCATGATATCTAACATGATACCTAGTTTTGATGAGTTCTCCTGTAAAAAATGCTCATTATTGACTCATTTATGGGTACAGTCCATTTCATGCGTTGTCTTGGTCATCCTGCTTGAGTGAGCTCTGATTGAGGTTCCCACGCAACATCTCCTGCGGGTGGAGCTCTTGAAGTTGTTTGGCCCTCATGCTGATGTAGTTGTTAATGCTATTAATCTTCAGCGATATCCTCTCTCATACCACTGTTTGGTTGTTTTTCAACCTCGGGGTCTGGGTGTGGCGCAGGTTCTGAGATTTGGTCATTCATATTGTCGGTGCTTCTTATCTCTCTTTCGATTTTCGTTTTGATGAAGTTAAGTCGCGCTTCTGAGATTAGTTTATTTCGGAGGAGAACTCTATAGGTTAGCTATTCTCTGTTGTGGATATTTCCTACCAAATTCGGCATGAAGCTATGGTCTATACCTGATCGTTTCTCGCCCTAATTCAATCACCCTATCAAAAATGGGCATTATCGTTTCGTTCATGGATGTTGTCCATTTCATGCGCTGTCTTGGAAGTGCCGCCTGAGTGAGCGCTGGTTGAGGTTCCTGCGCAGCACCTTCGAAACTCTAGCTGTTATTTGGCCCTTATGTTGTTGTGGTTGGGCTGTAGCTTCCTGTGCGACAGGAGTCCGCCCCCTCAATAATCTTCCACTTAAAGGTGGAGATGTCGAAATGTTGCCACTCCCCCAGAATCCGTGGAGCAGACCGTTTCTGTAGTTACTATTATTATTTTACTAGTATTAGTAAGAAATTCATCAGTGTAGAAATAGAATTTAAAGCCCTTTCACACCAAAACACTATTTTAAATGGATTTTTAGCTTTATTGATAATTGTCATTACCTGCATTAAAACGTTCATTTACACCTGTTATACCTATAATTTTTTTATTTTCCAAAGGGCTTTTGTGTTCTTAATTTATAGTAGACAGTATAGTCCAGTCCGTTGAGAAAAGAGGTCGATTTTGTGTTGTAAATAAGAGCAGGTGGGGAAGTATACAGGGTTATAGTTTACGGTTAGTAAAACTAATATACATCTTAGGTGAATCGAAGTGGAAATAAATGACGTCCGCGCTAAGTTCGCGAAAACACTATTTCTACTAGACAAGGTAAGATTCCTATGCAAAAAAAAATAGATAATAGGTAATTGAAAGATATTTAAGCTATCGCACTATCGGTTTTAGTCACTAGTCATTGCAGAAATGTCCAAAAAAAACTTTTTGCAATCTTTATTACTTTAAAATGCTGAATCGAATAATTTTTTATTAATTGATCGGCTGGTTTGTTGTTTAGTTACAATAATTTGTTTTTTCAAACGTGTTTCCGGTCCATTCAAAGTGCATTTGGAATACTTCTACTTCCAAGTGGCAATGAAAATTCGACAACTAGGATCAATTTTTTCCTTTAATTATAGGGTAATTTTGGTTTATAAACACATAGTGCTGGAGCGTCGCCTGTCGATCATACTGATTTCCAATTTGAATATATGGAAAGCTAATTTTCGTTGGCAAATTTTTCAAAAGAAGTAAGCTCTGTATGATCAATAAGAGTCGAGTTAGAGACTTCGTGTTTTAAATTTTGTCGCTTTGTCTATAACAATAAGAAACACATCCAGCAATTTTGGTTCTTATAGGCTTAAATTGTCCATATGTACCATTTGTTTTTAAAAATCATTATTGAAGTTTTTATACACAAATTAAGAGGTCTCAGCAACAAACGAAGTGATCAACATATATAGAGAAACATTGGATGCAGCATTCCAATAGTTTCCTCTTAAAGTTATATAAATGGAATACAAGTTATTTTTGCAGCTAATAATCTTGACAATTGATAATCTGATAAACTTGAAAGAAACTGCCAATTTTACTTTTTTTTCGTTTTTTTTTGCAATAATTAATGAATGATATCAATCATGTAATTCAAAATTTTTTTCCAAGAGTCTGACCTTAGCTTGTAGAAGTAAACAAAATATTTTTGCGATGTTAAAACGGCAGTCCTTTTTTGTCTCCAAAAAAATTTTAAATCACCTGCACATGTTTTTGCCATATATAGATGAAAATCTGAAAACACAAAAAGTTTTATAACTTCAAAAGAAATGATCGCAGCGTAAAAATTCCAACAGTTTCTTAAAATCTAGGTACAAATCTCTAAAAATCTGTTACATTTATCTCCAAAATCCATAAACATAGGATTAAACAATATCATAAAAAAGTAAAAAAAAAATTTGATGATATTTGTACGGTTATAATTTCAAATTCAAATATTGCAGAATACAAAAACCAGGACAGTTTGAAAGAATACTGTTTCACCTTTAAAATGAGCGGAGATTGTCCGATTTGGTCAACTTGAACCAAAGTAGTTAAACACATTTTTGTAAGAAAATATGTTTTCTTTTTTTTTTTAAACTAAACAAAATAGAAAAAAGTATAAATAGAAGAAATACGTGTTTTTGTGCAAAAATTTTGATATATAGTTTAAAAAAAACCGGAAAAAATTTTTTTTCCCTATTTTTTATGACAAAAAATTTAAAAATTTTAAGATTAATGAAAAAAATTACATGGTATTTTGTTAAAGGTAAAGAAAAACACTTTTATTTAACAAAGGGACAATTTTAGTTTATATTTACATTTACTAGGTACTAAGCCTTTTAATGAAAACAAAAATAAATATCAGTCATTACTAACTAATTAGCGGTCAGTTCTTAAATATCAATATGCATAGAATTCAAAATTTAAACCAATAAATAATACAAACAACGAAATTTAATAAACAGTTATAACGAGAAAAGTAAATATCAATTTGTTATATAGTATAATAGTTACGTCTCAACCTTTTTTTCATCAAATTGGTAGCCTTTGCTTTTAATTACAGCCTGGCAGAATGTTGGCATTCGCAAGATTAATTTGTTGAGTGAATCTGCCTTGATGTTTTTCCACTCATCTTTTAAGACTTCCCATAAGTAAGAAACCGAAGTCGGATGTTGCTTTTCAACAGCTGTTTAATTCATACTATAATAATTCTATGGGGTTTAAACCTGGGCTCTGTAGTGGCCCCTCCATGACTTTAAATAACTTCTTTTTTTCAAGACTTTCCAAGTAACTCTTGCAGATATTTACAGTATGTCTGGGGTCGTTATCATGTTGGAAAGTAAAAGGAGTACCTACCAGACGAGTACCAGACGGCAATACGTTCTTGTGTAGAAGTTTTTATAGCCTTTCTTTTTCAAGATTCGTTCTACATTTACAGGGTCACCAATACGAGATCTAGCTAAGCAACCCCAAGCCATTACTTAGTCACCTTCATGTGTGACACTAGGAAGCAAACAATTTTCCAAAGACTTTTGATTTGCTTTTCTAAGTACATACACTTTTCTTTTCGATCCAAAAACTGTAAAATTCGATTCGTCGCTAAAAGCACCTTTTTCTACTGAGCACTGGTTCATTTTTTTTTGGTTGTCTTGCCCATTTTAATCTTTTTTTTATATTTACGAGTCTTAGCAACGGTTTTTTTTGTAGCAAGTCGTCCAAAAATTCTATTTTCATGAAGTTTTCGACGTACTTACATTTTCAAATTATAATATATTAATTATAATTTTCAAATTTTTATTAATTTGCTCAGTTATATCAGAAACACTGAAACGTCTATTATGTAAAACAGTGTGAACAATATATTTGTCTTCTTTAAGAGTTGTTTTCTTCAGATATTTTCTATTACGTCTACGATTAATAGAGCCAGTTTCCTTAATGTATTTTCTAACGTTATAATCAACAGTATGTCTACTGATATTCGACCTTTCTGCAATTTGTTTTTATTTAACTTCAATAAAATATCGTGTCATATTTTTCATTACTTTTAAAATTCTGAAATTTTTTGTGCTATAAAAAATAGGGGAAAAATTTTTTTTCGATTTTTTAAACTATATATCTATGTTCTTTGTACAAAAACACGTCTTTTGTCTATTTAGACTTTTTTGGTCTTTTGTTTCGTTTTTTCAACATGCGCGTTTAAACAACATATTTTGTATATGTACCAACTGAATTCATTTCCGAATGTTTCGGGCAACATATTAGATTTAGTGTTTAGCAGTAGTTCAGATGTTAAAGTTGTCATTTCTACAGAACCCATTACGCGTTGTGATATTTATCATCCAGCTCTATATTTAGAAATTCCGCTACCGACAAAATTGAATGAACTTAATTTTGAATATTACTATAATGATTTTAAACACTGCAATTATTTGAAAATGAATTTTTTCTTGGCAAATTTTGACTGGGCCTCATTAATGACACAAAATAATATTGATATAATATTAAATACGTTTTATCAGTATTTGAATTCTTGCTTTGATATCTATGTCCCAAAAGCTAAAGCAAAAAATAAAAAAATTCCGCCATGGTTCAGTCCAGAATTGAAGTCTTTGATTTTTGAAAAAAAGAAAGCCCATAAACAATATAAAATTTCCAATTCCAATTCTGATTACATCTTATTTTCAGAGTTACGTAAGCTATGTAAGTGCACATATAAATACGATTATCAAAACCATATATCTGGCATTGAAGACTATAAAGTCTAATAGAAGGTTTTTCTGGAAGTATGTTCATGCCAAGAATACGAAATTTTCTCTTCCTAGTAGTATGTCACATAATAATGTTAGAGCGGAAGACTCAACCGCTATAGCAGAGCTCTTTAAAGCTTTTTTCTCCACAGTCTACACGCATGAGCATTGTGAGATCCATACTTTTAATTACATGAAAACTGTAAACCTTAGTTTCCTTCAAGTTGAGCCGGTGGACGTGTTTAATGCAATAGATCATTTGAACAGTAAATTGGGTATCGGACCCGACGGGATACCAGTCATATTTGTTAAGAATTGTCAAGGTGTTTTGTCTGCAGTGTTGGCTCAGATTTTTAATATTTCCTTATCAACGGGTGTTTTCCCAAAAGTATGGAAAACCACTTACATTACGCGAATCTATAAGAATGGAGACGGAGCTAACGTCGAAAATTATCGTGGAATTTCGAAATTTTCACTATTTAGTAAGATTTTTGAGGGCATTGTTTATCAAAAGATGTGTCATCTTTTTAGACATGTGTTAGCAACTTCACAGCATAGCTTTATGGCAGGTCGATCGACTACTACTAATCTGCTTGTCTATGAGCAGTACTTGGTGGAGGCTTTGGAGGGGAGGTGTCAAGTGGATGCTACTTACACTGACTTCTCCAAGGCTTTCGACAAAGTTAACCATCAACTTCTTATTTACAAGCTGAAAGACGTGGGCATCCACGGATCATTTCTACAATGGATAAATAGTTACCTGTCTGGTAGAATACAGCGAGTAAAAATTAACAACTGTGAATCATCTGATATATGTGTTACCTCTGGTGTTCCTCAGGGTGCTCACCTCGCTCCGCTCCTTTTTAACTGTTTTATTAACGATATTGAGGACATCATAACTTTCAGTAGATGTCTTCTTTATGCAGATGATTTAAAGATATTTCAGGTTGTTAGGAGTGGCAACGATTGCGAGGGCATTCAGCAGGATCTAGCTCGATTCTCTGAATGGTGTAAGTGAAATTTTATGCACCTCAATGTTAATAAATGCTTCATTATAAGTTTTTATCGTAAATGGGATTGGATAACTTTTGATTACTTTCTTGATAATAACATGATTCATCGCGTTGAATGTGTGGAGGATTTGGATGTTACATTTGATCGAGCCCTTTGCTTCGACATACATATTGATAATATTGTGAAGAGGGGTTTGAAGTTGCTCGGGTTTGTGAAGAGAATGCTTACAGATTTTAATAGTTCGATCAATCTTAGAATATGCGTCCCAAGTTTGGTCACCTTATTATTTTACAGACAAAGAAAAAGTAGAAAGAGTACAAAGAAAGTTTTTAAGTTTCATTGCCTTTAAACAGGGAATGCAGCAGGAGCGGTCTGTATATGATGATACTGCCGATACTTTGAGGTTGCTACCATTGTGTGTGAGACGCATATATCTTGTCCTCGTTCTACTTTATAAGATTGTTAACTCCTGTATTGATTCTCCTGAACTACTCAATAATATTGGATTATCGGTTCCTCAAAGAGCTTTTAGAACGCACAATTTGTTTGGTGTGATATATCACCGAACGAATTATGGCATTAACAGTCCTATTTCTCGAATGTGTAGGAAAATAAATTCAGTTCCTACCGAGAATGATATTTTTCATTTGCCAATTAATGTCTTTAGATTAAAAATTTTACAATTCTTGAAAAACTAGTTAATATTGTCAATTGTCAATACTTGTCTTTTGAAGCACTTTAATGCGTATTTAGATTTGTAAGTTTTTTAATTCTGACTGTTTTTAAATAGTGTTTGTATTTCTTATTTTTGAAGTGGATTGTATATATCAAAAGTATGAAGCTCTGTTGAAACCCTTTCCATGTTATCGGGTCCTAGGTGACATGGTCTGCTGTATTTCCTACGAACTTTCGGACGGTTCGCGCGGTTGCTAGGAGAGTTGCTTTCTGCATCGGTTTATACAGATGCTCACTAAGGCCCAGTCCCTTGATGTTCTGAAGGAGGTTCTTTGGAATCACTCCAGTTGTTGACAGTATTATAGGAATCATGTGGACGCTGTTCATTGCCCACTGTCTGCGGATTTGCACCTACAGATCTCTGTATTTGGCGATCTTCTCGTTGTATTTTGACCTTAGGTTGCTGTTGTTCGGTATAGCGATGTCGATTAGTGTAGTTCGCCTGGAAATTTTATCTGTTAGTATAATGTCTGGCCTGTTATGAGCAACTGTTTGATCTGTTAGGACCGTTCGATCCCAGTATAACTTGAACTCGTTGTTTTCAAGAATAGGCTCTGGATTATATTTGTAGTAAGGCACCTTTCCTACCTGCAATAGTTTTAACTTATCTGCTAACTCTTGGTGGAGTATCTTAGCGGCTGAATCGTGTCTTTCCTTATACTCGGTTGCGGCAAACGCTTGGCATCCTCCAGTTATGGGCTGGATCGTCTCCGATGTTCGACAGCCATATCTACACTGGTCATTTTCTATCGAGGCATCTCTGATAATGAATTTCCGATAGTTCCTCGTCGGAATAACCTGGTTTTGAATAGCTAACAAGAAGTCCTCCGTTTCCGAAAACATCCATCCCGAAATCAACCAGTAGTTCGGCGCCAAGTTGTCGACATTGTCCTGGTTGACCTCATTTGGATGCCATCCATGAAGTGGCTTCTGTAGCCAGGCTTGTAACTTCTCTTGGTCTGTTCGGTGGTGAAAAGCAATATCCCGTTCCCTCAGCTGTAGCGTCGTTGAATCGTCTGCCTCGCATATTGCTCGATGTAGTGTGGAAGAGTCCGCTAACCTATGGAAATAAGAACGTAAGTTTATTATTTGTTGATCGAGCTGCTTACCAATATCGACCAATCCTCTTCCTCCTTGGTGTCTTGGAAGCATTGCACGTTCGATAGCACTCCGAGGGTGGTGTTTGTGTGTTTTTGTTAGGAGTGTTCTTATTTTTCTTTGCAGGCCTTCGATGTCCGTCCTGCTCCATTTTACTATTCCAAAAGAGTAGCTAAGCGCAGAGCATGCGTACGTGTTGAGCACCTTAAACAAATTTCTACTATTTAGACTAGTTCGTAAGACCCGTCTTACCCTCCTGACAAATTCGGTTGTCAATTCGGCCTTCATAGTGTGATGGTCAATTCGTTTAGCTTGTTTCATACCTAGGTATTTGTATGTTTGTTCTGCTTCCATTGCAGCAATGGTTTCACCGTTCTGCATCTCAAATGCCCCCGGTTGTATCTTTCCTTTAACGATGTTCAAAATACGGCATTTGTAAAGTCCAAACTGCATTCCGATATCCCCGGAGAACTCCTCGACAATTTTGAGCATTTGGAATTGTATTAGTTTCGATGGTATCGCTGGATGGAACTTGCAGTTGGATCCTAGTTCTCCAGGTTGACATGATGCGTTCTAAAAAGGAAACAAAATGATCATCGACCCTATACATTCTCAATATAGTTTTGAGCCATTCATGTGGCACTGAGTCGAAGGCCTTCTTATAATCCACATAGGCAGCAAAGAGGTTTCTTCGATTGGTATAGGCCTGGTTACATATGACAGAGTCAACAATCAATTGTTCCTTGCATCCCATTGCTCCTCTGGTGCATCCCCTCTGTTGAGTTGCGATGATGTTATTTTTTTCACAATGTGCATAGATGCGTTGGGTCAAGCAGGAGGTGATTACCTTATATAGTGTGGGAAGATAGGTGATCGGCCTATACTTAGCTGGGTCATGTGTGTTATGTTGGTCCTTTGGTAAGAGATACGGTAATGCCTTCTGTCAGAAACAACGGTATCTTCTCTGGATTTAGAAAAACATCATTAATAAGTTTAGCCAGTTGATGATGTATACACCAGAACTTCTTGAGCCAGTAGTTCTGGATCCTGTCGAGACCTGGAGATTTCCGGTTATGGAATTCCTTGATTATTCCTGAGATTTCTTCGGCGGTAAATGGCTCAAACTGCATCTGGCTGTAGTCTTGGCAGATCTGGTGTTCTTGATTGATCCAGCCGGCTGTGATGTTGCAATTAGCGAGTGTGGAAAGTTGATTTCCCCAGAACTCTTCTACCTGCTCTCTGTTGGGTTATCTATTATCTGCCATGTTAGGTGGAGAGTTTAGCTGACGGTAGAAAGCCTTTTCGGATCTTTGGAACAGCGCATTGCCTCGTTTCCGGTTATTACTGGTTTTGTATCTCCTTAGCCGCCCTGCAACAGCAGAGAGCTTCTGTTTCAGCGTGTCGAGGCATTGTTGAGCCGTACCATTCACCGGACCGTATTGCGAATGGTACCGGGCTCGATCCATTATTTCCTTAACTCGTCTTTGAAGTTTACTTGTCCTCGTGTCCCTAATAGACTCCGTCAGCTGTCCTATATCTTTTCGAAGATCTTCGATTTTGTTATTTAGACGTCTTTCCCATTGTGGAGTGTTGGGTTCCGTTCTTGCTGATCGGAGCTCTGTTGTAATTTTAATTTCTAAAGCTCTGGCTATCGCAATCGCAGCACAATAGATTGTTGTATGTAAGGACTCCAGGGTATAGGTCTCTGAAACATAAGCTGGTAAAATCCGATTGTTCATGATGTCCAATATGATACCCAGTTTTTTAGATGAATTAATTTTTGGCAGTGCCGGTCTTTATAACGGATTGGTTCCAGTATACTCCAATATCGCAGCAATCATTTCTGTTGATAGTTTCTGATAAAGGAGTTCAGCGTTGTCCTGTTGGGTATCGTCATTCAGTTGTTCTTGCTGTTCTTGGACCTCGTGTTCCGGCTCTGGCTCAGGTTCAGCAATCGGATCGTTATTGTCAGCGTTCCTGATCTCACGTTTAACTTCCGCTCTGATGGTATTAAGCCGTGTTACAGGGATTAAGCTGTTTCGGAGAATTACTCTATATTGGTCAGCTATTCTCTGTGGTGACACTTGTATGTGTTGATACTCGCTGCAGAATTCGGCGTGAAGTTGTTGCCTGTAGCCGATCATCTCTCGTCCTGGGGGAGTTATCCTGTAAAAGATGCGTATTATTGACTCGTTCATATGCGTAGTCCATTTCATGCGTTGTCTTGGTCGTCCTGCTTGAGTGAGCTCTGGTTGAAGTTCCCGCGCAGCATCTTCGGCTGGTGGAGCTCTTGGAGTTGTTTGACCCTCATGCTGATGTAGTTGTTGTTGTTGGTCTTCAGCGATGTCCGCTCTAGTGTCGGTGTTTGGTTGCTCTTCAATCTCGGGGTTTGGATGTGGTGCAGGTTCTGCGATTTGGTCATTGATGTCGTCGATGCTTCTTATTTCTCCTTCGATTTCCGCTTCGATGATGTTAAGTCGCGCTTCTGGGATTAGCTTGTTTCGGAGAATAGCTCTGTATTGGTCTGCTATTCTCTGTTGTGACACTTGTAGGTGTGGATATTCCCTACAAAATTGGGCATGAAGCTGTTGTCTATAGCCGACCGTTTCTCGTCCTAGTTCAGTCACCCTATAAAAAATGCGCATTATTGTTTCATTCATGGATGTTGTCCATTTCATGCGCTGTCTTGGAAATCCCGCCTGAGTGAGCGCTGGCTAAGGTTCCTGCGCAGCACCTTCGGAGGGAGGAGCTCTCGCTGTTGTTTGGCTCTTATGTTGTTGTGGTTGGGCAGTAGCTTCTTTTGCGACAGGGGTCCGCCTCCTCAACACCCTGCCACTTAAAGTTGGAGATGTCGAAATATTGCCCCCCCCCCCCCCCCCAGAATCCGTGGGGCAGACCGCTTTTGCGGTGTGGGATTCTGGACTATTAGTCCTACCCACCTGGGGTAATTTATGTTTTATAGTCGACATATTCATATTAAAAATCTGAAATTTCTCCCCATTTAATCGCCTCCTACGACTGGTTGAGGGAAACCCTGGATCTATTCGTAGCCGGATCCAGTCGGAAATCTGAAAGAATGTGGTCCTAAGGGATTGAATATGAATTGTGGGTAGGTGGATCAGGACAGATGGATTTTTAAAAGGTAGAGAAAGGATATGATTAAAGGTCAGCGGAGAGCTGGCGTTACTGGCTGTACTGTCTACTCATTACAGTAGCGACAAGTATACTGCTGACTGCAGTACACTGCCGGCCAGACAGGCTTATTATTATTATTATATGATTTACAAGCCAAACGGCTTCGCACTCCCTCCAGGGATTATTCACTCATACCAGGCATACAAAGACGCCAAAAGTATGAAGCTCTGTGGGAACTCTTTCCATGTTATCGGGTCCTAGGTGACGTTGTCTGCTGCATTTCCCATGAATTTTCGGACGGTTCGCGCGGTTGCTTGGAGAATTGCTTTCTGCATCGGTTTATAAAGATGCTCACTAAGGCCCAGTCCCTTGATGTTCTGCAGGAGGTTCTTCGGTATCGCTCCAGTTGTTGACAGTATTATGGGAATCGTTTGGACGCTGTTCATTGCCCATTATCTTCGGATTTGGACCTCTAGATCTCTGTATTTGGCGATCTTCTCGTTATATTTTGGCCTTAGGTTGTTGTTGTTAGGCACCGCAATGTCGATTAGTGTAGTTCGCCTAGAAATTTTATCTATTAGTATAATGTCTGGTCTATTATGAGCTACTGTTTGATCCGTCAGAACCGTTCGGTCTGACTTGTAATAAGGCACTCTCTCTACCTGTAATAAGTTTAACTTTTCTGCTAACTCTTGGTGGAGTATCTTAGCGGCTGAGTCGTGTCTTTCCTTATATTCGGTTGCGGCAAATGCTTGGCATCCTCCAGTTATGTGCTGGACTGTCTCCGATGTTCGACAGCCATATCTGCACTGGTCATTCTCTATTGAGGGATCTCTAATGATGAACTTCCGATAGTTCTTCGTCGGAATAACCTGGTCTTGGATAGCTAACAAGAAGCCCTCCGTTTCTGGAAACATCTGTCCTGAAATCAACCAGTAGTTCGACGCTGAGTTGTCGACATTGTTCTGATTGACCTCATTTGGATGCCGTCCATGAAGTGGCTTCCGTAGCCAGGTTTGTAACTTCTCTTGGTCTGTTTGGTGGTGAGAAGTAATATCTTGTTCCCTCAACTGTAGCGGTGTTGAATCGTCTGCCTCGCATATTGCTCGATGTAGTGTGGAAGAGTCCGCCAACCTGTGGAAATATGAACGTAAGTTTATTATTTGTTGGTCGAGCTGCTTACCAATATCCACCAATCCTCTTCCTCCTTGGTATCTTGGAAGCATTGTACGTTCAATAGCACTCCGAGGATGATGTTTTTGTGCTTTTGTTAGGAGTGTCCTTATTTTTCTTTGCAGGTTTTGGATGTCCGTCCTGCTCCACTTTACAATTCCAAAAGAGTAGCTCAGCGCAGAGCAAGCATACGTGTTGAGCGCCTTAAACAAATTTCTACTATTTAAATTAGTTCTTAATACCCGCCTTACCCTCCTGACAAATTCGGCTGTCAATTCGGCCTTCATAGTGCCATGATCAATTCTTTTAGCCTGTTTCATACCTAGATATTTGTATGTTTGGTCTGCTTCCATTGCAGCTATAGTTTCACCGTTCTGCATTTCAAAAGCCCCCGGTTGTATCTTCCCTTTAACGATGTTCAAAATACGGCACTTGTCAAGTCCAAATTGCATTCCGATATCCCCGGAGAACTCCTCTACAATTTTAAGCATTTGTTCCAGCTGGCTTCTGGTAGCAGCCATCAGTTTAAGATCATCCATGTATAGAAGATGATTCACTCTGACTATCTCTTCGTTGTTGTTTCTAACACTAAAGCCGTGTCTGGTGGAGTTCAAACGGCGTGATAATGGGTTCATTGCAAGGCAGAACCACAATGGGCTAAGTGAATCGCCTTGAAATATTCCTCTTCGTATCGGAATGGTGTTAGTTTCGATGGTGTCACTGGATGGCACTTGCAATTGGATCCTAGTTCTCCAGGTTGACATGATGCGTTCTAAAAAGGAAACAAAATTATTGTCGACCCTGTACATTCTTAATATAGTTTTGAGCCACTCATGTGGTACTGAGTCGAAGGCCTTCTTATAATCCACGTAGGCAGCAAAGAGGTTTCTTCGGTTGGTACAGGCTTGGTTACATATGACAGAGTCAACAATCAATTGTTCCTTGCATCCCATTGCTCCCCTCGTGCATCCTTTCTGTTGAGTTGCAATGATGTTATTTTGCTCACAATGTGCATAGATGCGTTGGGTCAAGTAGGAGGTGATCACCTTATACAGTGTGGGTAGGCAGGTGATTGGCCTATACTTAGCTGGGTCCTGTGTGTTGTGTTGGTCCTTTGATAGGAGGTACGTAATACCTTCGGTCAAGAACAATGGCATTTTTGCTGGGTTAAGAAAAACATCATTAATAAGATTAGCCAGCTGACGGTGCATACACCAGAACTTTTTGAGCCAGTAGTTCTGGATCCCGTCGAGACCTGGAGCTTTCCAGTTATGGGATTCCTTGATTATTCTTGAAATTTCCTCGGTGGTAAATGGCTCAAACTGCATCTGGCTGTATTCTTGGCAGATTTGGTGTTCTTCATTGATCCAGCCAGCTGCGATGTTACAATCGGCTGGTGTGGAAAGTTGGTTTCCCCAGAACTCTTCTACCTGCTCTCTATTGGGATATCTATTACCTGCTATATTAGGTGGAGAGTTTAGCTTACAGTAGAAAGTCCTTTCTGATCGTTGGAAGAGCGCATTGTCTCGTTTTCGATTATTGCTGGTCTTGTACCTCTTTAGCCGTCCTGCAATAACAGAGAGCTTCTGTTTCAGCGAGTCAAGGCATTGCTGAGCAGTGACATTCGCTGGATCTTGTTGCGAATGATATCGGACACGACTCATGATTTCTTCAACTCGCCTTTGCAGTCGACTAGTTCTTGTGCCCCTGATGTACTCCGTCAGCTGTCCTATATCTATTCGAAGACTTTCTATTTTCTTGTTTAGTCGTCTTTCCCATGGTGGTATGTTGGGTTCTGTCCTTGCTGATCGACGCTCTGTTGTAACTTTAATTTCTAGAGCTCTAGCTATAGCAGTCGCGGCACAGTAGATGGTCATATGTAAGGACTCCAGAGTGTAGGCATCTGAAACATAAGCTGGTAAAATCCGATTGTTCATGATGTCTAACATGGCACCCAGTTTTTTGGATGAATTAATTTTTGGCAGTGCCGGTCTTCTTAACGGATTGCTTCCATCATACTCCAACACCGCAGCACTCATTTCCGTTGACAATTTCTGATAAAAGAGTTCAGTGTTGTCCTGTTGGGCTTCGTCATTTAGCTGTTCCTGTTGTTCTTGGACCTCAGGTTCCGGTTGTGGCTCAGGTTCAGCAATCGGATTGTTGTTATTGTCAGTGCCTCCGATCTCACGTTCAATTTCTTCTTTGATGATATTAAGCCGAGCTTCAGGAATTAGGCTGTTTCGGAGAATAACTCTATATTGGTCAGCTATTATTATTATTTTGATTTACAAGCCAGACGGCTTCGCACTCCCTCCAGGGAATATTCACTTATACCAGGTACACAAAGGTACCAGAAGTATGAAGCTCTGTGGGAACCCTTTCCATGTTATCGGGTCCTAGGTGACGTGATCTGCTGTATTTCCCATGAACTTTCGGACGGTTCGCGCGGTTGCTAGGAGAGTTGCTTTCTGCATCGGTTTATACAGATGCTCACTAAGACCCAGTCCCTTGATGTTCTGCAGGAGGTTCTTTGGTATCACTCCAGTTGTTGAGAGTATTATGGGAATCGTTTGGACGCTGTTCATTGCCCATTGTCTTCGGATTTGCACCTCTAGATCTCTGTATTTGGCGATCTTCTCGTTGTATTTTGGTCTTAGGTTGTTGTTGTTAGGTACAGCGATGTCGATTAGTGTAGTTCGCCTAGAAATTTTATCTATTAGTATAATATCTGGTCTATTATGAGCAACTGTTTGATCCGTCAGAACCGTTCGGTCCCAATATAACTTGAACTGGTTGTTCTCAAGAATAGGCTCTGGATTGCATTTGTAATAAGGCACTTTTCCTACCTGTAATAGGTTCAATTTTTCTGCTAACTCTTGGTGGAGTATCTTAGCGGCTGAGTCGTGTCTTTCCTTATACTCGGTTGCGGCAAACGCTTGGCATCCTCCAGTTATGTGCTGGACCGTCTCCGATGTTCGACAGCCATATCTGCACTGGTCATTCTCTATTGAGGGATCTCTAATGATGAACTTCCGATAGTTCTTCGTCGGAATAACCTGGTCTTGGATAGCCAACAAGAAGCCCTCCGTTTCCGGAAACATCTGTCCTGAAATCAACCAGTAGTTCGACGCTGAGTTGTCGACATTGTCCTGATTGACCTCATTTGGATGCCGTCCATGAAGTGGCTTCCGTAGCCAGGTTTGTAACTTCTCTTGGTCTGTTTGGTGGTGAGAAGTAATATCTTGTTCCCTCAACTGTAGCGGCGTTGAATCGTCTGCCTCGCATATTGCTCGATGTAGTGTGGAAGAGTCCGCTAACCTGTGGAAATATGAACGTAAGTTTATTATTTGTTGATCGAGCTGTTTACCAATATCCACCAATCCTCTTCCTCCTTGGTGTCTTGGAAGCATTGTACGTTCAATGGCACTCCGAGGGTGATGTTTTTGTGCTTTTGTTAGGAGTGTCCTTATTTTTCTTTGCAGGTTTTGGATGTCCGTCCTGCTCCATTTTACAATTCCAAAGGAGTAGCTCAGCGCTGAGCAAGCATACGTGTTGAGCGCCTTAAACAAATTTCTACTATTTAAATTAGTTCGTAGTACCCGCCTTACCCTCCTGACAAATTCGGTTGTCAATTCAGCTTTCATAGTGCCATGGTCAATTCTTTTAGCCTGTTTCATACCTAGATATTTGTATGTTTGGTCTGCCTCCATTGCAGCTATAGTTTCACCGTTCTGCATTTCAAAAGCCCCCGGTTGTATCTTCCCTTTAACGATGTTCAAAATACGGCACTTGTCAAGTCCAAATTGCATTCCGATATCCCCGGAGAACTCCTCTACAATTTTAAGCATTTGTTCCAGCTGGTTTCTGGTAGCAGCCATCAGTTTAAGATCATCCATGTATAGAAGATGATTCACTCTGACTACCTCTTCGTTGTTATTTCTAACACTAAAGCCGTATCTGGTGGAGTTCAAACGGCGTGATAGTGGGTTCATTGCAAGGCAGAACCACAACGGGCTAAGTGAATCGCCTTGAAATATTCCTCTTCGTATCGGAATGGTGTTAGTTTCAATGGTATCGCTGGATGGCACTTGCAATTGGATCCTAGTTCTCCAGGTTGACATGATGCGTTCTAAAAAGCAAACAAAATTATTATCGACCCTGTACATTCTCAATATAGTTTTGATCCACTCATGTGGCACCGAGTCGAAGGCCTTCTTATAATCCACGTAGGCAGCAAAGAGGTTTCTTCGGTTGGTACAGGCTTGGTTACATATGACAGAGTCAATAATCAATTGTTCCTTACATCCCATTGCTCCCCTCGTGCATCCTTTCTGTTGAGTTGCAATGATGTTATTTTGCTCACAGTGTGCATAGATGCGTTGGGTCAAGCAGGAGGTGATCACCTTATACAGTGTGGGTAGGCAGGTGATCGGCCTATACTTAGCTGGGTCATGTGTGTTATGTTGGTCCTTTGGTAGCAGGTACGTAATACCTTCGGTCAAGAACAATGGCATTTTTGCTGGGTTAAGAAAAACATCATTAATAAGATTAGCCAGCTGATGGTGCATACACCATAACTTTTTGAGCCAGTAGTTCTGGATCCCGTCGAGACCTGGAGCTTTCCAGTTATGGGATTCCTTGATTATTCTTGAAATTTCTTCGGTGGTAAATGGCTCAAACTGCATCTGGCTGTAATCTTGGCAGATTTGGTGTTCTTCATTGATCCAGCCAGCTGCGATGTTACAATCGGCTGGTGTGGAAAGTTGGTTTCCCCAAAACTCTTCTACCTTCTCTCTATTGGGATATCTATTATCTGCTGTATTAGGTGGAGAGTTTAGCTTACGGTAGAAAGTCTTTTCTGATCGTTGGAAAAGCGCATTGTCTCGTTTTCGGTTATTGCTGGTCTTGTACCTCTTTAGCCGTCCTGCAATAACAGAGAGCTTCTGTTTTAGCGAATCAAGGCATTGCTGAGCAGTAACATTCGCTGGATCTTGTTGCGAATGATATCGGACACGATTCATGATTTCTTCAACTCGCCTTTGCAGTCGAATAGTCCTTGTGCCCCTGATGTACTCCGTCAGCTGTCCTATATCTATTCGAAAATTTTCAATTTTTTTATTTAGACGTCTTTCCCATGGTGGTGTGTTGGGTTCTGTTCTTGCTGGTCGACGCTCTGTTGTAACTTTAATTTCTAGAGCTCTAGCTATAGCAGTCGCGGCACAGTAGATGGTCATATGTAAGGACTCCAGAGTGTAGGCATCTGAAACATAAGCTGGCAAAATCCGATTGTTCATGATGTCTAACATGGCACCCAGTTTTTTGGATGAATTAATTTTTGGCAGTGCCGGTCTTCTTAACGGATTGCTTCCCTCATACTCCAACACCGCAGCACTCATTTCCATTGACATTTTTTGATAAAAGAGTTCATTGTTTTCCTGTTGAGTTTCGTCATTCAGCTGTTCCTGTTGTTCTTGGACCTCAGGTTCCGGTTGTGGCTCAGGTTATTATTATTATTATTATTGTTATTATTAAAGGTGTGTCTAACTTTGATCCAAATGAACCAAATTGGACGATCACTGCTCATTTTAAAGGGAAAGCAATACTCTTTCAAAGTGTCTTGGTTTTGTATTCTACAATATTTGCACTTGAAATTATAACAGTACAAATATCATCAAAATTTTTTTAATTTTTTTTACTTTTTTATGATATTGTTTAATACCTATGTTCATGGGTTTTGGAGATAAATATAACGGTTTTTTGAAGATTTATACCCAAATTTTAAGATACCGGTGCAGCATTTTTGAAATGCCGAAATTCGAAAAGGAAGAGAGATTCTTGCCTGAAACTTTCAAAAAATCCTAACGAAAAGCGTAACGAAGGTACATAATACGCAGAGAAAAAAAAACTAAAAAAATACATTTTTTTATTACAATAGAGCGCACAAACTTTTACCCGTCAGAAAATGTTACATTTTACAAATTTTTTTGAAGTTTCATCTAAAAAAATACTACCAACAGATATGTCAGTCAGTTTCAGCGTATAAAAAAAAACAAGTAAAAAATAACAAATCATAATTTCCGGGTTGGCCAATGGTCTATTCAAATGCTACAATTAACTAGCTGACACTGATACATGACGGGAGAAAACATTCGACTATCAAGTCATTATCGGAGTAAAATGTTTTTTGCGAAGAAATAGATATCTCTTGGACTTCCATTACTTTTATTTTTTATTGAATATTTTGATATTCCACAAAAAAATGGAGGAAGAAAAAGAGAATAGAAGTCCAACAGATATCCATTACTTCGCAAGAAACATCGTTGTCTTAGTTGAGCCATTTTGATACAAAGATTGCTGCTAAATTCATTCATTTTTGAAACTGGAATATTTCTGCTAGTCAAATATTACATTTTTTTAAATCAACCAGTTAATTAATTTTTACCGTATTCAAATAAAAATCGTTTTGTTTCCGCAAATATATAATTGTAACATAGTCTAACCACAAAACAAAAACGAACTAATTGGTTCTACTTCCGGAATAACTAAAAAATCTTAATCTGTCATTCTATTTCTTTTAAAATTTTTAGAAAATAAAAAAAAATACAAACAATCCATTGAGAAGAAATGGAATTAATTAAGTTTTTCTAAACGATTAGTTAATATAAATTTTAGTGTGTTTATCAGAAAAAAAATATAATATGATTAAATGCTTCTTGACTAAAATGTGATTGTGTGACTTGTATTTTTATTTTTTGTATGTTTGTACGACGTTTTGGAATAGAATGTATCTCTAATTATTATCAGGTATAAATTGACTTGCTAATGATTATAGAAACAACCTAATTCAAAACACTGTACAAACAAATAATAGAGGCATCACAAGTCCAAAAACCTCATTTTTGTCAATTCTTAACATTACCTACAACCTTCAAATGTTGAAATACTTTTAGTCTTATTGCTGTTACTAAACTTAGCTAATTTAAATCGATCACGCGAATATAATATTTTTTTTCAGGTAATTAAAAACTCGTTAGCAATACTTAAATATATTTGACCAAGAAAAAATAGTATAATGATAAAATACGTTGCAAGTCCAGTTGCGATACCATCGAAACTAATACAATCCCAATACGAAAGGGACTATTTCAAAGCGACTCACTAAGCTCATTGTGGTTCTGCCTTGCAATGAACTCACTGTTACGCCATTTTAATCCACCAGATACGGCCTTAGTATTAGAAATAACAACGAAGAGGTAGTAAGACTGAATCATCTTCAATATATGGATGTTAAGTCGTGGACGAGTGGTAAGGTTTTTTTAAAAAAACACTTTATTTGCAGCAGCACGACTAACAAGGATTTTATTTGATTTGGACTTTACAGTTTTAATTTTTATAATGTCCTTGAAAGATTAACTTTAAATTAAGATTTAAAATAACAAATGCAAGCAGAACAAACATACAAATACCTAGGTATGAAACAGGCTAAACGAATTAACCATCGCACTATGAAGGCCCAATCGACAACCGAATATATCAGGAAGATAAGACAGGTGTTACAAACTAGTATAAATAGTAGAAATTTGTTTAAGGTACTCAACACGTATGCTTGCTCTGTGCTGAGCTACTCTTTTGGAATTTTAAAATGGAGCAGGACGGACATTCAAAACCTGCAAAGAAAAATAAGGACACTTCTAACAAAAGCACAAAAACATCCTTGGAGTGCTATTGAACGTACAATGCTTCCAAGACACCAAGGAGGAAGAGGATTGGAGGATATTGGTAAGCAGCTCGACCAACAAATAATAAAATTGCACTCTCATTTTCACAGGTTAGCGGACTCTTCCACACTACATCGAGCAATATGCGAGACAGATAATTCAGCGTCGCTACAGCTGACGGGACGGGATATTGCTTTTCATCAACGAACAGACCCATAGGAGTTTCAAGTCTGACTGCAGAAGCCACTTCATGGACGTTATCCAAATGTGGTCATCTAGGAAAATGTAGACAACTCAACTACGAACTACTGGTTGATTTCAGGACAGATATTTTCGGAAACGGAGGGCTTTTTGTTAGCTATCCAAGATCAGGTTATTCCGACGAAGAATTATCGGAAGTTCATCATCAGAGATCCCTCAGTAGAAAATGACCAAGTTATGATAGTCAAACATCAGAGATAATCCAGCACATAACTGGAGAATGCCAAGCGTTTGCCACAACCAAGTCTAAGAAAAGACACGACTCAGCCGCTAAGATACGCCACCAAGAGTTAGCAGATAACTTAAAACTATTGCAGATAGGAAAAGGGCCTTACTACAGATACAATCTGGAGCTTATTCTTGAAAAAGAAGAGTTCAAGTTATGTTGGGACCGAACGGTTCCAACGAATCAAACAATTGCTCATAATAGGCTATACATTATACTAATAGATAAAATTTCTAGGCGAACTAGACTAATTGACACTGCTATAACTAATAACAAAAATCTAAGATCAAAATACAATGAGAAGATCCCCAAATACAGGCATCTGGAGGTGCGAATCCGCAGAGAGTGGGCAATGAACAGCGTCCACACGATTTCTATAATTGTGTCGAAAACTGGAGCGATACCAAAGAACCTCCTGCAGAACATCAAGGAACTGGGCTTTAGTGAGCATCTGTATGAACTGATTCAAAAAGCAGTTCTCCTTACAACCGCACGGAGCTTCCGAAAGTTTGAAGGAAGTACAAAAGACCACGTCACGTAGGACCCGATAACATCGAAAGAGTCCCCACAGAGCTTCATACTTTTGGTGTCTTTATATACCTGGTATGATTCAATAATCCCTGGAGGGAATACGAAATCGCTTGGGTTGTAAATTTGAGAAATACGAAAAATATATAAATATAAAATTAATAGTAATAATAATAATAATATCATTTTATGGCCTACAAAATCTCTTCAAATTAACTTTTGTACTTTAGAATTATCACTAATTATGCTAAATTAAAAAAAAAGTAAATTTATTTCACTACAGTACACAGAAACAAATATAAATGATTCTAGTTGCTGGTAAGTTAAAATTAATAATTTCATATCAATATTTAAATAAAACTGTTACTAAAATAAATGATGAAACAATACTTTTTATTTAATATTACCGTTAATTTATAAACATGGATCTGGCTATACATTAAATATTTTTGTTAAATGCAATATTTCTGTCAATACTAACTTGTAAAAATAAGTAAAATTTGGAAGTACTCGTCTACAAAATATTTTAATGCTTGTAGGAGGAAAATTTAAGATATTATATAACATTACCTTCACTTTATGAACATAGCTCTCCTAAGATGTTCAGTAAACATTCTTAATAAATATAACACTTGTTTGTTCAGTTTATTTCCTGCAAATACAACTCTACCGCTATTTTTGAATTATGTTATTTGCATAAATACCGATGCAAATACAAAATATTTTATTATTAATATGTCAGCTGTGTTAAAAAATACTACTGATGAAAAAGTGAATGTTAATATCACAGTTATCATATATAAGTGAAACTAGATACAAAAGAAGACTTTAAAATACTTTTTTTATATTTCTAATATATTTCTATTTTTTTAGATTGGAAAATCACAATAACATGATTTTACTTCACGTTACTTTCTAACCATGTCTCCCGTATTTCATTCAGTACTCTTGAGAAATATTTTACTTCTCTAAGTAATACTGCATGAATATGAAATTGTTTTGAGTTTGTGGAGAGTAGGTTACTAGAGGGTTTATGTACTCTTAAAGCAAAAAATAAAAGAAACATTTAGTAATATTTTCCTTGTAATATATTTCTTTTTTTTTCTAAAAGGGGAATTACATTATTACTTTATAAACATGCTTCACCTGTACCAAAGAGCATTCTCGGCAGATATTGCACGTCTGTCAGTAATATACTCTAAACATAAATATTATTTGGGCTTGTGGACAGAACCTAATTGCACCTGTAGTGAAATTAAAATAAAAGAAAATTTTATTAATATATTCTTTAAAATATATTTCGCTTTTTCTAAAAGAGAACTAGAAAATTACTTTATAAACGTACCTTTCCTGTTCCAGAAAGCATTCTCAGCCAATATTGTACTTCTGTCAGTAATATTTTGTAAATGTTAAGATGTTTTGACGCAAGTTGACAAGAGGTAATGCAATTTTACCGCGGTCTGGAAGTAACTGTCTGGGTATCTAATCCTACTATTATCTTATAAATAAGTATCTCCTGTTTCGAAAAGCATTTTTGACAAATACTTTATTTTTGTCAATATTGTCCTGTTGTATTTTGGGGTTAATTAAGAAAAGAGAAAGTCATCCACCATAAGTGAAACTAAAAAATAAAAATAAAATTTTGAAATACCTTTTTTACTATATATTTCTGTTTTTCAACAAATTAGAACAGTGTAATGTTAAGATTTGTTGGCAAAAAGATATTTATAGATAAAATACCAGAATGTATGAATACAGTATTATATATGCGTATACAAGCAGACAAACATACAAAATTTTTAAAAAATTTAAAAGTTTTAAGTTATAAAATTTTTAATAATAACGAAGATCATAGTAAAATTAATTCCCTAAAAATCTTGTCCCTTCTTTCTTATTAGTATTGCATAATTCGACTGTTCTTGGCAAGGCAATGATAAATATTATGCTGTAGTTGTTTTAGGGCAAGAGCTTTTGAAAACGTACTGCTATTTTTTTTTTTAATTTTGTTCTAGATATTGGCTGTTTTTCTCTATAATAACAGGAAATATACAGTAAATAAGAAATCAATTTAATTTCCGAAATATTTTCTCCTTCCATATTTTGTTATCTCGGCCAATAGCTTCAACACGCATCATGCACGAACTTTGTCGTTTATGTAGACTAATAAATAGTATAAAATAATTTTGCTGCTGTAATTTAACTTTTTTAGAATATTTTTGAACATATTGAAAGATAAAGTTGCATTACAACCAAGCCTGCATACAAAATTTCATGTTCACATCATGGCTGTACACTATTGTTAATTATTTAAAGGGAGCAAGCAAAATAGTCATAAAGCCTTATTTAAACGGTACTCGACAGTTATCTGCATTAAGATTCTTATATTTTTCACTAAACACATATTATTATTATAATCTTTATTTGCACAGCCTGTTTTTTATCAGTGAACTATAAATATTTATTACTACTTGTATAATAAGTTACTTGCCTTAATTAACCTTTATATATGACTTATCGTAAAATTCATTTTTTATAAATAAGTTGTAAGTTCTTTTTCCAGTCAAATTTATATTAAAAAACAATGCCTGGTCACTATGCCCGATATTTTTTCCTTATATTTGATAGCACATACAGTAATTTACACTGACGCTAATAGTAAAAAGGTAATAAAATCGAAATATATATATGTGTTACGGCACGCACATTAGTTGGCTTAATTTTTTAACTGATATTTTAAGCTCAAGAAATTCACAAAATATTTATTGTTTTATGACTCGATTGTGTTCTTGAAAATCCCAAAACAAAAAAGGTTAGCTAAGGTTTAAATTTTATAGCTTTGTATTCATCATATGTCATAGACAAAAAAGTAAGTATATAGACTACCGATCCTATAGAAGAGCGTTGGTAAAACTTAGAAAGAGACAGAGCAATATAAGATATCTCTTTCTGTGCCGTTCTATAGAAAGAGAGTTACTACTGTCTTATATCGCTTTGTCTCTTTCTAAACGGAAGTCAACGTGCCTCTATATGATCCGCAGTCTACCAACTTACTTTTAGCTTTAAACCATGTGCTACATAAAATATCGCAGATAAGGCGACACATGACTGCTTGAATGGACAATATCTCTTCAATTTAGAGTTCAGTATTAGTTATTAAAATTATTGATAATATTTACGGCCTTTTTTCTTCAGTTTTTATTCTATAATGTTTTAGATTTTGTTCAAGAAAGTGATAAACAAATCCAAAAAATTATGTTCAATTGAAGGTACAAAAAATGTTTGACATCATTGCAACGTTCGTGATAAAAGAACACTTCTAGGATAGAGGATAATATATACATTTGAACTAACCTTTTAATGACAGATAAATTGGCAAAGATGGTGGATATTCCCTTAACAATAAAATGTTAAATATAAACTCAACCCTCCATTTGCCACTGAAATCTGTCATTTCTTCGTCCAATATGACGCAAATTATAAAAGACCATATGGGCAGGTTTTCAGACTAACTCATCTATTTAATATTTACAAGGATTAAAACTAAGAGTAATATAAATTTGGGTGTAATTGCTGATTATTTATTAACTTTCATAAAAGTGGGTTTGAAGACTTTGAAGGGATCATTGTTAAGTTTTTACTATAGGTCACAAAAATATTAAAGTTACTTCAAATAGATCTTGAAAAACTTAATAGGCATAATGTGTTATACTTGCGTAATATAAATGAAAGAATAACCTTTTTTCATACTTCATATTCGAGTCTTTTTAATAAACATAGTCGTCTTAAACAATTTCGTAAAAACAAAAACTACAACTATTCTCAAAACATCACTGAAAATATTAAATTTTTGCAAAAATTAGGCAACAAGGCTCAAAAAGAGTATAAAACAACAAAGAATCCTGCACATTACGTTTACTATGAACAACTTAGAAACCTTGCTATTTCGCTTATAAGATCTGAAGAAAAAACGCATTTGCGCGTAGGCTTTCAGAATTCTGATTACAGAGAAAAGTGGCGAGAATTGAAAAATTAAATCTTTTACAGCAAATAAATTATGACTTATCACCAAATTTAAGCAATAAGTTATGTAGCTATTAATAACAATCCAAAGCAAGAGGTGTAGAATTTTTATAATAATAATATTTAGAAAATATCAAAGTTTTTACTTTACTTTGTCGGACTAGGAGCCGATATAGGAAATTTAAAGCATATGAAATCTGAAGTTGTTGGGGTGTATTTCTCAGTCCTATTTTCCCATGCTATGAAAGCAAGCTCAGATAATTTCCGTACCAAAAATATACGGCCCAACTGAGTTTGGGTATTTAAGATGCGTAAGCATTGTTCCTACTTTGTCTAAAGTTCTAGAAAAGATAATGAAATAACAAGTAAGAGTATTATTAGATAAGAATAATATTAAACCAACAAAACCGTCAGGTTTTAGAGCAAATCATAATTGTGAAAGTACGTTGGCTCTCATAATCTAAATTGACATTTACAGGTCTAAATATGTTTAAGCCGTTGTAGAGACTGCCGACACTTTGGAAAATTTAAACCAGCGACAGGATTTTACATGAGTTTAGTGGTGGACTAACTTTAGACCCATATAGCGATACAAATGAGCTTAGTGAAAAAGATATAAGGGGTTTAAGAAATAAACCTTAGGTTTAAGTCTTGGCTCCGTCTTAGTGAATTCGGTTTAAGTTTAAAACTGGTCGAAATTGTTAGTGAATAGGGTCTAAATCATAAAATTTGTTGGGCATTTAAGGACGGTTTTGTGACATCATTTGATCGTAGTTTCCTGCAAATGGTATATTTTGATAGCGTAAAGCTGATAACCCTACAATCTCCTGCTGTGATAAACTAATTTGTAGCTATTTTAAAATCTTATAAATAATTATCACAAATACAAAGGCTCTCTAGAAGTCTGATCGTTCCTCTTGACTCTTGTAGTTTTAGTGCTAAATAACTACAGATTATTTAGGGAATTCACCAGTATCATAAATCATAAGCTCAGGACCCAGAAAAAGCTGTTGTTTAACTGGTCAGGTGACGTATCTTGATTTGAACCTCTGAGAGCGGTGCACCGCGAATTTATTTCCGTGAAGGTTTTCAATAATTTACTTATAAATATTAAAAAGGAGTACAATCTTTTTAGTTTATGTCGTCATAAGTTGTCTGCGTTTATATTTTTTAAGAAAACATTCAAACGACTCAAATGTAATAAAGTTGCTAAGTTTGTTAAGGAATTTATATCTTAGGGTGGTAATATAAGATTTATACTATCTTGTTCCCATGGTTAAAATCGGTCTACGGAGTGACTATATAATTACTCATTTTAGTAGAATATACTTCTAATTAAACAGTAATATAAAATTAATATTTGTTCCATTACAGTCTAAGTATATGGATTTAAATTTTAAACCTGCTCTATATTAGTGAATCTGGCTGTATATTACTATGAAAATCACTTAATAATTTAACACAAACACATACAAATACAAAGTTCATATTATCGTTAGTTTATGACGCGTCATCTCAATTATTTGTCATGCTAGTATTTGCAATAATTGATTTATCTTTTTTTAATTTTAGTGGTAAATACGTATTTTTTAATGTAAAACTTTTAGTTAAGCTAGATACATTGTAAAAGAATATTATAATCGACAATTTTTATAATTTATGTAAATTTCTATACATAGCCCATTGTAAAATTTGAAATTTAAGTACTTCCTATCATAGACAATTCAAATCAAATATATATTATTCTGAATCAGTTACCATAATGATTTAAATAGAAATAATAAATGTTCATGAATTGAGTGAGGATATAAATATAAAACTGTGCAAAATGTTATTCCACATATCGTCGTCATTTTTAAATTAATACACTAAAAGATGAAACTTCGTAAAATTTGTACATTAGTGTTTGTCATTTTAGGTTTTACTACAGTAAGTTGCTAGTTGTTCAGGTGTATATATTGAAATAATTAAAAATTGATAAACATTATATTTTAAAACTGTGTTATTGCAATATTACAACATAATGGAGAAATGGTTAAAAATTTTATTTTAAAATTATAACTTATTGGCAGCTCTAAAAATTACTTGCTTTTACTACTTATTAAAATTCTGAGAATTATCCTATTCCATGCTAGCATATAATAATTGTTACTGTGTGTCTTGTGTTAAAATTTATTGTATTTAGATTTTCTCAAATGTAGTCATTCAATCAAAATATAAATTACAATACTGGCTGATACCTATCAATTTGTAGGTAGGCAAAAGGATATGAAATTTGTTAAAAAGTAGTCGGATTGAGTTCCTTTTATTTTAAGAAAATTAAAACTTTTAAGTGTGTGTTTTCATTTTGTTTATTTTATAACTTTCATTTTAAACTTTAAATACATTATATTACTACCTTTATTGTGAAATGCTTTGATGAAATCTTTTTCCATGTCCATCTGACACTGAACTGGAATCTTCTAGAAAAAAGTCCAAATGGAAGAAAATATATCATGTTAGAAAAATAGCTTTTTTATCAGTCGCTTTTCGGAAAAACCTTTCTTCTAGTCTTGTGATACGAGATGATCATCTGTTACTGTGTGTTCAACAAATATTCGCCACTTTACGACCATTGTTTAATATAGGAAGGCAAAATTCGTGTATTCTTTTATTTCGACTTTAAAAGTTTCGACAAAATCTCATTTGGCATTTCCAAGTGCGGTTAGTCTCGTTACTCGCTGAGAACTGATGGTGGCCTCTGATGAATTTTGAGTTTTGTATAGCTGGCTCGTTTCCTGATTGGACGAGCGGCTTCGCAGGCTCCTCCCCTCTGCCAAGTGCGATATATTTTATTCTTGTATGCTGGTCTCTAGTGTACTGGTTGATTCTTGTTGTTTTCTTTCTTGATTTTTTATTAATGATTTCCATGTAGTTGGAAAATGTATAGCATCGTCTCGTTTATTTAGCTGTCCCGCTTTTTCTTTTTCTAGAGCCTCTCTTATGACGCGTACCTTGTAGTTCTGTACTGGTGCTATTTCTTTTGCTGTTCCGAAATCGATGGTATGTCCGGTTGTTTGGTGTTGTTGAAATAGGTCTGAAGTTTTCTGTTTGTTATTGAGTCTATTTTTATGTTCTTGGATTCTTGCTGATATGCGGCTGTTTGCTTGTCCTATATAGGTTTGATGGCAATCTGCACATGGAATGCTGTAAACGCCATGATTTTCAAGGTTGGTCTTATCTTTGGGATTTCCCAGGATGTTGGCTATTGTTTTTTGTGGTTTAAATATGGACTGTATGTTGTGTTTTCTTAAGATTCTTCCGATTCTGTCTGTTATTTCTTTTATGTATGGTATTATGGCTTTGTTTCTTGTTTGATCTTAGTTTTTGGTCTTCGTTGTAGTCTTCTCTTCTTTTTATGACTTTCTTTATATCTGATTGTGACAAACCATTCCGCTCTAGAGCTGTTGAAATGTGTCTTATTTCGTCTTGTTTTGTGTCAAGTTCTGTTAGGTGGAGAGATCTTGATATTAGTGTGTTGACTACTGCCTGAATTTGAGAGAGATGATGATGTGACGTTGCATTAAGATATCGGTCAGTATGTGTGGGTTTCCGATATAGGCTAAACCTAGGGTGTTGTTGAGTTTTCTAGTTTATAGCAGGTCTAAAAAAGGAAGTTTCTTTTCTTGCTCGATTTCTCACGTGAATTGGATTTTGTGGTGGATATTGTTCAGGTGTATGAGGAAATCGTCCAGGTGTTCTTTTTCATGTGGCCATATTATAAAAATATCATCAACATTTCCAAAATTTCGGTTTTAAAGGTGCCTTTTGCAATGCCTTTTGTTCGAAATATATCATAAAAAGGTTGGCTATAACTGGTGAAAGCGAGGATCCCATAGGTGCGCCATCTGCTTGTTTGTATATTTGGTTATTGAACATGAAATATGTGTTTTTTAAGCAGTGTTCTCCAAGTTTAATTCTGTAGGCTGGAAAATCTTCGTTCATGGCGATTTAGTCCAAAGTCTGAGCCAGTGGCATGCTTGGATATAGCGATTTTATGTCGAGGCTTACTAAGATGTCATTTTCTTCGAGGTGAATGTTTTTGATCATTTTAGTCAGATGTTCGGAGTCTTTCACGAAGGAATCAGCCAGTTTGACTCTTGGTTGCATGATACTTGCTAAATGTTTTTCCAGTTTTTGTGTTGGAAATCCCACGGCGCTCACTATTGGTCTGAGCGGTACATTTGTTTTGTGTATTTTTGGTAGGCCATACACTTTTGGACATCTGTTTGATTTTTCTCTTGGTATTATAGATTTTTCAGTTTCTCTGTTTGTTTGTTTGTAAAGGGCATCTTTGAGAATTTCTGACATTTTTTGCATATATTCGTTGGTGTTCATTACAACCTTGACATTTCCCTTATCTGCTGGTCCAATCAGGAAGCGAACAAGCTAAACAAAACTCAAAATTCATCAGAGGCCACCATCAATTTTCAGCGAGTAACGAGATGAACCGCACTTGAAAATGCCAAATGAGATTTTGGTGAAACATCGTGAAAACGATTTTTTGAACGAACGGATTGAAACCCGGAGCAACCAAACCATTCATTCTACCATCCGTGAAAACCTACGATATAATATATATATATATATATATATATATATATATATATATATATATATATATATATATATATATATATATATATATATATTTGTATCTTAAGCCTTTGTTAATATTTTTCTGGAATTCTTTCTTGGGTATGGGTTTTTTATCTGAAAATCAAATAAAAAAAACCTATACCCAAGAATAGAAGTATATATATATATATATATATATATATATATATATATATATATATATATATATATATATATATATATATATATATATATATATATAGACCTTATCGCCATTTATCGTTTTCACGTATGACGACCTTATTGAGTGATTTTTCGGTTTTCTTTAACCACTCGGAGCCCTGTTTATGGGTTTATGGTAAATATATTATGCTGTAGATAAACGTATAATTCAGTTTATGCAAAATTCTTGCCTTACATTTATTATTGGAGTGAGAAAATACCAACATATTTAGCATAAGCTGATAGAGTCAGATTGAATAAGCATGGAGAAGAGAATAGATATACAGGGTGTCTGGTATGTACCTCCTTATTTCTCGGGAGCATACAGGGGAAATCAAAATAACCTAACTTTGTCATAGAAAAGAAATCTCTAAAGGGCCCCATTAACCAAGGTAGAGAGCCCTAGACGGTCACTCAGCGATTTTCCTTATCGGTTCTAAGTTTTGAACAGACTTGTATAATTTATTGAAATTTCAATATTTTATAGAGGCCATTAAAACCCATTAAACCATACTACAATAGATATTTTGATCATCAGAAAAGTCAGGAACGGACTTGCGGCCACACTCGTTGGGCCTATTTTTTTTGACAGGTTTCATTTTGCAGAGCGGAAAACTAATTTTTTAAATACTTTAGCCATTCCTCTTCAAAAATGTACTCTTAATTTATTTTGATAAAACTGGCGATTTTCGAGATAAATCGGTTTTTATGCGAAAAACTTAAAAGTTATTAATACTAAATACAAACAGGTAAAATAAACTACGCAATGTGTGTTGATGTGCTTTAATTTATGGGGAAGCGCTGTCTCACTCGTCGAAGGCAAGAAGACTTTATGCTTGCAGATTTTCAGCTCGAGCATTGCCATAAACCTTTCAAAGAGATGATCGGAGCCTAAGGTAACCAGAGAAAATATGATTAAAAAATAATTCTTAGGGTTAACGAATTAATTTTTTACATGTTTTATTCAGGGTCATTTTTTTTTGCGACATGGCAGTAAGGGCCCTCCCAGACGCGCACGAGACCCTCACGTAGAGGAAAAAATTTTGCAAGATATTGTTGACAATCCTTCAGATAGCATAAGAATGCTCGCGACACAAAACAATGTTATAAAATGGATTGTACAAGAAACTCTAACAGAATAGTTACTTCACCCGTACCTCGTTGACAAAGTACACGCTGTATTTCCGGATGTTTATTCCGCAAGACTTCAATACTCCAGCTGGTTTATACAGCGACATAACCTAAATATGAAATTTTCTAACCTTATTTTGTTTACTAATGAGCCCGGTTTTACAAGTGAGAGCATTGTAAGCTCACACAATTTACATTTTTTGGCTGATGAAACCCCGCGTACTATACAATTCAAAACAATCATCAACAAAGGTTTATTGTAAATCTGTGGCAGGAATCATAGGAAATAATCTACTAGGCCCATTTGTTTTGGAAAGAAGACTCAATGGTGAGATTTATTTACAATAGGTCGAGGTGCGCCAGTTTTATGGTACCAAGGTCTCCAGACTTAAATCCCTTAGATATATTCTTCCGATTTATCTCGAAAACGGCTAGTTTTATCGAAATAAATCAAGAGTACTTTTTTGAAAAGGATTGACCAATATATTGTTAAATTTGTCTGCAAGTTCGTTCCTGACTTCTCTGATAATCTAAAACATCTACTGTAATATAGTTTAATGAATCTTTATGGTCTCTATAAAATATTTAAATTTCACTAAATTATACAAGTCGGTTCAAAACTTAAAGCCGATAAGGTAAATCGCTGGGTAGCCCTTTAGGGCTCTGTATCTCCGTTGGGGGCACTTTACGAAATTTTCTTCGAAGTCAAAACAGAATTACTTTCACTTCCCCTGTATGCTCCCAAGAAATTAGGAGGTACTTACCAGACACCCTGAATATCTTGCATCTTTTTTTCCATAAAAGTAATTCTTTAAACCTTCCCACATATTTATATAAGCGTATGGTATTTAGAACCAATGTTCATAATATTAATATCAGATTTGGAAGTAAAATAATACTATTATATACCAAATCACAATATATGAACCTAGTCTTTCATACAACATTGCCAAATTTTAAAGTTCTTACCCGATAAATTAACGGGCTTGTCACGTTTGTAACGTCTTTCTCCTTCCCTTTTATATTCGTAATCCTGAGAATTAGAAACCATGCCGAGAGGATGAATGGCTCCACGTAGAGACTTCTTAACGTTTCCTGTCAGATACTGGGCAACATCTGTTAGTAATTTTGCCTTAGTGTGGCACCGAGGCTCTGCTGCAGCGGACTGAATACTTCCTGGACTATTCATGAGACTCATATGGTTCACTTAAATAACTAATAAGAGACAAAATAAACAATCAAATAAAAACTACATGGTATACTAAAGATGCATGGTTTGGACAATATTTAAATTTTAATTATTAAAATAATCCAAATAATAATCAAAAAATACAATAATAATAGAATTAGCTGACCGAGCTCTTACTTCTCCTGAGTATGGCTCAGAAATTTTAGAAAAAGTTAAGCAAACAGAGAAACAACCATTGTCCGGAAAAAAACATTTTAAGAATTTTAAACAAGGAATATTTTTGTTTTACAACAAAACAAAAAACAGTAGCAAAAAGTAAATAACAGCAACAATAAATTCCCTACATAGGGGGACTATCGGAAAAACTTAAATATTTTTATCTAAATATAATATTACGATCTGTCATTAAACCTATAACTGTTTTAAATCGTTTCATTCTTCACTAAAAAGTAAAGTACCTTAAAAAAATTAAATTGAGTATACTCAATCCCATGTCTAAATTTCCCTGCAAATTATATTGAAATGATAACCCAATATGTAGAAAACAGATTAAATGACCACAAATACACAAAAATGCGTCGACAGCCCTCCATAAATATGAAAACGACACCAGACATCAGTGTAATTTCAACATTACAAAAATATTAGTACTGATTCAAATTACCATAAATGGGCAATCAAAGAAATGAGGTGAATAAAAAAGACAATATGACAGCAGACCCTTGCAAACGGAATAATGGGGTAGCTTGTGCCCGTTAGGCCTACGATTTATTATTGTCGCACATTAGTTTGTAGCTATTCTAGAAACCCATAAATAAATATCACAGTACCAAAGGCATACTAGAAATCTGATCATTCTTCTTGATTTTTTCAGTTTTAGTACCAAACAACTACAGGTAATTTAGGGTTTACCAGTACCAACAAATACAAATTCAGGAAAACAGTTGTCTAGCTAGTCAGATGACGTCTCTTGATTTGGAGCTCTCACAACGGTATGACCGCGAGTTTATTCGTTTTTGAAGAATTAAGCAAAACAAGTTTTTCCAAACATTTAAATCTATTAACAAACATAAACAGAAAACGAAATATTTACAGTGAGAAACTTATAATTAATAACGACTAACAATTCCAAATTAACTAACATCATTGCTCTTGTTGGCCATTCAATTAATAAAAATATAAATTCAATTTTGAAAAAAAAATACTTTTAAATACTTTTCTGAAATATTAACCAAGAAAAGAATAAAGCACGAAAACAGTTATTTAAATTCCTTAAACAAACAGTAGAAAGTGGCACTTTACACAAGTAACAGGATTTTCCTCAAAAGAAGTGAAAAATCAAAAATAAAAACCTTATCACTGGTTAATGGCGTCATGTAATTTTCTAAGAAACTGTTCTCAAAACCGTACTGATTCTAACGAATTTCAGATCGTAACTGAAGTATAGTATTTCTTAAAGGCCAAACTTGCAGTCTCCAAGTATCCAGCTGATTCCCGCTGACAACCCGTCTCACCCCATGCAACCTTGTAACTGACAATTTTATTCACGAAAGTTCGAAAATTTCGATCGTCTCGTCTGTAGAGGGCGTTAGCCATTCTATGCCGAATACTTAATTTCCGAATTGGCCTCTAAGCGTCTTAGTTATTTTTTTTATATAAAAAAAGCTAATCAAACTAATCTACGTCTTCTTATAACTGAAAGAAAATCGATAACTACTTGAAAAAACCTGAACGCCATTTTATTCATTTCGCTGGTATTTAAATCATTCTTTCTTGCAATCAGGAAAAACAGTAGCTATAGGCTTAAGTAATATAATTGATTTATTTTTCCTTTAGACTTTCTTGGGTGGTAATATAAGATGCATATTGTCTCAGTTCCCTTGGTTAAAATCTATCTACAGGGTGATTATTTAATTCCTTTTTTTAGCGGAATATATTTCACGCTAAACAGTATAAAATAATTAATATTTGTTCTCTTATATTTTACCCAGCCACTTAGATGAAACAAAAAAGAAAGTAAAGAATACATATTTCAACTACTCTGCAATATATTAATTTGTAGATTGATAAAATAAACCTTAAACTAAGCCACGCCACTCTTCTTTCATCATCAGGAACTCCTTTTAGCCACTTCTGGTAAATGTAGTCTTGTTTCACTTTTCCACGAACACGCAGTTTTTAACTAATATGGAACCGTACCGCTTTTCACGCTTCACTGTCACGTCCTTTTGAGTCTTTATCTAGCCCCTGTATGGCCTTCTTCGTGCCCTGGACTCCTCTTACTGTTCCGAACTTTGCAGTGAATGCTGCTACCTGATTGCCACATTGCCCAATAGTGTAGGTTGCTCACCCGCTGGTTAGATGTTTTCTGTACCCATAATTGTGCAATGAAATTTATCAATTATGGGTAGTTCTGTGCTTCCTTTGTTGCTACTTACGTGAAGTGCAAAGACTCGACCACTAGATCATTGTGGTTGATCCCCATAAATCTTCTCGCTATTAATTGGTACTATCCTCTTGGCTCAACTCAAAAAACAGTCTTAGTGAGAGACCGCTGTAAATTACGGACTCCCTAGACTAGCTACATCTACAAAATTTTAAATGCAAGTGGAATTAATAATGGTCTGGATAATGGATAGCAATAAAAATGAGGAGAACACTATATTTTGATTTGTTTGGTTTTGAAAAACTGATATTTACAATATTGACGACAATCGTAAAAATGTCGACAATTATATGATTTAATGGCTAATAATTATAGGGCCCGCGCAACCGCGAACGGAATAATCACAGCCTAGAAATGAAAGAAATTTCTAAATATTCATACAGTCCTGCAAGAGCAGGTTGCCTCGAGTTACTATCTATCTTGCTACTCTGATAGCCAGTCAGAAGTATTAGACTGCTGAATTATTTTACTATTGTTAAAACACGGGTTGTCCTCAAGCTTTTCCAAACTATTAAATATCAGGTTAATCTCTACATAATTTCAGGGTTTTCTCTACCTCTGAATTGTTCTCTATCACGGATGTAGACTTGGGAACTAGACTTGTATGCGTCACTTTTACGTGGTACCACTTTTAACTAATACGAAAGATTATTATAGCTAACGCAAAAGATACCTCATGCTTACGGCAGACCGTGTTTTTATTTTTCCGCAGCAAAACCGACCGAAAAGGGAATAAATTGAAATTGGCGGTCCACAAAGTTTCACGACGGGTAGCAATGTTGTCAGATTAGTTATAGCTAGAAAAATGAATTGATTTATTTAAAAGTAACGTACTTTAATTGCCCGCTTCAAAGGGAGACAAATATTGGAAACTGAGCGTTAGGTTATCGGCATAAGATAGAAATCTATTTTACGTAGCCAATTCTTGATATGGGGTTGATTTAGACTAGGGGTTTATATTTTACTTTTTATTGAAAATTAGAAATGGAAAATTCTATATTTTTAATATTAGAAACAAACGAAATAGTAATGGAAATATTAAATCGTTGGTATTCTTTTGCAATCTGAAATAATGTTTTATTTCTTACCGTGTTAGAAAAGAGTACTTCTGTCCTTATATTAGTATCAAGTTTTTTTAGTTTGTTGAGAACTAAAATATTTTCTCTATATAACGTAGGCTTAAACGTCTTGAATTATAAATCTTATTAAGGAAAGTAGTATTTTTTATTGTTTTAATAAAATTGTTCACATAAGTACTTAAACTTTAACCATACAAATTTCAGTGGCTCTATCGTGTGATTTTTTTTATTGTCTACATTTATGTGTTGCATTCAGTTAAGGCCTTTTGGTAGCCAACGTAGGGGGTAAAATGGTTTCTTTTATTGATTTCTTAATATTAAGTTGTATATTTCTTCCAGATACCCTTTTTCGAAAATATTATTTCTTTTCTAGAACAATAAATGGATGACAAAAAATGCCACTTAAAAGCACAAAATAAACCAAGAACTGTTCTATATTGCTATTAATTTAATACAGATTTACTTATTTAATTAGAACGGTTTTGAGGTCTGCTTTGTATTAGTCGAATTGGTTATTTTTAAGCTAATTATGGGCGAATTGGTATGTTTTTCCATCACAGTAGGAAATTATTTACATAGCTTCTTATTTGTTTCTTTGTGCCTTAGTTGAGAATATTTTTGCAGTTTGCAGCTTTTTTGTATAGCTTCTATAGGTTCTAAATTTGAAGCAGACCTAAAAAAATAATATTAATTTTTTTGCCCGCCATACTATAAGCTCCGTTTGTCCGATTGGTTTATCGTAGAAACTTAAAAGTTCCGCAAGAAATCAAATAGATTAATATTAAATCATTTCGCTGCGCACTTTCAAAAAAATCGGAAAAAATATGTTATTGTATTATTAAAAACATTAACAAACTCATGTGGAATTTCAGCTCTTAAGGTACTCAAGAAGCTGAGATATGGCCATTGAAAGTTGCGAAATGGGCTCTTTTTATTCCATTTTTCGCATATTTTTAAATGCTCACCAAATTTTTTGCCCCGATATACATTTAAAAAAATTCGTTTTAGATTTCTTGAAAAGACCTTTCCATATTCGTTAATCTATTTATTTCTAATTTTAATGCCCCTTTTTGCAGTATGAGTTGTGCAGGGCTGTTCTGCGAATTTCTATGATTTTTGGGCAATTTCAAACTCTTATAGAATCTCGACTTTTGATTCTTTCTAAACATATAGAGTTCATTTTTTTTTGTTCAAAATATACCTTTGATTTTTATTTTGAAATGTTCAGATTGGTTAAAAAAAGAACCAAAAGTATCGGCCTTTAAAGGGAGATCTGTTTTAAAAAATTACAAAAATACTGATTTTCGGAAGATTAATGCAAAAAAACATATTTTTAAAATTTTTATTTTAAAAGCCTAAACCCTTATTTAAATATATAGAAAACACTGAAAAGACTTGTAGCTTTTGTAGCTGGCCCTTAAGTTGTGTTCCATGTCGATATTTTTTAATTTTGAACGCCTTTTCATTTTTTTTAGATTACTTTTTTTCTTTAAATGCTCGCCAGATCTAAACTTCGGTCTCGATTTGAATTATAACAAATGTATTTTTTGCATTTTGAAAAGATCATTTTATCCAGTTTATTTATTAAGTACTTATGATTAGAATGTGCTTTTTTAAACTACAATTTTTTTTAATCTCCGTTTTGCAAATTTTTATGAGTTGATAAGCATGCTTTAAATCGTCATTCGTTCTTGAATTCTTATTATTTTTTGACTTATCAGATCTTATATTTTCGTTTTAGAAAGACTTTTGATTTTATTTTAAAGAGCTCAGAATTGTTGTAAAGAGAAGCATGTGTCAGTTGCTAAAGGAATATCTGTTTTGAAATATTTACAAAATAGCTTATTTTCAAGAGACTAACGCAAAAAAGAACATATATATATATATATATATATATATATATATATATATATATATATATATATATATATATATATACATATATTATTTTAAATTACACGGACAAAAACTTATCTATTTATTTATTTACTTGTTTGGCTTTGAAACACGCTAAACGATGCTCTCATGGTGGGATCGTTTGGTGCGACACGTGGCTTTGGCTGCTGAAATTAGCAGTAGGCTTGGTTGCCAGTACCGAAAAATGCGACCCCTATCCTTTGGGCAGCGCGTATCGTGTACTCGATTTTACATATTTCTGTTTTAATTCACCGTCGCGTCACCATATGGCGTTTTTTTTTACAAACTTTGTTAATCTTTGTGGTTCTTGTGCTACAAGTGGACCATCGAGATGTCGCCTTTGTCGTCTTGTTAGGTGTTTTTTGATTTTAAATTTAGCTTTATAGGATGCAAAGGCAAGATGATGGTTTGTACCGAATGCGGTGGCCTGACGAGTCCCATATTAGGGCGAAACAGCGCTATCGCCATCTGTCGGACCAAGAGTTCTTCCATATTTTGGAGTGCTCCTCACTTTTTAACAAGAGAATCATGTAGATTGACAAATTTTCACGTCCGCTTCGCCAATATTTGATTCTATATATATATATATATATATATATATATATATATATATATATATATATATATATATATATATATATATATATATACATTTTAAGGGAAAACTCTTTCCTGAATGTATAAGATAACGCGAAAAAGTTGGAACTTCCGTATTTGAGTACTGATATATTCATTTATTTAATTATTTATTTTTGACTTGAAAACCTCGATTTTTGTTTCTTTTTTATTTTTTTTAGACTATGTTTACAATTTTATATATGGTCGCCAAATTTTTGGATGGTTTTGAATTCTGAAAAAAGCATTTTCTTCGACTTGAAAAGACCCTCGAACTAATTCTTTTATTATATACTTTTAATAATAATTGGCTTTTTTACGATTCCATTTATGCAGCGCTGTTTTTGTTAAGTCTTATAATTTTCAGGCATGCTTTAAAGCTTGGTGTGATCTCGAGTTTTGGCCAATTCTTTTTCTTTGAAAATATTTTTAATTCATTTTTCGAAAACCGTGAATTGGCTAAATAGAACTGGATATACCAGCTTCAAAATTTTTCTAGAATGTAGTAGAAACTAGAAAATTTGATATTCCATATTTCGGTCTTTATATTGTCTTTTGACTTAAAAATATCTATTTTTATCCATTTTTAAACTCTCTTCAATTTTCTAAAACACAAATCATGTTTTGAATTTTAATACATATGGGAATATTTTAAAATATGCATGAAAATCACGAAAATTAGCACAAACAATGCTGCACACAATGGAATTTTAAAAAGAAGCAGATTTTAATTAAAAGTATATAATAAATTAACTGGCTGAAAAAGTAATTTAATAGAAAAAAAATGCTTATTTCAGAATTTAAATCGAAACAAAATCCTAAACTTGGCGAGAATTTGAAGTGGTAAAAATAATCTAAGAAAAATGAAAAAAAGACTAAAAATGAGGAAAAATTGATACATTTAAGTCAAAAAAAAAGTAAGGACCTAAATACAAGAACTGCAATTTTCTTTAGTGTTTCTGATGCATTTAGGCCTCTAAAGTAAAAAAGATATGATTTTTTGTATTACCCTTCTTTAAATAATGCGTTTTCTGATTCTTTTTAAGTAATATGAGTTTTTCAAAATAGAATTGAATGTCTTATTAGGACGAACAAAATAAAATCCGCAAGAAATCACAGTCAAAAAAATCAAAAATTGAGATCTTGTGAGGGTTTGAACTTGCCCAAAAATTATAAAAATTCACAGATACAGCACTGCACTAGTTGTGCGGTAAAAAAGCCTTTTTTCAGTTAAAAGTAAATAGACTAAATGGTGTTTTGAAGGTAAACAAAATGCTGTCTTCAGAATTCATATCGAGCCAAAACTGTAGATTTAGCGACCATTTGAAAATATGCGAAAAATTGACTGTGAAGATAACTTTAAAAGGATATATTTCAGCTTATTAGCTCAAATTCGACGACAAGTTCTTTTTTATGATTTTTGGGCAAGTTCAACTTTTGATTTCTTTTTGAGTGATAAGAACTTATTTTTTTCGTCTTAAAAATATCTTCAATTTCTATTGTGCAAAACTCATATTGCTTAAAAAGGACCAGAGATGGTCTTTAAAGGGAGGTCTGTTTTCAAAAATTTGAATAATGACTTTTTTTTAAGAAGCTAATGCAAATAATTATATGTTTTTACTTTAGATGCCTAAATACATCAGAAACATTAATTAAACGATTTCTTCTCATTTGTAACCTATTTTCCATTTTTCTTAGATTTCTTTTACCACTTTAAAGGCTCGTCAAATTTAGGGTTTTGTCTCGATTTGAATTCCGAAAAAAGCATTTTTTTCTCTTTAAAGGACCTTTTCAACCAGTTCATTTTTGATATAGTTTCAATTAGAATCTGTTTTTTTAATGTTAATATTCGTGACTTCCAGGTATGCTTTAAACCCATAAGATCTAATTTTGTTGTATTACTTTATTAAATAAAATTTTTCCTAAGATCTTGTAACCTTAGATTAACGGTTTCACTGTATATTTAACGTCTGTCATGTATTAGAACATTCGAAAATGATAGTATGTGGAAATGAAGCTTTAAACCTAAAAAGGTAATTTAAACAAATTGAAAAGAGGTTAAAAATCGGTGAAAATCGATATTTTTAGACGAAAAAAAAGAATAAAAGATTCAAATACGGAAGATCAAATTTTTACTTAGAGTTTCTACTACATTCAAGAAAGGGTGTAGATTCCTAAAGAAAATTTTTTTGCATCAGCCAATCAAAAGGGAGCAATTTCCCAAAAAGGCATCCTTCATAGACTAATATGCCAGGTTCTATTTAACAAATTGATGGTTTTAGAAAAATGAATTAAAGATCCTTAAAAGATAAAAAAAAAATGGTCTTTTTACTTGAAAAATAACCAAAACTCGAAATCATTAAGGTTTAAAGCATGCCTAAAAATTTCAAAAATTAACAAAAACAGCGCTGTACAAATGGAACCGTAAAAGAGTCGATTCTAATTAAACATATGTAAAAATTAATTAGTTCGAAAGGTGTTTTCAAGGCGAAGAAAGTTCTTTTTTTCCAAATTCAAAACCATCCAAAAATTTTGGGGAGCATTTATAATTGTTAAGTTAATCTAAAAAGAATGGAAAAAAATAGATAATTTTAAGTTAAAAAAATATATTAGTACGGGAGTCCAATTTTTTTCTATGTATCTTACGCATTCAGGGAAGAGTTTTTTCCCCTCAAGTGAAAAAGGAAAATATTTTTTTTTTCATTAATCTTTTGAAAATATACTATTGCAAAATTTTGACAACAGACATTCCTTAAAAGACTGATATCTGTTTTTCTTTACCGTCAATCTAAGCCCTTCAAAATAAAATCAAAGAACTTTCTAAAACGAAATTATGAGATCTCATAAGTCAAAAAAGAATGAAAATTCAAGATTTTATGAGGATTTCTAGCATGCTTATCAAATCACGAAAATTAACAACACCGAGTTAAAAAAAAATTTGTTTAAAAAAGTCGATTCTAATTCGAAGTACATAGTAGATGAATTGGTTGCAAAGGCCTCTTCAAGATGGAAAAAAAAACATTTTTTAGAATTAAAATCGAAATAAAACATTTCAAAATACATCTATCTTTAAAGGTTGATACATCTAATTCTTTTTAACCAATCTAAACTTTTTAAAATATAAATTAAAGATATTTTTGGGACGAAAAAACCAAACCAGTTTAGAAAGAATTACAAGTTGAGATTCTATGAGTGTTTAGCATAAAAAGAGTAGTGAACATTACCCGATTCGCTCTATCCCCCCACTCCTTGACCCTGACATTGCTCCCTCCTACGTCAAGAGTAGTTATTCCGGCGGTATAGACCGGGCCCCTTTTTTTGAGCCCCTTCCGGGAGCCCCATTTTCTAGTGCTCCACCCGAGTACCCCATAGGGCTCCGCTAAAGTTCCGTCCGGGATTCTTATTTTTCAGAGCCCCGTCCGTATTCCCATTTTCTAGTACTTCACCCGGGTACCCCATAGGGCTTCGTTAAAGTTTCGTCCGGGGACCCCATTTTTTAGAGCTCCTTCCGAAGTCCCCCTTTTCTAAGCTTCATCTGGGTACCCTATAGGACTCCTATAAAGTTCCATCCAAGGGCCCCATTTTCTAGAGCTCTACCCACGTGCCCCATAGGACTCAGTTCAATTTCCGACCGAGGGCCTCATTTTCTAGGTCTTCACTAGCGGATCCCATTCAAGCTCCGGCTAAAGGCCAAATTTTTCCCTGAATCCCCACCCAAGGGCCCCATTTGGGCGTTGGCTTTCGCATTTACATCAGCTATCAATTGTTATATACGTCAGCTATCATTTACATTAGGCTTTAACCCCACTTTTTATTAGGCCCTATTTAATAGAGCGAAAATACGCTTTTCAGTAAAAAATAATCTATTAGAATTTGAACAAATATTTCATTCGATTTAAAGACTTGTAGACAATCTGACAAGGAAATTCTGTAAATAGAGAACTTACTGTGGACTGTGGTGATGCAAACACGCCATTTTACAATTTCATTTTAACAAGTTTGTAGCTAATTGAATAGATGATGATAGGAATAATGTATTTCCCTTATTTTATATGTCCTATTTTTAGGATGAAGCCCCCGGAGTCCCATTTTCTAATTGTTATCTGTCATACGTCAGCTGTCATGTCAAATAATGATCGCGCGTTAAAGTTTAGAGAGAACACCATTTGATATATATTTTTTTACTTTGAATAGGTAAAATTTGGAAAAAAGAGTTGATACGAAGCTACGAGACATATGAATTTTATGTAATAAAAAGTGGAGTTATACGGTATGCCCCTTAGAACGCACGGGGAAAATAAAACAAATATATATTTCATTTTAATTTCATCAAACATTATTTTTTACTGTAATATAAAGAGTGAATAATAAACAAATATTTAGCTGGTAAATCAACAATGTGAATTTATATTTAGGGCCCCCTATGGCAAGCAATTTCGAGTTATAACCTTTTTTTTGACATAAATAATAGGTAAATCTATATTATTTTAATAATAATTGAAAACATAATATTTTAATTTATTTTTTCAATTTATACAAACATATCCTTAATCTGATATATATTGTCACATATTTAGATTTTATTCCTGGGTATAGAATGTTTAGGACTGGAGGAGGAGGACCATCCACAAACCAAATAGTTTCTTGAATCGATTTTCACATCATCTGGAAGGTCTTTGTCAGCATAAGGTATGGTATATCTAAAAAAAAAACAATTTTTAGCAAAAATAATTAAGTTGGATTTCCTTTAACCATAGGTGCCTCGTTTTATTTAATGTGATAAAAAGTTAATAAAATATCGAAAAAAGTAAAAAGTGCTTAAGAGGAAACTGATTATTTAAAATACTAACATAATGGTGAGAGTTATTAAAGAGATAAAAAGTAATCTAGGCATGAGTTTTTGTTTATGTCTCTTTTAATTCAATATAATAAAAAATTTAAAGATATGTATAAGCAAAGTTTTGAGCATAGGTATATATAAAATATGAAATAAACTATTTAACAGTGTACAACAAAACCACAAGTTTCATTTATCATGATGAGCTAATGGTTCAACGAATCGATAATAGCCTAACTAACTCACTGATATGCTTTTCTCTAATTTTCCGTAAAATATGAAAGTGTTTTTTATTTTGCTATTTTAAATACATAATTTCCTATTTTTTACAAATTTTAAACGCTTTTAAATTGTTATAATTATGTTTTAGATATGACATCTTATATCAATATTAAAAACACTCAAGTGTTACAAATTAAATATTTGACTTTGTTACTACTCAAAATTCACCAAAAGTTGGAAAAATAATATGAAAATATTAAAAAGGTTTCTTACTGCATTGGAAAAGATATAAAATTATAAAAAAAACTATAATAATGGGTTAAGTATTAAAAATGTGTAATTTGAAAAATTAAAAGCTCAAGTGATGCCTTCTGTAGATTTTTATCCAAAAATAGGGTGTTTTCAGGAGAGAATTTAGTCACAGACTAAGTAATATGGACAATAAATTATAGGTTCAAGTATATCTTGTATAGATATTTTGTATAAAAATAGGGCATGTTCTGTAGAATACTTTAAATCGTGGATCATAATTTCGTTTAGATATGAGTTTAAATATTAAAATTAAAACCACTGTGATGTAAGAAATTAAATATTTTGCCTTTTGTTAACTTCTCAAAAATTCATCAAAAGCTGTACAAAATAATATGAAAAATAATGTCAAAGAGGTTTCCCACTGCATTGGAAAAGACATAAAATTACAAAAAAATGCTATAACAAGTGGTTAAATCAACTGTTAGAAATGTCTAATTTGAAAAATTACAGGTCCAAGTTGCGTCTTGTGGAGATTTTTATACAAAATAGAGCGTTTTTAGAAGAGAAATTACACATTGACTAATTGATATGGGCAATAAATTAAAAGGTCCAAGTGTATTTTCTGATTTTTAATATAAAAATAAGGTATGTTTTGTTAGATACTTACAAGAAGGGTTATTTTGACATGTTAAAATGTATAATTTGAAAATTATAGACTCCTGAAGTCTCTTACGATTTTTTTATACAAAATATGGTGTTTTCTGGAGAGAAATTGTACCCTAAGTGATGTTGACAATAAACTAAAAGGCCAAATGTATCCTATATAGATTTTTTATATAAAAATAGGGTATGTTCTGTAGAATACTTAAAAAAAGAGTTATTTCGTTCTGTTAAAAATGTATAAATTGAAAATTAAAGACCCATGAGATGTCTTTTATGGATTTTTTATACAAAATATGGCGTTTTCTGGAGAGAAATTGTACTCTAAGCGATATGGACAATAAATTAAAAGTCCAAATGTATCTTGTATAGATTTTTTATATAAAGATAGGATATGTTCTGTAGGATACCTACAAAAAGGGTTATCTTGATATGTTAAAATGTATAATTTGAAATTAAAGACCGCTGAAATGTCTCTTATGGATTTTTTATACAAAATATGGTGTTTTCTGGAGAGAAATTGTACTCTAAGTGATATGGAGAATAAATTAAAAGTCCATATGTATCTTGTCTAATTTTTTGTATAAAAATGGGGTATGTTCTGTAGGATACTTACAAAAAGGGTTATTTTGATATATTAAAATATATAATTTGAAAATTAAAAACCCCTGAAGTGTCTCTTATGAGTTTTTTTATTCAAAATATGTTTTTTTCTGTAGAGAAATTGTACCCTAAGTGATGTTGACAATAAACTAAGAGTCCAAATGTGTCCTATATAGATTTTTTATATAAAAATAGGGTATGTTCTGTAGAATACTTAAAAAAAGAGTTATTTCGTTCTGTTAAAAATCTATAATTTGAAAATTAAAGACCCATGAGATGTCTTTTATGGATTTTTTATACAAAATATGACATGTCTCGAAAGAAATTATACATTAAGTAATATGGACAATAAATTAAAGGTCCAAGTATATCTTGTGTAGATTTTATGTAAAAATAGGGTATATACTGTAGAATACTTACATAAAAGGATATATGTTCTACAACAAATCCTCATAAAGTTCCAGAAGGCCAACACAGTCCCAAGTAGCATATATTTCAATATTCTTTTCAGTTCTATTATGTATCTCTTCTGGACGTATTACGTTTACCTACAAAAAATTTTTAACACAAAATATCAGTTAACTATTAAATATATAGTTATCACAATGAGTTGATGTTTTAATAAATCGATAATAGTCATAACTTACTCACAGATATGTTTTTCTCTTTTTTCCCTAATAGAAAGGTGTGAGCCATGTTTCAACGTTAATACTTTATTTGCTATTGTTGTCGAAACTGCTGCCACAATAGAAGTATTCACGTATTTAGATTTTACCTAAAATTGGAAAAGTTACAATATTTTTCTTCAAATTAACAAAAAAACCATACTACTAAAATTGTTACTTACAAAAAGGGTTATTTTGTTCTATTAAAAATGTATAATTTGAAAATTAAAGACACATGAGATGTCTTTTATGGATTTTCTATAAAAAATATGGTATGTCTCGAAAGAAATTATACACCAAGTAATACGGGCAATAAATTAAAGGTCCAAGTGTATCTTGTGTAGATTTTTTATATAAAAATAGGGTATATTCTGTAGAATACTTACATAAAAAGGATATTTGTTCTACAATAAATCCTTATAAAATTCCAGAAGGGCCACACAGTCCTAAGTAGCATATATTTCATTATACTTTTCAGTTCTATATAATACATTATTTACTGTTGTAGCCGAAACTGCTGCCACAATAGAAGTATTCAGGTATTTAGATTTTACCTAAAATTGGAAAAGTTACAATGTTTTTCTTTAAATTAACAAAAAAAAATACCACTAAAATTGTTACTTTTTATTAAATTAAAAATGAAACTTCTTGTTTTAAAATTGATATTTGCATCAAAGAAAAATTTATATCATATTAATAAGTTTTTCACTATACAGTACTGATAAGCAACTTAAAAACTGACCTTCATTGGTTTGCTGCGGGCATTGTTGTGATAAATGCAAATATGTTTGACTAAATTCAAGCTTATTCTAAAAAGTTCGAGTTAGTAAAAAATTAAATAGCAATAAGGTGTATAATTTTTAAATAACAAATAAAAAGCTAATTTATATACATTAGGGTAAAATTTACGCAGTTGATAATTAGTTGTCCTATTACTTTTTATGGTTTATTGGTAAATAGGCTGTCATTCTTGACATCCTCGTCGTCCCAACACCACAAATAAACGAAACAAATGTCTGTATATTTGATTTTTCTCTCTCAAAATTGACTTCAGATATTTTTATTCTTGTCTATCTGCTTCTATATGCTGTTTATTTCACATCGGGAGTATTCGTTACATGCTAAATTCTTTCTTGAATGTATTTCTGGCCCATATGTAAACCATTTCCGATATAAAGTACGGCATAACTAAAAAATTAACTTTTTCAAAATTTTTTATTAAGAGGAGAAAGTAAAGCTAGAAGAAGGACACCCTTTTGCAAAATTAAGAAAATCATTATTTCTGTTTTAAATATTTTCCAGCCCTCATTTTTACAAAGTAGTTCTGCTTTTTTATACCTTTACATAGACTAAAAATGTGCTTATATGTCTCAAATACTTTTAGAAAGTAATTTTTGAAATTCACTCATCGAAAAATTTTCTAAGCAGACATTTTAAGATAAAAATGTAACCAAAGCTACCTATTAAATTTTTCTTAAGTATTTTATCAGAAAAACACTAAAATGTACCTGACATAAAAAAAATCAATGACGTAATTTGAAAAAATATTTCATTTTCGACAAAAAAAATAATCCAAAAACTTATCTGTCTAAATTTTAAGCATTATTTCGAATAGAAACTAATTAAAATGCTCTCTAAACATGAATAAATCATCCACCATTCGTTGAAACTACAAAATAGAAAAAAATAAATCCGCCATTTTTAGACGCCGTTGTCGTGCAAGCTATACTTTGCACGAATCAGATATTTACTACAAAAATTACTATTTAACTACGTAAACTGAAAATATACTGCTTTTTTCTAACAGAAAATAATTAAAAATACACGCTAAACATATAGAAATCAATTAATATTCGATCAAATTGTAAAATAAAAGAAAATAAATCCTAGAGCTCTGTTACCGGCATCCATTGAGCGTGCCAGCCATGTAAGCCATTGCAGACATAAAGTACAATCTAAAAATTTTCTGGGTTCCTCATTTGATTAATTTACAGAAACTATATCTTAATACCTTACTAACGCAGCAATCACGCTATAAAAAAATACAATAACGCTAACGGTTTAATTTCCTATTACCGATCTTTAAGATATCATCTTGTTAGATTTTATGAATAAAAATAAAACGGTTTTTTATAAGACCATTGGCCCTGGAATTATATCAAAATTTATCTTAAAACTTACCTCTTTCAATTTTCTTAAAGGTTTAGTCGAACAAAAACTGATTAAAAATGCACTCAACATATAAAATTCAATTAAAAATTCACTTTACACGCTTAAAATTTGTAATAAAAAGAATATTATCGGCCATTATGGTTGCGGTACGAATATTGACATAATACTGACACACTTTTTAAAAGCAGTTCTACCGGCGGATCGATAAAAAGATCGGGTCTGTTACCTGCCTTCACATCGAAAGTTCCATGAATTACATACAGTTCCGATCGCCCTTTTCAGTACTGGAAACCATACTTTCAAACCTTTTTTAAATTCGAATTGTGTCTGCTTCTATTTTTTCAACAAAATAACATTGTGTTAATCCTAAGTAGACTATAATTTATTTTAGATTGCTAAGTTAAAGGTGAAACACAATAAACAAGCATGTAAAATGTGTGTCTTTGGGTAAAATAGGTATAAATTACAGTTTTTAGAGAGTACGACTAGTAATAATATTTATTTAAATTATAAAATCAGATGTTGCTGTAATGAAATGTAACGAAAATTTTCGTTGTTCGAGCTGTATTACTTTTTAATAAAAATAATGTAATTAATACTGATTTGTTTTTATATAACAGTTCCAAAAATCGTCCATTGGGTAGTCATTCACCCCTTCCACGCCTTAAACTTTGTCATGACATTAAAAAATATACGAGTATATGCTAATGTCTTTGAAACCTGGCGTGATAATTCACCCCCACTCTTTAAACTTAAACCACGCCTTGAAAATATGCACGCTTCCTCGATGCCTTGAAAACTGGCGCTCGACCTAACACATGTGATGAATATATGTGACGTCATTTTACCCTGAAGTATACCATTATAAACGCCCATGTGCCGTGGAATGATTTTTATATTCACGTTGATATCATAGTTTTAAAATATTTTTTGTAGTGCATATTTTAAAAGTGATTGTTGTTACAGGTAATTTTTATTTAATACATTTTTCCACAGCCAGTATTTCAAAAATTTTTTTAATAATTTGACTTTTTGTTTCTTACCAGTTGAGTTATTTTAATAAAATTCTGTGTACTTTTCAAAAATAATCTTTTATGAAGGAATTATTCCCAAAAAATACGCCCAGAATTTCCTTCGCTGTATTTGAAGGAGAAAAATACCTTTTTAATATTTCCGTTTTCAAATATCATGGATTTCTTTTACAACAGCATTTTGTTCTTATAGATCCTTTTTAAAGTCTGATTCTTTAACTTTCTGTGTATAAGCTAAGTTCAGAATCTTGTACTTCTCCTACAGAAACCAAGACATAAGTTAAATAATGGCAAAATAAATGCGAAGTATCTAAATTTATTGATTATTTCGCCTTTAGTGCTCTAATTTCCTTGTTTTCCTGGAGAAGTTATAACAAAGGTATCGAAAATGCAAGATATTAGTTAAAATAAATCCAATAATCTTTGAGATATTTTCTTATTTCCCTAAAAAATGGATTTCGGGGAGTAAATTAATACAAACGTTTGTGACATTCTGTCTATAAGCTAAGTTCAGAATCTTGTACTTCTCCTAAAAAAAAAAAACAAGGAATATAGGTACAATAAAATCGAAATAAGAACGAAAGATCTAAATTCAATGACTATTTCGCATTTGGTGCTGTAATTTCTTTGCTGTTCCTAGTTAACCTATAAAAGAAGTATCCAAAATGCCGGATTTTTAAAATATTATAAAAACTAATATTCTTAGAGATATTTACGTATTTCCCTAAAAAGTGGACATCGGGAACTAAATTAAGAAAAACGGCCCAGTTTCGATTTTCTGTCTATAAGCTAAGTTCAAAATCTTGTACTTCTCTTGTAAAAAAAAACAAAAATTATATGTTAAATAATGTTGAAATATGAACGAAATGTCTAAATTCTGTTATTTTTCGCCTCTTGGTGCTATAATTTTTAATATATTTCGGCAGCACAACTACAAAAATTTCTGAAGGATTTAATTTTCAATTATATTTAGAATATAGAATTTTACTTTAGAGTGAATAAAATCTAAATATGAACGGAATATCTAAATTTAGTTACTATTTCGTCTTTGGGGTTATGATTTCCTTGCTTTCCTAGAGAAGTTACAACAAAAGTATTGAAAAACGCAAGATTTTTAAATATTATACAAAATAAAACTAATAATCAAAGAAATATTTTTGTATTTCCCTAAAAAACGGCATTCTAAAAGTAAATTAATATAAACGCCACATTTTTGACTTTCTGTCGATAACCTAAGTTCAGAATCTTATACTTCTATAAAAAACAAAAAATATAGATTAAATAAAGTTGAAATATGAAGAAACATCTAAATTCTATGAGTTTTCGCCCTTGGTACTATAATTTCTAATATATTTCGATAGCAGAACAACAAAAATCTCCGAAGGTTTTAATTTTCAATTATATTACGAATTTAGAATAGCATTTTAAAGTGCAGAAATAAAAATATTAACGAAATATCTAAATTTAGTAATTATTTCGTCTTTGATGTTCGTCTTTCGTATCAAATATGCAGAATTTTTAAAATATTATGCAAAGTAAAACTAATAATGAAAGAGATATTTTCGTATTTCCAAAAAAAAAGTAATGAAATTCGGGAAGTAAATTGATACAAACGACTCATTTTTGACTTTTTGTCTATAAGTTAAGCTCAGAATCTTATACTTCTCCTGCGAAAAGATAGAAATACAGGTTAAATAAGGTCGAAATAAGACCAACATATCTAAATTCCATAATTACTATGCCTTTAGTGCTATTATTTCCTTGTTTTCCTAGAGAAGTTATAACAGAGGTATCGAAAATGCAGGATATTATTTAAAATAAATTCAATAATCTTTGAGATATTTTCGTATTTCCCTAAAAATGAAATTCCGGGAGTAAATTAATACAAACAGCCCAATTCTGAGTTTATGCCCATAACCTTAGTTCAGAATATAAGGTTAAATATGGTCGAAATAAGAACGAAATGTCTTCAATCAATGATTGACGACTTATTTAACCTATATTTCTTGGATTTTGTAGAAGCACAAGATTATTAACTTAGCTTATAGACAGAAAATCGAAACTGGGCCGTTTTTCTTAATTTAGTTCCCGATGTCCACTTTTTAGGGAAATACGTAAATATCTCTAAGAATATTAGTTTTTATAATATTTTAAAAATCCGGCATTTTGGATACTTCTTTTATAGGTTAACTAGGAACAGCAAAGAAATTACAGCACCAAATGCGAAATAGTCGTTGAATTTAGATCTTTCGTTCTTATTTCGATTTTATTGTACCTATTTCCTTGTTTTTTTTTTAGAAGAAGTACAAGATTCTGAACTTAGCTTATAGACAGAATGTCACAAACGTTTGTATTAATTTACTCCCCGAAATCCATTTTTTAGGGAAATAAGAAAATATCTCAAAGATTATTGGATTTATTTTAACTAATATCTTGCATTTTCGATACCTTTGTTATAACTTCTCCAGGAAAACAAGGAAATTAGAGCACTAAAGGCGAAATAATCATTAAATTTAGATACTTCGCATTTATTTTGCCATTATTTAACTTATGTCTTGGTTTCTGTAGGAGAAGTACAAGATTCTGAACTTAGCTTATACACAGAAAGTTAAAGAATCAGACTTTAAAAAGGATCTATAAGAACAAAATGCTGTTGTAAAAGAAATCCATGATATTTGAAAACGGAAATATTAAAAAGGTATTTTTCTCCTTCAAATACAGCGAAGGAAATTCTGGGCGTATTTTTTGGGAATAATTCCTTCATAAAAGATTATTTTTGAAAAGTACACAGAATTTTATTAAAATAACTCAACTGGTAAGAAACAAAAAGTCAAATTATTAAAAAAATTTTTGAAATACTGGCTGTGGAAAAATGTATTAAATAAAAATTACCTGTAACAACAATCACTTTTAAAATATGCACTACAAAAAATATTTTAAAACTATGATATCAACGTGAATATAAAAATCATTCCACGGCACATGGGCGTTTATAATGGTATACTTCAGGGTAAAATGACGTCACATATATTCATCACATGTGTTAGGTCGAGCGCCAGTTTTCAAGGCATCGAGGAAGCGTGCATATTTTCAAGGCGTGGTTTAAGTTTAAAGAGTGGGGGTGAATTATCACGCCAGGTTTCAAAGACATTAGCATATACTCGTATATTTTTTAATGTCGTGACAAAGTTTAAGGCGTGGAAGGGGTGAATGACTACCCAATGGACGATTTTTGGAACTGTTATATAAAAACAAATCAGTATTAATTACTTTATTTTTATTAAAAAGTAATACAGCCCGAATAACGAAAATTTTCGTTACATTTCATTACAGCAACATCTGATTTTATAATTTAAATAAATATTATTACTAGTCGTACTCTCTAAAAACTGTAATTTATACCTATTTTACCCAAAGACACACATTTTACATGCTTGTTTATTGTGTTTCACCTTTAACTTAGCAATCTAAAATAAATTATAGTCTACTTAGGATTCACACAATGTTATTTTGTTGAAGAAATAGAAGCAGACACAATTCGAATTTAAAAAAGGTTTGAAAGTATGGTTTCCAGTACTGAAAAGGGCGATCGGAACTGTATGTAATTCATGGAACTTTGGATGTGAAGGCAGGTAACAGACCCGATCTTTTTATCGATCCGCCGGTAGAACTGCTTTTAAAAAGTGTGTCAGTATTATGTCAATATTCGTACCGCAACCATAATGGCCGATAATATTCTTTTTATTACAAATTTTAAGCGTGTAAAGTGAATTTTTAATTGAATTTTATATGTTGAGTGCATTTTTAATCAGTTTTTGTTTCGACTAAACCTTTAAGAAAATTGAAAGAGGTAAGTTTTAAGATAAATTTTGATATAATTCCAGGGCGAATGGTCTTATAAAAAACCGTTTTATTTTTATTCATAAAATCTAACAAGATGATATCTTAAAGATCGGTAATAGGAAATTAAACCGTTAGCGTTATTGTATTTTTTTATAGCGTGATTGCTGCGTTAATAAGGTATTAAGATATAGTTTCTGTAAATTAATCAAATGAGGAACCCAGAAAATTTTTAGATTGTACTTTATGTCTGCAATGGCTTACATGGCTGGCACGCTCAATGGATGCCGGTAACAGAGCTCTAGGATTTATTTTCTTTTATTTTACAATTTGATCGAATATTAATTGATTTCTATATGTTTAGCGTGTATTTTTAATTATCTTCTATTAGAAAAAAGCAGTATATTTTCAATTTACGTAGTTAAATAGTAATTTTTGTAGTAAATATCTGATTCGTGCAAAGTATAGCTTGCACGACAACGGCGTCTAAAAATGGCGGATTTATTTTTTTCTATTTTGTAGTTTCAACGAATGGTGGATGATTTATTCATGTTTAGAGAGCATTTTAATTAGTTTCTATTCGAAATAATGCTTAAAATTTAGACAGATAAGTTTTTGGATTATTTTTTTTTGTCGAAAATGAAATATTTTTTCAAATTACGTCATTGATTTTTTTTATGTCAGGTACATTTTAGTGTTTTTCTGATAAAATACTTAAGAAAAATTTAATAGGTAGCTTTGGTTACATTTTTATCTTAAAATGTCTGCTTAGAAAATTTTTCGATGAGTGAATTTCAAAAATTACTTTCTAAAAGTATTTGAGACATATAAGCACATTTTTAGTCTATGTAAAGGTATAAAAAAGCAGAACTACTTTGTAAAAATGAAGGCTGGAAAATATTTAAAACAGAAATAATGATTTTCTTAATTTTGCAAAAGGGTGTTCTTCTTCTAGCTTTACTTTCTCCTCTTAATAAAAAATTTTGAAAAATTTAATTTTTTAGATATGCCGTACTTTATATCGGAAATGGTTTACATATGGGCCAGAAATACATTCAAGAAAGAATTTAGCATGTAACGAATACTCCCGATGTGAAATAAACTGCATATAGAAGCAGATAGACAAGAATAAAAATATCTGAAGTCAATTTTTAGAGAGAAAAATCAAATATACAGACATTTGTTTCGTTTATTTGTGGTGTTGGGACGACGAGGATGTCAAGAATGACAGCCTATTTACCAATAAACCATAAAAAGTAATAGGACAACTAATTATCAACTGCGTAAATTTTACCCTAATGTATATAAATTAGCTTTTTATTTGTTATTTAAAAATTATACACCTTATTGCTATTTAATTTTTTACTAACTCGAACTTTTTAGAATAAGCTTGAATTTAGTCAAACATATTTGCATTTATCACAACAATGCCCGCAGCAAACCAATGAAGGTCAGTTTTTAAGTTGCTTATCAGTACTGTATAGTGAAAAACTTATTAATATGATATAAATTTTTCTTTGATGCAAATATCAATTTTAAAACAAGAAGTTTCATTTTTAATTTAATAAAAAGTAACAATTTTAGTGGTATTTTTTTTGTTAATTTAAAGAAAAACATTGTAACTTTTCCAATTTTAGGTAAAATCTAAATACCTGAATACTTCTATTGTGGCAGCAGTTTCGGCTACAACAGTAACTAATGTATTAACGTTGAAACATGGCTTACCCCTCTCCGTTATGGAAAAAAGAGAAGAACATATCTGTGAGTGAGTTATGACTATTATCGATTTATTAAACCATCAACTCATTTTGATAACTCTATATTTAATAATTAACTGAAATTTTGTGTTAAAATTTTTTTGTAGGTAATCGTAATACGTCCAGAAGAGATACATATAGAACTGAAAAGTATAATGAAATATATGCTACTTAGGACTGTGTGGCCCTTCTGGAATTTTATAAGGATTTATTGTAGAACAAATATCCTTTTTATGTAAGTATTCTACAGAATATACCCTATTTTTATATAAAAAATCTACACAAGATACACTTGGACCTTTAATTTATTGCCCGTATTACTTGGTGTATAATTTCTTTCGAGACATACCATATTTTTTATAGAAAATCCATAAAAGACATCTCATGTGTCTTTAATTTTCAAATTATACATTTTTAATAGAACAAAATAACCCTTTTTGTAAGTAACAATTTTAGTAGTATGGTTTTTTTGTTAATTTGAAGAAAAATATTGTAACTTTTCCAATTTTAGGTAAAATCTAAATACGTGAATACTTCTATTGTGGCAGCAGTTTCGACAACAATAGCAAATAAAGTATTAACGTTGAAACATGGCTCACACCTTTCTATTAGGGAAAAAAGAGAAAAACATATCTGTGAGTAAGTTATGACTATTATCGATTTATTAAAACATCAACTCATTGTGATAACTATATATTTAATAGTTAACTGATATTTTGTGTTAAAAATTTTTTGTAGGTAAACGTAATACGTCCAGAAGAGATACATAATAGAACTGAAAAGAATATTGAAATATATGCTACTTGGGACTGTGTTGGCCTTCTGGAACTTTATGAGGATTTGTTGTAGAACATATATCCTTTTATGTAAGTATTCTACAGTATATACCCTATTTTTACATAAAATCTACACAAGATATACTTGGACCTTTAATTTATTGTCCATATTACTTAATGTATAATTTCTTTCGAGACATGTCATATTTTGTATAAAAAATCCATAAAAGACATCTCATGGGTCTTTAATTTTCAAATTATACATTTTTAACAGAACGAAATAACTCTTTTTTTAAGTATTCTACAGAACATACCCTATTTTTATATAAAAAATCTATATAGGACACATTTGGACTCTTAGTTTGTTGTCAACATCGCTTAGGGTACAATTTCTCTACAGAAAAAAACATATTTTGAATAAAAAAACTCATAAGAGACACTTCAGGGGTTTTTAATTTTCAAATTATATATTTTAATATATCAAAATAACCCTTTTTGTAAGTATCCTACAGAACACACCCCATTTTTATACAAAAAATTAGACATGATACATATGGACTTTTAATTTATTCTCCATATCACTTAGAGTACAATTTCTCTCCAGAAAACACCATATTTTGTATAAAAAATCCATAAGAGACATTTCAGCGGTCTTTAATTTCAAATTATACATTTTAACATATCAAGATAACCCTTTTTGTAGGTATCCTACCGAACATATCCTATCTTTATATAAAAAATCTATACAAGATACATTTGGACTTTTAATTTATTGTCCATATCGCTTAGAGTACAATTTCTCTCCAGAAAACGTCATATTTTGTATAAAAAATCCATAAAAGACATCTCATGGGTCTTTAATTTTCAATTTATACATTTTTAACAGAACGAAATAACTCTTTTTTTAAGTATTCTACAGAACATACCCTATTTTTATATAAAAAATCTATATAGGATACATTTGGCCTTTTAGTTTATTGTCAACATCACTTAGGGTACAATTTCTCTCCAGAAAACACCATATTTTGTATAAAAAAATCGTAAGAGACACTTCAGGAGTCTATAATTTTCAAATTATACATTTTAACATGTCAAAATAACCCTTCTTGTAGTATCTAACAAAACATACCCTATTTTTATATTAAAAATCAGAAAATACACTTGGACCTTTTAATTTATTGCCCATATCAATTAGTCAATGTGTAATTTCTCTTCTAAAAACGCTCTATTTTGTATAAAAATCTCCACAAGACGCAACTTGGACCTGTAATTTTTCAAATAAGACATTTCTAACAGTTGATTTAACCACTTGTTATAGCATTTTTTTGTAATTTTATGTCTTTTCCAATGCAGTGGGAAACCTCTTTGACATTATTTTTCATATTATTTTGTACAGCTTTTGATGAATTTTTGAGAAGTTAACAAAAGGCAAAATATTTAATTTCTTACATCACAGTGGTTTTAATTTTAATATTTAAACTCATATCTAAAGGAAATTATGATCCACGATTTAAAGTATTCTACAGAACATGCCCTATTTTTATACAAAATATCTATACAAGATATACTTGAACCTATAATTTATTGTCCATATTACTTAGTCTGTGACTAAATTCTCTCCTGAAAACACCCTATTTTTGGATAAAAATCTACAGAAGGCATCACTTGAGCTTTTAATTTTTCAAATTACACATTTTTAATACTTAACCCATTATTATAGTTTTTTTTATAATTTTATATCTTTTCCAATGCAGTAAGAAACCTTTTTAATATTTTCATATTATTTATCCAACTTTTGGTGAATTTTGAGTAGTAACAAAGTCAAATATTTAATTTGTAACACTTGAGTGTTTTTAATATTGATATAAGATGTCATATCTAAAACATAATTATAACAATTTAAAAGCGTTTAAAATTTGTAAAAAATTGGAAATTATGTATTTAAAATAGCAAAATAAAAAACACTTTCATATTTTACGGAAAATTAGAGAAAAGCATATCAGTGAGTTAGTTAGGCTATTATCGATTCGTTGAACCATTAGCTCATCATGATAAATGAAACTTGTGGTTTTGTTGTACACTGTTAAATAGTTTATTTCATATTTTATATATACCTATGCTCAAAACTTTGCTTATACATATCTTTAAATTTTTTATTATATTGAATTAAAAGAGACATAAACAAAAACTCATGCCTAGATTACTTTTTATCTCTTTAATAACTCTCACCATTATGTTAGTATTTTAAATAATCAGTTTCCTCTTAAGCACTTTTTACTTTTTTCGATATTTTATTAACTTTTTATCACATTAAATAAAACGAGGCACCTATGGTTAAAGGAAATCCAACTTAATTATTTTTGCTAAAAATTGTTTTTTTTTTTAGATATACCATACCTTATGCTGACAAAGACCTTCCAGATGATGTGAAAATCGATTCAAGAAACTATTTGGTTTGTGGATGGTCCTCCTCCTCCAGTCCTAAACATTCTATACCCAGGAATAAAATCTAAATATGTGACAATATATATCAGATTAAGGATATGTTTGTATAAATTGAAAAAATAAATTAAAATATTATGTTTTCAATTATTATTAAAATAATATAGATTTACCTATTATTTATGTCAAAAAAAAGGTTATAACTCGAAATTGCTTGCCATAGGGGGCCCTAAATATAAATTCACATTGTTGATTTACCAGCTAAATATTTGTTTATTATTCACTCTTTATATTACAGTAAAAAATAATGTTTGATGAAATAAAAATGAAATATATATTTGTTTTATTTTCCCCGTGCGTTCTAAGGGGCATATCGTATAACTCCACTTTTTATTACATAAAATTCATATGTCTCGTAGCTTCGTATCAACTCTTTTTTTCCAAATTTTACCTATTCAAAGTAAAAAAATATATATCAAATGGTGTTCTCTCTAAACTTTAACGCGCGATCATTATTTGACATGACAGCTGACGTATGACAGATAACAACTAGAAAATGGGACTCCGGGGGCTTAATCCTAAAAATAGGACATATAAAATAAGGGAAATACAGTATTCCTATCATCATCTATTCAATTAGCTACAAACTTGTTAAAATGAAATTGTAAAATGGCGTGTTTGCATCACCACAGTCCACAGTAGGTTCTCTATTTACAGAATTTCCTTGTCAGATTGTCTACAAGTCTTTAAATCGAATGAAATATTTGTTCAAATTCTAATGGATTATTTTTTACTGAAAAGCGTATTTTCGCTCTATTAAATAGGGCCTAATAAAAAGTGGGGTTAAAGCCTAATGTAAATGATAGCTGACGTATATAACAATTGACAGCTGATGTAAATGCGAAAGCCAACGCCCAAATGGGGCCCTTGGGTGGGAGTTCAGGGAAAAATTTGGCCTTTAGCCGGAGCTTGAATGGGATCCGCTAGTGAAGACCTAGAAAATGCGGCCCTCGGTCGGAAATTGAACTGAGTCCTATGGGGCACGTGGGTAGAGCTCTAGAAAATGGGGCCCTTGGACGGAACTTTATAGGAGTCCTATAGGGTACCCAGATGAAGCTTAGAAAAGGAGGACTTCGGAAGGAACTCTAAAAAATGGGGTCCCCGGACGGAACTTTAACGAAGCCCTATGGGGTACCCGGGTGAAGTACTAGAAAATGGGAATACGGACGGGGCTCTGAAAAATAAGAATCCCGGACGGAACTTTAGCGGAGCCCTATGGGGTACTCGGGTGGAGCACTAGAAAATGGGGCTCCCGGAAGGGCTCAAAAAAAGGGGCCCGGTCTATGCCGTCGGAATAACTACTCTTGACGTAGGAGGGAGCAATGTCAGGGTCAAGGAGTGGGGGGATAGAGCGAATCGGGTAATGTTCACTACTAAAAAGTCTCAGAAACAGCGCTGCACGACTGGTGCTGTAAAAAGGTCAATTTAAATTAAAAGTAAATGAATCAGTGGATTAGAAAGACCTTTTTAAGAAGTCGCAAATGCTTTTTTCAAAATTCATATCGACCCAAACCTCTACATTTGGTGGGCATTTAAAAATATGAAAAAAATGGCCTAAAAAGAGCCCATTTTGCAACTTTCAATGGGCATATCTCAGCTTCTAGAGTAATCAGTTTATTTTATATATTTAATAGTACAATAACATATATTTTCACTTGATTAGTTTTATTTAGAAATTTACAGACGTTTCGAAAAAATCTCATTAGGCTCGTTCTGTGCTTTTGATTTTGGGGAAAGATCTGTGGATTGAATTAATCCCATACAAGACTATTCTATATTTCATTTAAACTACATTACAATTCTGTAAGAACACTAATCAAGTTATAAGTTAGCCTAGAATCTAGAAGTTACATTTATTTAAATTTCCTAACAACAGTAATTTTTAAATTTATTCCTTGACTGTCATTAAAAGTGCTACAGGATTTTTGAGGTGTTAGCATGATAAAGTTCCCAGTCAGATTTCCACAAAAATGGATAGGATGATGTTCGGAAACACCTTGGCTACCTAGGTCGCCCTTTGGACGTTTTCCTCTGGGGGTATTTAAAAAGATCATTATAAAAGTACATATCTTTTCGTAAAATTGATTGCCTAGAATAAATTAAAAGGTTTTGTATTCGATAAATTATACTCCGCATCATCAGGAACTTTGTGTCAGCGTTTTCAAGAAAAACATTTATTTCTAAGATAGAGAACATATGGAGCCCTAAATGCTTTTTGATCCACTTGTGAGTGTTTTATTTTTTGTAAAGTTCTTTAAAATAGTTATTTTGCAATCATCCTGTATATCTAATTTTTTGTCCTCGACTAACTTAAAACCTGATTCGTACTCTTACACAGTGGTAATCTAGTCAAAAAGAAATTTAGAATAGTATTTTATCACACTTTTTTAACCTCCATGTAGGTCCTAAACTAATTATTTAAATCACAAGGTTATGTTCTCAAAATCATGTTATATCTTGTCAAAATACACTTTTAAATAAAAGACTTTTACTCTTTTAAGCCACCCTGTATATTCTACATCTATTTTTTCTTCCCACCTGGTGAGAATTTCTTAAACTAGGTTAATATATATATGAAATTAATTTTTTTTTCCTTTTCGTCGGTAAAACAAAAAGTACAGTTGTCTCACAATTCAAATAATAAAAAAATATATTTGTTTTTATATCGTAACAAATATTTTATTTATTTTAATATTTCCAAGGATACTATTAAAAGCAATAGAATTATTTTAACATCGGAACATTCGTTGTAAAACTAAACAAATGCTAGAACAAATCACAACATACCCGTAGGACATTCAAAATGCTACTGAATTATATTTTTTCAGTATCGACCGGCGACAAGCTCAAATTGGGTCCGCAGGATCCAGGCCCTAAATCGCTTGGATCCATAGAGGTTACCAAAAATTTAACATGGCGTGAGGTATCTATAGCGTTAGCTATAATAATATTTGCTAATATTAAAAAAAAAAACTCCACGATCAGGCCTTGTCTCCCTTAGACCGTCTCGCTAGCACCAGCATTTCTGCGACAAGTTCGTCAGCATTACCGCCTTGAAAGCCAGTATGGTAGGGCCGTACTAGATAGTCATTCAGCAAGATTAAGCTATATTTCCATAAGTCCAAATTCCTCAAACTGAAAGTGTTTACATGCTAGAATTTTCCCAAAAGAAAACTCCATTCCTAATTTCAAAAAATTAAGTTGTTACTATAGGTAATAAAAGAGTGCTCTATTTCCTTTCTAGACAAAAATCTTCCTGATATAAAGAAACTCCAGTTTTGCCAAAATTTATTATTCTTTCTGGATATGTTCGTAATGTTAAAATTTATTATATAAATGCTACGACTGGACATTTTCTTTAATAAATAAGATAATGACTAAGTTGTGTCGCAATTCACTAGAAAACTTACTAACCCGCCAAGTTTAATCTTAAGTAAATACACCTAAACTACTCTCCATTGGTGGAGAGTGCTAGGTTATGTTTTCTACAAATGGCGTGAAAGGACTTTATTTTAAAGGTTTCCTTGACATTGCCTTGTCTTTTAAAGAGTATGGTCTTGTTGCAGTTACAGCAAGTAAGTTATGATGGACAGTTCTTTGCCATATGACAGCTAAAGCACTTTCTTTCCTTGGTGTCTGCAAAATTCTTATTTTTATTATTTCTGAACAATACTTCTCAACGATGTTTATGAGAAGATTCATTTTTCTGACCTTCCTTTGTTGTGTCTCTATTTCGTTTGAATCTTACGTCATCTTCGGTGGATTATTGATTATTTGTCAATAACTGTTTGGGTATAGCACCTAAAGTTCCATCTTCATATCGCACAGATGATGAGTACCGACCCTTGTATAAATTACTAAGCAGCTGCCTGGAAATAGTTGTTTAGTATTTCTCTGCTACTTCTAGGACGTCTTCTAAAGTATGAAAGTCACCGTTCTCAATTACTTTATTGGCCAGACGAATGTTAATATCCTATATAAACTGCTCTACTAAAACTTTGTTTTTGTATGTCATCTGAGCTGTATTAGCATTTTCTTTAGGAAACGTTATTAACGAAAGTTTTATAATCATTGGGCGTAAGCACCCAAAACTTCGTCTGGTTTTTTAAAGCAAAGTGGTAACTCTTTCCTCCGTTATAATTGACGTACATGGATACCAAACACTCGCCTTAACTAAATAGTCAGTTCATCAACTCTCTTGCACCTATCCGTCCGTCTAAGAACATTTTTTGTCATATCTTTCAATTTTTTAATGAAAAACTTTAGAGTTTCTGCTTCCATCCAACTTTATTGACTAGAAGTCGAAATCACGGTCCAATATATCCAGATCATTTCTTTCAGTTAGTAACTGTGTTATCGTTTTCAGTTCGTCTAAGTAGAAAAATCTAGGTTCTCGTAACCTTGTCTCTGACTCAGTCACCGACCACTGGTTGTTATTTTCTGATTTCATTCATTATTACGAACTCTTTTTCAACTTTCGCTTGTAATTCCTCAATCTGCCTTCGCAGTGCTGCCACACTTCTATACTCTGACTGACCCTCCTGGCTGCCAGTAAGAGCCTTATTGAATTTATCGAGTTCCGATATATTCAGTAAGTTGTCTTTTCCTATGTTGTTATATTCGTGGACTGTTTTTCCGGATATAGCTTCGTCTAACCGCTGTTACATTCTTACACCGCTATATCTCACAAATATAAATTTTAAGACCTGGATATAGTTTCGTTTAAACACCGTTACGTACTATCACCGCCATATCACCTACGGATATTTTTAATATATTGATATAGCTCACAAACTACCCCGTCTTCTACATTCCAAACTCAAATGAAGACAAATCGACACAGAGCCGCCTTAGAATTCTCTTAATAAACTTTTCTTCACCCCTTATTTCTTTATTTTACTAATTTTTGGCTATTACTTCGATCACAGTTAGCAAAATATTATACCCTTATTCCTTTTAAATTTTTGTTTGTTCTTCAGGTCAAACTGTCAACTTAGTTTCGTAAATTTTGGTCACAATATCCGATTACCGAGAGCGTAGCTTTGGAATTCTAATAGCGATTATAAAATTTCTCACAACACTAATTTTTCTTTGAACAAAAATTAAAAAATTTACTCATGATATAAACCATGATAATTGTAAAAGTGAAATGCTAGACAGAAATGTGTATGTAAATTCAAAATAAAATAGACTCAACGAATAAAGGTTATTACAAAATAATAACCCTAATTACTTTTTTTTATAAATTTACCACATCACTTAAAAATAAATGCTGTAAAATATATTTAGTAGTAACCAATTACAAAAATAAATTATCTCTTCTGTCTAACTTACACTACGGGTAAAGAGTAAAAGTTTTTGTGCATAAAATATATAGAATATTGTTACGAATCTACTAAATTTTATAACTTCATCAAATACAAATGTAAATAATTATTCCCATGCAACCTACTTTGTTACAAAAATAAATAAAATAATATTTCGAAATTATCTTTAAAGAATCACAGAAATATTCAGCTATAAACAGATAAAAATTACTTATAACAGGTATACAATTATATGCGCCTAAAAAAATATAGATTTATGACGCCCTGTTAGACACTCAATTAACACCTGAAAGTTACTCAAAATAAATGTTCCTGAAAGAAAAATAATACCAATAAAACTGATCGCCAGTCTTTAAATCAGGAAACAAAAGAAAGATCTGCTTCACAAAAAACCTTTTTCTTCCTAAAATTATTCCTTAAAACTGCTATCCATATAAAATAAAATTAATAATTAAGTTAAAACAAAGCATTGCTGAATTGAAATACTGCTATCTTTTAACATAATATTTCACAATTTAAAAGCTGAAAATAAAATATTATTTCTAAATTTATATTATTATTCAATTTGCATAAAATCATAGTTAGACAGATATAAGCTCAAACATTTCATCATATTGTCTAAAATAAAATAAAAATTTAAGAATTTACTTTTACCGAATTCGTAACATCCTATATATATATATATATATATATATATATATATAAACTACTACATAGTCAGAACAATTTTCTTCCTTCTTTTTTCAAATTTAAACCGTTAGAATAACTAATAAAAGAAATATTTCTTTAAATATAAGAGTTTATCTAAAACCCCTCGCTAAAATAAACAATATAAATCCAACGATACTTAAGTTGTTAACTTGGATCCTTCGGTATTATTTTTGTAACTTTAAATACTAAACAAAATAAACACAAATTTTGAAGAAATAAATTGTTTAATTATATTAACGTGATTCTGCATTAATCATGGAGCTACAATCTAAAATATCAATAGTCTCAAACAAGTCAAAACCAGACAATTTTTGTAATTATTTCTTCTCAGAATTAATAATACCAAATTAAAACTACATTTTAACCGTTTTAACTTTAAGATAACTTTATATTTTTATCTGGAAATTTAATAGGCATTCGTATATTTTCAGTAAAAATAATAAAAGGTCAAAATAATCACCAAAATAAATATATTTTATTTCTAATAACATCTAGCTTCAGCTTGAATATTACAAAACAAAATCAGCAACAGTTCCACTTCAAAAGAAAAAAAAATGTGATTATAATAATTAATTCACAACAAATGACAAAAGTAATTACTATGCAGGTACGTGCCACTGATGTCCTGAATCTGTTGAGGTTTTGTGCTTTTATCTAACCTGAAAACCCTAAATTTCCTAGCAACTTTCTAACGAAGATTTAATATATTGTTTCTTGAAATATTAACTTTTCAAATACAAAAAAAATCGACTAAATGAAATTATAAGAGTTATAGATTATCTATGTTTCAAAACGAAAAAAAATACAATTTCAAGTAGAAATTAATGATTAATAGAAAATTGCTACTATGCGTTGGTTCTTTTTGTTAAAATATTAATCCACTACTTTAAGGCAATTAACTTTTATTAACATCCCATAAGCAGACTACCAAATTTTATGTGACAGCAATTGATTGAAGACTCCTGCAAACGGAATATTTTGGTAGCGTGTGGATATTAGGTCTACGATGCCCAGCTGTCGCATATTATTACAAAAACCTATAAGTTAATATCATAGTAACAAATTCACACTGAAATTATGGTAGTTCCTTTTAGTTATTGCAGTTTTAGTACCAAACAACTATAGGTTATTTAGGGTTTACTAGTACCAACAAACACAAGTTCAGGATTCAAAAAAGCTGTTGTCTAGCTTGGCAGATGATGTCTCTTGATTTAAGGCTCTCGCAGAGGCGCACCCGCGAGTTTATTCACGTGAAAGTTTTTAATGAATTAAACAAAACAAGTTTCTCAAAACACTTTCTATTAAAAAAAGATAAACAGAAAACGAAATATTTACAGTGAGAAAATTACAATTAATAACGAACAATAATTCCAAAGTAACTAATATCATTGCTCTTATTGACCGTTCTATCAATGAAAATGTAAAACCCCATTTTAAAAATAATGCGTTTAAATAGCTTTCTGAAATATTAACCAAGAAAAGAATAAAACGCGAAAATAGCTATTTAAATTGCTTTAACAAACCGTAGAAAGTAGCACTTTTCCCAAATGAAATAAAACAGGATTTACACCAAAATAAACGAAAAATCAATAATAAAAATTTTATCACTGGTTAATGTTGTCACGAAATTATCTAAAAAAACTGTTCTCAAAACCATATCGACTCTAATGAATTTTAGATCGCAATCGAAGTTTATTATTGCCACGCCATGCAACCCTGTAGCGGTCAATTTCATTCACGAAAGTTCGGTCGTGTCATCTGTAGAGGGTGTTAGACATCCTTTGCCAAATACTTAATTCCCGAATTGGCCTATAAGCATCTTAAGCTTATTTTTTATATAAAAAAGTTAATCAAACTAATCTACTTCTTCCTATAACTAACAGAAAATCGATAACCACTGGAAAAAAAACCTAAACGCCATTTTATTTATTTCGCTAGTATTTAAATCATTCCTTCTTACAATCTGGAAAAACAGTAGCTATATGAATTTCTTATATATTCCACTATGGTAATTTTACCTGATTATTCTTTTCATTCCTAATAGTGGGACAATCATTCAGTATTTTAATACATTGCATTATTTATCGTTGCCATAGATTAAGACCACCTTCGGAACTTATCTCTTCGGTTTTAATTACTTAACCAGGGTAGTACTTCTTTGACAGATTTATTTATAAGTATTAAAAGAGGGTACGATCTTTCTAGTTTATGTCATCATAAATTGTCTATATATTTTAAGAAACCATTTAGCAAGCAATAACATTTAGTTTAGAACAATAAAAAAAAAAAACAGTAGCAAAAAATAATATGGGTAAAAATCAAACCCAGAACCAAAAATCAAAACCATCCTAAAATAATTTATAAAGATGAAATAATTTATATTATAAAAATTTCACCTCTAAAAGGACGTTGGTTTTCCTCGACGAAACTATTTAGATTCTTCTGCTTCCTAATATCTAATTACTGATTACCTGATATGTACAAATGTGGACGTTCAGATGTCTTACCTGACTGTTGATGTAAACGTGAAACGACCATTCATACTTTCGAAAGAAAATAATAACAACTGTTCTTCCACGTAAAAACCGTAATTTTTGGAATATTATTTCTCAAAAAATGACTGCAAATATTCTGTAATACACTTCCTGCCTCCCGTTTCAGGTTGTATAGTTATTCCAAAGTTTGTGTTTAAAAACGTTCCCATATTTAAGTTTCAAGGATGACTCTTTCTTTCATCTTGGCTTCACTTTATAGTATTTTTTATTGCAGCATACTAATATTACAAGGTTAATAATTATTGGATGTATCGCGTTATGAGTATGACAGGTTTCGTATCTTTGTTGTAGATATACTCTTATGGGAGTGTAACCGAGTAGGTTAAATGACAAATTAATAATTATACCCTTTTAATAGCCGTCAGAATGCTTCTCAGTTAGGAATAAATTTTATATCAAGCTGTTATGTATTTTCCTTATGCTATTTGTTTTAACATCCCTTTCAACATAAACAGTTTTAAGCCCATTAGTCTACTTTCCAATCTAGGGAAAATAATAGGAACAGTAATTTTAAATCACCTGAACGACTTCATAATTGAAAGGGATATCTTGCCTATGGAACTACTCGTATTCAAAGAGAATCACAGTAGCGGTGAACAGACTACCAGACTGCCATCGTTCACAACATAGGGATTTAACAGAATGTTCCGCAGGGGCGTAATTTTTGTAGATATCACCAAGGCCTTCGACAAGATATGGAATAATGGACTTATATTTAAGCTTATAGGAACAAGAATTTTCAACTACCTTGTAAGACTAGTTCTAAGTTTTCTAGAGGGCAGAACATTCATTGTATCGTCAGATGATGTTATGTCTACTGTAAGGCCGATTAGAGCGGGGGTTCCCCAAGGTCTGCCCCTCATTCTATTCAATCTATATACTGCGGTTATTTCGAAAGATAAATATAGCCAATTATATTTATCCAGTGACGATACTGCTTTGCCTCCTCAGGGCCATTTCGCCTAATAATCCTGAGATTATAATGGCATATAAATAAGTTGAATAAATGGTAGGCCGATTGGAAAATTAAGTGGAATCCTGACAAAACTCGGATGCTAATGTTTACTAAAGCTAGATTTGCAATGCCAGATACTCGGCTATCCATTTCTAACACTCAGATTTCTTAGAGATATGACGCAAAATACGTAAGGTTGGCTGTTTTAGATAGGAGGCTCAGCTGGCTTCTCAACAGGAACCATTTTCTAAATAAAGCCATACCTTCTTTGATTTCTCTCTATTCTCTGCTGAACATAACAGTAAGAAGCTCAGTTTCAAGCTTAAGCAGCTAGTTTACAAGCTATTTATTGTCCGTCGCCACTCCCACATGGATGCGGGTAGATCAAGATTCGGCAGATTAGAGAACTTTCAAAACACAGTCTTTCGAATGATCTGTAGAACTCCTTTCTATGTAAGGAACATCATCATTTACAGAGATCTTGGATGCGAAACCTTTTCGATTTATATTGCCAACTCAATATTAAATATCTAGACAGAGCTTAGAATGCTACAAATGAGCTCGTACAAACTTCACATACCCTCAGAGCCATACCACAACATTAAACTGGTGTCGTTTTAAATACTAGTAACTAGCTTAAAAGCCGAACACATTTCGTTCTATAGCCTTAAATGGAATAAAATTCAATAAAACTCTATGGACACAGTCCGACTTGTTCATCAAAGAAGATCTCATATCTTCCTCTCATTTCTGTATTTTTGTTCCTTGTTTCTAATTTGATTTAGATTCTAACATTAATTGGTTTATTATGAAGAATTTGTGATGGTCTGTACTAGCATCGACTTCATCATTTTGTGGCCCTTTTCCCGTTCTACAAAAGGATGCTTGTATACCTGAGCGGACAGAGCAGCTCTAATGCGTGATTCTGCCATGAGATTTTAGTAACAGATTTGAGAAAAATAGTAGTCCTCAATCATAACAAATAGACCGACCTTTTCACTATTTTGGAACATCAGAAGCAATAAAAAACGTTCCTTTACCCTTATTAGATATTAAAAGCAGTTGTCATAAAGAAGTGTAATCCAATTTGTTAATAGGTGTTGGGCTGTAGTATAGATTCTACGCCTAACATTCATAAACTCTTGGAGCAGTTTTATTCAAAGTAAAAACCGGAGCGAATATTTTTCCTACGATTTTCTTTCAACGCCACCGTTCATGCCTATCGTACATAAGAGATATGGATCCATAATTTTTTTATAACTATCCAGGTAATATGTCTTGTTTTATAAACTTTAAGTCCATAAAACTTTATTTTCAGTACCTAACGCAAATCACGGGAAAGAAGCGAGGATTCCAAGAAACTTCACAACTATGTTAGAAACTATAGCCGCCTCACCTTTCTTCTCGTTCACAGGGATTAGAAGGAATTTGAGCGAAGCTCTGATTTTATGAAAATTGTATAAATTTTATTTTAGTTTAAAGACTCATATGAGCTCTGTATCTGGATTATTTGATCAAGTGACACTCATCCTTGGATTCCATTATTTTATTTCCCTTTGTGATCGCAATTTCGAGATTTCAATTTCTTAAAGTTTTTCGCAACGCAGTCAAGATAATTTTTAATATCTTTATTATTGAAATTAATTTTTCCCTAAGAGCTATCACATACATCATCATTAGTTCTAATAATAATCAAAATAATATCCCAACATATAGTAGGTAGTAGAGTTCTGAGGAAATAAACTTTTCACACCCGCCAATTGTAACATTACAGCCGGCTGGATCAATGAAGAACACCAAATCTGCCAAGACTACAGCCAGATGCAGTTTGAGCCATTTACCAACGAGGAAATTTCAGGAATAATCAAGGAATTCTATACCTCGAAAGATCCAGGTCTCGACGGGATCCAAAAGTACCTGCTCAAGAAGTTCTGGTGTATACACCATCCAATAGCTAATCTTATTAATGATGTTTTTCTTAACCAAGCAAAAATGCCAATCACCTGCCTCCCCATACTATATAAGGGAATCACCTCCTGCTTGACACTACATACCTATGCACATTGTGAACAAAATAACATTATCTCAACTCAATAGAAAAGATCCAGCAGGGGAGCAATGGGATGCAAGGAACAAGTGATTATTGACTCTGTCTTATTTAACCAAGCCTGTACCAACCGAAAAAACCTCTTGGAATAAATGCTTCAAATTGTAGAGGAGTTCTACGAAGATATTGGAATACAGTTTGGACTTGACAAGTGCCGTATTTTGAACATCGTTAAAGGAAAGATACAACCGGGAGCATTTGAGATGCAGAACGGTGAAACTATAGGTACAACGGCAGCAGAACAGACATACAAATTCCTAGGTATGAAACAGACTTATATAATTAACCATCGCATTATAAAGGCCGAACTGACCACCGAATTTGTCAGGAAGGTAAGGCGGATATTACAAACTAGTTTAAATAGTCGAAATTTATTTAATGCGCTCAACACTAAGCATGCTCTGCGCTTAGCTACTCGTTCGGAACTGTAAAATGGAGTAGGGTGGATATCTTAACAAAAGCACAGAAACACCATCCTCGAGTGCTATTGAACGTACAATGCTTCTAAGACAGCAAGGAAGATATTGGTAAGCAACGGACCGACAAATAATATACTTACGTTCTTATTTCCACATGTTAGCGAGCTCTTCCACACTACATCAAGTAATATACGAGGCAGAAAATTCAACGCTGCTACAGCTGAGGGAACAGGATATTGCTTCTCACTACCAAACACACCAAGATAAGTTACAAGCCTGGCTACGGAAGCGACTTCATGGACGGCATCCAATCAAGACAATGTCGACAACTCAGCGTAAAACTATTAGTTGATTTTAGGACAGATGTCTCTGGAAACGGAGGGTTTTTGTCAGCCATCCAAGATCAGGTTATTTCGATGAAAAACTATCGGAAATGAATCAACAGAGATCCCTCAATAGAAAATGATCAATGTCGATATTGCTGTCAAACATCAGAGATTGTTCAGCATATAACTGGAGGATGCCAAGCGTTTGCCGCAACACAGTTTAAGAAAAGACATGACTCAACCCCAAAGATACTCCACCAAGTGTTAGCTGATAAGTTAAATCTATTGAAGGTAGGAAATGTGCCTTACTACAAATACAACCCAGAGCCTATTCGTGAGAAAAAGTTCAAACTATATAAGGACCGAACGGTTTTGACGGATCACACAATTGCTCGTAATAGACTAGACATTATGCTAACAGATACAATTTCTAGACAAACTACACTTCCTGACATTGCTCTACCTATCAACAACAACCTAAAACCAAAATACAATGAGAAGATCGTCAACTATAGAGATCTGGAGGTGTAAATCCGCAGACAATGGGCAATGAACAACATCCACACGATTCCGATAATTTTACCAATAACTGGAGTGATACCAAAGAACCCCCTGCAGAACATCAAGAAATTGGGCTTTAGTGAGCATCTGTAGAAACTGATTCAGAAGGCAGTTCTCCTTGCAACCGCGCGGGTCGTCCGAAGTTTGTGGGAAACACTGCAGACCACATCACCTAGGACCCGATAATGTAAAAAGGACCCCCACGGAGTTCCATACTTTTGTTATCTTTGTATACCTGGTATGAGTCAATATTCCCTGGAGGGAGTGCGTTTGGCTTGTAATCATACTAACTATGAATGATTATTTACCTATTTTTTCGCTCCTCTGCACTTTTAATTCATTTTCAACTTTGAAGTTTTCGTATTTTAAAACTGCTATCTTATTTATAAATTCAGATATTTTCCAAGTGGTCAAGTTCGGGTTTATCTCATCTTTATAATCAGTAATTATTACTATTATCGCTTTTGCCAAATTCGGGTTTATTTTTTAACTACCACATCACGTTCTGAACTATCTATTTCGGGATTCTCTTTCTGCTTTGTCACGTTCTGTAATTATTACATGAGAGCGCGGATCCGCAAGAAACCTTCTTTTTTGTTTAATTCTACGAAGTATGGAAAGCCAACTTGTATACTTTCTCTTGAACGAATGTTGCTTCGGTTTATATGAGAACACATAAACTAAATTATATTTAATCACCGATTCGCGAATTATTTAATTTTCCCCTGAATGTAAAGTAATTATAAGCATCAGTAATTCTTGCCATTTTTTTAACGGGAAAGTTATTATCAAAAACCACAGGCAATTCTTAAGTCAGAAGATATTTTGTTGCCTGAACAACCTATTCTGAGAACCATGATCTGCCTAAAAACAAGAACAGACTCATGGTTCTTGAGAGCTAAGCTCGATCAAAAAAAGGACGAGTTGACCCAAGAAAAGCAACCCGTATTGTCCTTAATTTACAGGCTGACATTTCTCTTTTACAGTAGTGATGTTACGCCCTAAAATTAGGTGATGCTCCGCCCTAAAATCAGGTGATGCTCTGTATCAGAGCGCTGTTGTTTGATGTCTGATTTTGCCGCTTCGAAAACACGGAGTTTTTGAATTTTAGTAGGTATTATAATATTACTTAATTTATTTACGGAGTTTGAAGCAATATTAAGCCTTTATTTAATTTTTTTTCTAGGGAGTAAAGCTTATAATCACAACAGTATTTAACCTAACAAAACTGATTAGCCCTCGCTATTAAAACAAAAAAATAGTTTAAATAATCTTTACTAGAACGACGACCTTCTAACCTCCACAAAAATGATGAGCTGTTGTAAACATAGAGATGATTTTGTAACATTAGCACAAGGGGCGCCCAGCGTAGGCTTATATTTAAGTTGTTAAGAAGATTGAAGATAGAATAAGCAAAAAAATGGAAAATTTTACTAACAACGAAGTGAGAAGCGATGTATGAATGTCAAAATATTACTAACCCAGAATATTTTGTGAGAGGCTTTGGTATCAGATTGTGTGAAGCGAGGGGCGATGCATGGTGTAGCCTCGTACATTTACGGCAGTGATTGTATTTGTTCAATTCGAAAGCAAGGCTGTTATACTATAATTAAGAAAACAACATCAGGCTAAGTACGGTGTGGTGCGCCGTTTAAATACCTACTTAGACCTGTTTTTTTTTTAAATGTTAATAGAATTAAGTTGATGATTTAGTAACAGCTCTAATTTTTGACATATTTTTAAGTATTTCACCTTTTTTGGTGAATGTTTATAAGTAAAATAGTTTTGTAGCTCTGATTTGTAGTTGACTTGTATTAGAATTTTACATTACCCTTTCTGCTCTATTTTAATGTTCGTGTCACATGGAATATAAGGTTCGGTACGATTTTATGCCATGTTTGCAAAGACTAGCGTTTCCACTCTCAATGTTTATTGGCAATTGATATTCATTTTTATAATTATCTTACGTAATCACCAGTATTGAGTGATATTTTGCTATACAGGGTGTTCAAACTTTCAAAATGATAGTAAATTTTGATCATTCAGAATTTGGTTAATTTTAAGTACCATTTTCAGAATGTTAGAATTATCTAATATTCTTAAAATGGTACTGTTATTACTTACTACTACTACAGTAGTAGAGAAATCCAATAGCTAAATTTTCCAAAATACTATACCGAAGGTCCCCATTTTTCAAATATGTAATATTTTTATTCCCAGTATGAACTTTCAACGTTATTCATGAGGTTCGACATTATCATAAGGATATTTTGCTAAATTCTTGATTCAGATTGTTTTAAAAGTTAAAATTTTGGACCTGGTCAAATTTGTGTCCTGATCGCAATATGCGGGGCTTAGGGGGACCGATGATACGGGCCCTCCGGATTGCAGATCGATAGAGTACAATGAGAAGGCCGAGGTGGTACTTTTTACAAAAAAGAGAAAAACGGGGAGATTCTCCACATTCATGGAAAGGATCCTTCAATACAAGGGAGTTATTCTGGATTCACTACTAAGTGATCATGTTGAGGCTCAAACCAAGAAGGATATGTGCTTCTGGGCTTGTATACGAGCCTTTGGGTGCACATGGCGGCTGACATTGAGGGTTTTATTTTGAATATACACTATAGTGACCCGGTCCATGATCACGTACGCCGCTAATGTATGGTGGTCTAGTAAAATAAAGCGCAAACACCTTCTTCAACGTGAAAAAATTCAAAGAATGGTTTGTGTGGGAATAATGAGTCTGATGAGGACTGCCCCCACTAGGGTTTGAAGGTCCTGATGAACCAACCATCCCTTTACTTATACATAAAGAACGAGGCCCTGAAGGCTAAATAGCGTCTCAATTACCTAAGGCATCTCGTTCAGGTATCTGAAAAAAGGGTGGCCGAGGGATTTTCATCACTCCCCATGCAAACAGATCATATGGCGCCGCTCTAGAAACCCAACCGCTCTTGAAACCCAACCGCTCTCTTGATATACTTTTTTGAAGTGAAGAGGAAAGAGCTTGAACCGGAGTGTTCGATAAGAAATCTTAAAGAAATTTTTGATTTTGGATATTTTCAGATTAGCTATATTGAACTTAAAATTCTTGTAATTAGACAATCTTCAATTTATATTCTTGAAACTTTAACATTTTTGAGATTTTTGGATTTCTAGATGGTTGGGAAATATTTGGAGATTTCAGTATTCATGAAGATATTTTTGGATTTTTATCCTATATATTGTGGGATGGAAATTTTCTGCTGATAATTGTTTTTTGACTATGATTTATTGAAGCTTATTTTGAGAATTACTTAGACCCAAATCTATTTCTTTTATAATTTTGATTATGTAATCTTTTATGAGTGCATTTTCCGAATTTCTATTTTATGATGAAATTAGTTCGACTTTACACTTTATGGTGTGTTTTAAGAATCTTTATTTTTGGATACGTTTGGTTTACCTTTGTCGAATATTATTTTAGTTAATAGTAATAACTAAAGTTTTCAGATGCACTTCTAATTTTTTCGGATTGGTGATTTTTTTTCAGTGTACATATCTTGATACTGACTTCTCAGATTGTTTTGGGCAGAGCTAATGAGTTAACAAGACAAATAATCAGCGGAGGTTACTAGGTTAGTAGCACTTAGTAGCTATCAGTGGTCAGTAGAGAATATCTGCAGCAGTTAGTGGCGATCAGTTAAAGTAAGCTATAGGTAGCAGTAAGAGATTATCAGTAGCATTTATTAGCAGTGAGCCATTTAAGAGAAGTTCAACTGAATCTAAAGAGGGTGAGTAATGAGGCATACAATCCCTATTCTTGTTGGGTTCTTTCTTTGTAGAAGATCATGTTGTATGGAAGATCATGTTGTTACGAGAAATGACATGCTACAAGTTTTCGAAATTATTTTATCTATGGCAACCTTGTTAGATATTCAATGATTAGCGGAAATTTGACTGTGAAAGATGATTATCCATATTATCGGCGAATGTCAAAATTGTAGCTAGAAGTCTTGAAAAAAAATCAATAATTTACTCCTTTCGATATCTGTATTCAAAGCCATACGAGAGACTGTCGCTTTTTTAGAGGTGAGTCTTCATTCAAAAAGTGATCCATAATTTTTATGTTTTTTTACTTTGTTTCGGTATTAGTTTGCATTTAAATTTTGATTAGTTTAAGAAAATGTTTGATTGTCTGGTCTGGCAATGACTTTTTCCGTTCTTCACAAGTATACCTGTATGCCTGAGCAAAGAGGGTATTTTTAATACCTAGTGGAGCTGTTGTTATCTTCCACTAATAACATATTTGAGAAAAATAGTAGCTCCCAACCAAGTCTTTTAATATAGGTCGGCCTGTATTAATAAAACGGGCTTACTAAAAAAATCAATCTATCTGCACGTGGCGTGTCTGATTTTAGGAGCTTGGGTTTCGCCTTAAAAACTCAATCCACTCGCCTGTCTGCTGTGAGAGGGATATCAATCTAGTTGTGCGTGAGTAATGGGAGTTTCGGAGCTTGGGTTTTGGATTACTATTTCATAATAACTAACTCCGCTTGCATATCTGCTGTGTAACAGACATTAATCTTGCTGTGCATGGAGTACGAGGTTTTGGAAGCTTGAGTTTCGGCTCAAAAATTTGATTGGATTACCTGTCTGCTATATAACGGATATCGATCTAGCTGGGCGTTGGTTCTTTTCTTTTACAGATCTATTTAGTAGATTTTTCTCAATTTGATCTTGAAATGATGCTGAAATTAACTCTAGCTGACATCGGCGGATTAAACAACCCATGAATTTTGATTCAGCGACCCCAAAAACCTACATATCTTTTTTCCAGATTTATTTAGCGAATTTTTCTCAATTTGACCTTGAAATGATCCTCAAATGGCCTCTGGCTGACCTTGGGGATTAAACAAACCATGATTTCGGATTAAGCGACCCCAAAAACCTACTTTTTTTTCAGATTTGTTTAGGGTTTCTTTTTTCAATTTGACCTTGAATGACCTTAGGGATTAACAAACCACGAATTCGGATTCAGCGACCTCGAAAACGCACACATCTACTTCTACTTCTACTATTTAGTGAATTTCACTACATATAACCTTGAAATGACCTTGAACCTGACTTGATAGAGGTGAGCGGATCTCAGATTTGGATTCAGGGCGTCTAATTACATAAGAATAAAATAGTGTGATCAAGTAGGCATCTACTTTTTTTTTATAAACAACTTTCTTGTAGCCTCTTTAGATATTAAACGCATTTTCATATAGTTTTATAATCTAAATTGCTAATTGATGTGAGGTTATCTCGGCAAACGATATATAAATCCCTTGTTTAGAGAACTAACGGGATAAACTATATTCCTAATATTCATAAACTTTTGGAGAAATTTCATTCAAAATAAAGACAAAAGTTAGAAAATATCATTATTCTTATATTAATCTAATGCTTGGTTATTAACAGGACTCTTGTGTCTTATTGAAATTTATATCCATTGACTATTCGGTAAATGTCTCTTAGCTTTTAACTTTACGAAACTGAGTGGCTCTCTCTATTAAAAACAAAATGATACTTCCAATTATTTGCATTAGAACTACGACCTTCTAGCCCACACAAAAACGATAACCCATCGTATGCACAGTGATAATTTTCTGAAAACAAGCCGAAATCGTTACAACTTAAACGTATAAATGTTTGCTCGTAATAGAGAAAAGCTTTTCTTTTTCTGTATAAGACATAATTTAATGCAATGTAGCTATATCCTCCAAAAATTTCTTGACACACGGAAAAGTAAGTAAATTCACATTTGTAATAAGGCATTATTCCCTCCAAAATTGATGTGTGATAAATTTATTTTAAATTCAGTTTCGGGTTAATTAAGGTCAATATAACACAAAATATCTATTAGTGTCGAAGGGAGAATTCTGATGGAAAACATAGATTTAGATAATTTTAACAACTTTAGAATATATTAATAATAATAAGTATATCAAATCATAGTAAAAAAATGAATTAAAACAAAAATGAAAGCTTCATATTGAGTGAAGAGATTTATTGTGTTTGGTTAACAATTATTTTTCTAAGTAATCAATATAGACTGCCAAGCTCTGTTGATGACTAATGTGATTAGGTAATAAACTTCAAAAAAATATAAAACGATATTTTTGAGATAAAGTCCCAAATAGACTAATTTTCTAAATAAATATAATTAATTCTAGATCTTTATTTCTGGTCGCCTAGGACCATATCGTTTTTCACTGGAAGACCGTAAAGAAACTTTCGACAAATGTTTAAAAGAGACAGAAACTACTCCTCAACAACTACAAGAAATGGTAGAAGCTGCATACTGGTCAGCAGGATCACCAAGCACAGTGTTGTTATGCTTTATAAAATGTACGATAACAGATTTTGGGTTTATAAATCTAAGTGGAGAACTTCATTTGAATAAGTTTAAAGTAAGAATATATATATCAAAAAAAACTTGTTTAGCTAAATTAGTGTTACGAACAATGTTACAGCTATTTGCAATTATATACATATTGACTATTAAAAATTATATTTATAAGAACTGCATCAAGGTTGTGCATTTTTTTTGGCTCAAAACTTTAATTAAATATTTCTAAAATAGTTTGTAACTACTAATAAATCAGTTAGCAGTCGTACATAAAATTTTACAGATGAATTGACAACAACATTTTAAGTTTTGTCAATGAACAAATGTAAGAATAAGCCAAATACGTTTTGCATCTGTACGAAGACTTATATTTCACCAAAATACAAGACAATTTATGAATAATTTCATATTGATCAATTTATCGATTTTAAAACTCCCACAGTGTATTTTAGTGCCCCAACTGTCTGTTATAGATGTGTAGCATTGTTTTACGAAAAGTTTTTTAATTTTATTAATCTATTTTAACACCATTTAATACAGGAAATAGTTCATATTTTAAAATGATTTTTATGTTCGTTGCTATTCATATTGGGTCTGAATTAAAATCAGTTATCTTCTATTTTTTAGGAACAAGGTATTTTAAGATTCGAGAAACAAGAAGAAGTGTTGGCATGTTTGGAAAAAATTAGCAAAATTTTAACATGTGAAGACATGGAAAATATAATTAAATGTTTTCCAAAAACAAATTAATACATAAAATTAATCTTGTAAAATATTTGTCATTTGCATTATAATAAGTTCATACCTGTTTATTTATATTAAAGCCAACGTAGTAACCGGCGGTTAACAACCTTTTTTTTTTCTTGCGAACCCCTTCTAAAAACCAGAATATATTGACGAACTCTCTGTGTAGTCATTAGGAACACTAAGTGAAATGGTAAAATTAGGTTATTAAATTTTTTTCCATATTGTATAACAGTCCATAATGAAAAACTAAAACATAAGAGTAAAAAATGTATATACTAACATACTTAAAATTTAACCTATAAATTCAGTTAATACAAAATTAATACAATAATTTAGAACTTGAAAAATGCCCTCAATAGGATACTTGTCAGAGGTGTCGATAAGCTTTTCGTTTTCCAGTAAAGTTAAAGAAGTATCCGAAGTTACATCTTTTTACTAGAAAAATAGTCTTTAAACGTTAATTTAAGTTGTTTAAGATGTTCAATAAAATCCTTTTTAACCGACTTCTAAAAGAAGGAGGTTCTCAATTCCTCGACTATGTATTTTTTTTATGTATGTACACCGATTTCTTCGGAACGGCTGCACCGATTTGAATGACATTTTTACGTTATATTCAGGAAGTTGCTGCGGTGGTCCCATATTTTTTTAAATGAAATTGGTGCAGTACAATCCAAGATGGCACTTACAATATGGCGGCCAAAAAAATTTATTTTGTCCGATTATCTCCAAAATTGGTATAGAGGAATTTTCGGGGTTGTACCCAACGAATCTGAAATTATTTTTAAAGAATTCAAAATGGTGGATCCAATATGGCGGCCAAAAATATTAAATTTTGTCCGATTTGCTCCAAAATTGGTATGGGGGAGTTTGCGAGGTCGCACATGACGAATCTAAAATTATTTTTAAAAAATCCAATATGGCGGACCACAAAATCGATATTACCCGATTTTCTCCAAAATTGGTACGGGGGAGTTTTCGGGGTATCACATAACGAATCTGAAATAATTTTTTAAAAATTCAATATGGCGGATCCAATTTTAAAATTACTTTTTTGAAATTCAATATGGCAGATCCAGTATGGTGGGTTGAAAATTTTACCTTATTCGCATTTTCAGATTTGGTATTAGGGGGTTGGGGGTGGTGTATTACGAATATGAAGTTAATTTTTTACAACTATTAGGTTGATAAGATACAAAAAAAGGGATTAAAAATTTTACATTTTCCCATTTTATCTAAAATTGATATTACGGGGTTCTTGGGGCGTATATAAACTCAATATGCAATATAAAATATATCGGGCTAAGAAACTTACGTCCCAAATTTTTTAAATATCGATATTGGAAGGTTTTTGAGGCTTATATCACCAATCTAAAATTAATTTGAAATTTAAGATAGTGGATTTACTATGACAGACTAAATATTTGTTTGACATAATTTCATTGGTATTTGTAGAACTCTAAGAATCAAGGAATTTTTAGTGGTACATTTTAGGGCGATTTATAATTCTGGATAAAGTGGGTACTTTTTTGCAACCTTGGAGTCATTGCGAGGTACACTAATATCGATTAGTACTTAGTTCAAAAAATTTTTCAATATCATAATGAATTCAAAACTAAAAATCGAAAAATAAAATTTTTTTAAAAAAATTGAACCGGCTTCTAAAAGTGTGCTAAAAAGTGAAAAATAACTAGAAATTTTTATATAAAATTGAAATTTTTGAAGTCGGCGCCAAATTATTTCTAAATGGAATAAATAACTACTAATATATACAAATTATGGTAAAAAAGCAATTGTAAATAAAATATTTTTAATCTGTTTATGCGAATCACATTTTGTCAGGTATTAGTTTGCCGCCGACTTCAAAAATTTCAATTTCATATAAAAATTTCTAGTTATTGTTTACTTTTTAGCGCACTTTTAGAAGCCGGTTCAATTTTTTTTAAAAAATTTTATTCTTTTCATTGTTAATGGCTCTCTATGATAAATTATAACTATTCTTTACCAATTTTAAATATTTTCAATTTTTAAATTATCTATATAGATACAGATGTGTTCCTACGTGTAAATTGACTCCTTCTCAGGTGAGTTTAGTTGTTTGTCAGATATCAATCAGATAATCAATACACAGAATGATTAGAACACAAAATATAAATTTTATTTAACAATATAAAAAAATGACACAATTTTATTAATTATTACCAGATGAAAATAAATGGTCAATACTTTTATCTTTCAAGCAACACTATTTCTAATAAGTATTACTTATTATTTACTTTTATCTACCATGCATCGTCTGTTAACAACCTGTATCACAAATTGGCAACGTTTTAGTTTCGTAATCGTCTACTAGATGACTATAGTGCAGTTTTAGATAGAAAGCGTCGTTATTTCTTAAAAATTATATTATTTTAAACAAATTATCGTATGCTGTGTTGTGAATCAAGTAATTAATATAGTTTCACACCCAATATTGATGATGATAAATATTATTATTTTTCTCACAGGTTAGTATAGCAAACCATAATTTATTAATTTAATTATTTTTATTTTAAGAAAAGTTAGGTTATTATTGGATGCTAATTTTCAATGTCTTCGAAAAATTTAAAGCTATTTTACTGCCTTATCTAATATAAATACCTTGTTATATTTTCTTTTACTTGGTCCCAATATATTATAAAACATTTCCAGAAATTTTATTTATTTTCTTCTTTAAAAACCTCCAAATCACCAAAAATATTTTAATTGTCTTTTCCTATAAAGTAAGGAATTGACAAATATTTTTCAAAGTCTCGTTCAGCTATGTTCTTCTAAGTTCAATTCAAATTAATTTTTCTTATATTTTTCTTAGCATAATTTTCTCGTATTTGTGATTGCCTGATAGTTGAACAATTATTTTACAGGACAAACTTATAAACTTTTACTATTTACTTTAGTTAAATTATTAAATTCCAATTTTTTACAACAACAAAAACACATAATCTCTTTTAAAAACAAAATATTTTACTTTTGTTTTCTTGTGACGTAGGAGAATTTATGTTAATTTTTTTAAACAATTGAAAATTTGAGATTATGTAAATTTTAGGGAGCTCAAGAAACGCAGTGCTTTCAGCAAACTGATAAATTTAACTCTTTCGAAATTTCTACGTCTTGGCTTTTTATATTCGGCCAAAACATAAGAAATTTCTAAAATATGATTGGTTGGATTTTATGACACCTGGCAACTTGATGAATCTTAATATCTTGAAAAATTGAATGTTATAATGCCTTTTTAATTTTACCAATTTGGACTGGAATTTTTATGTTTTTATTAATATATTGACCTAAATCTGACTATTGAGCATTATTGAGCTTGCAATAAATAAATTTTAGAGTTTTCTCGACATTTTGTTATATATTAAAGCCACTTTGGCACATTACTTGTATATTAAAATTGATAAAAATTAACACTTTGTACATTGAAATTTAAGACAATTTTACTCAAATTTTGTTCAAAAAAACTCTAAAATGTTTATTGTTGCTTGTGATATTATTACCCTACTATTTAACAAAATTTTCTTAACATATTAGTACCAAAATTGCTTAAAATAAACTTAAATTTACCTTATTAACTAATTAAATCTATCTTACATTCTACAGTTTTACATAAATTATAGTTTTAATTTCTACCTAATTTCTTTAATAATTCTTAAAACTAAAATATTCTTCTTATATTTCGTACATTAATGTTGTTTATCACTATTCAGTGTCTTTGTCTTAATTTTGCCCTAATTTTCCACTACACGCACTTTTGCGTCTTATGAGTGATTGTTTTTTTGGGACCAAAGACGATGTATAACACTTTGTTATTAGTTTTTTAAAAGCATCCACACTCTTTTCGTTCATTCCAAAATATATATTTGTTTGTAATAAGACTTCCCCTAACTAGTTCAATAGTTTTAATATAGTTTTTTAATGAACTTTGGTTTTTATAGAGAAATATGTCATATTTTTGAAGAATATACCAATTCTGAATTATTTTCCATAATAATTTTGGGGTTTATTATCTTTTTCTTAAGACTATATCTATTTATATACACTACAAATTAAACAAAACATCTTGTCCTACCCTTAAATCTAATTTTATCCAATTCTAGACCAAATTTACTGGCATATTAACCATTAAAATACATTATTTAACCCTTCTGTGTCTGATTTCTGAGTGTTAGCACTTATTTATACAATGCCTCAAATATGAATATTTAATTTTTTTTTTTAAAACACACAAATTAAATTATATATGAATATTTAAGTCTTTTGGAATTTATCTTTTTTACTAAATTATCAAACGCACATCTTATATATATATATATATATATATATATATATATATATATATATATATATATAATATTTTATGCCTTTTTAGGACATCTCTTTTTAATTATGGATATCATTTATTAATATTACACCTAGGACTTATTGTTTTCTCCCAGTCTCTCTTATTTATACAATGCCTCAAATATGAATATTTAATTTTTTTTTAAAACACACAAAATAAATTATATATGAATATTTAAGTCTTTTGGAATTTATCTTTTTTACTAAATTATCAAACACACATCTTATATATATATATATATATATATATATATATATATATATATATATATATATATATATATATATATTTTATGCCTTTTTAGGACATCTCTTTTTAATTATGGATATCATTTATTAATATTACACCTAGGACTTAATGTTTTCTCCCAGTCTCTCTCATGTTTACCATTTTTATCAGGTAAGTTTCCTTTTAAAACTTTATTTCAAAATTAAATCTTTAGAAATTAATTTATAAATAAATTTAATTTTTTTTTAACAATACTATTAATATGCTCTTAATTAATTTCCCTATTCTCAAATATATCTTTTATATTATAAATACCTCTAGTTTGTTTAGGTCAGGATATGCTAGTTTATAACTATTTTCTCCATCTTCAGTGACTACTTCATATGGTCCCTCATATGGCCATTAAAATTTACTAATTTGTCCCGTTCTCTTATCTGTCTTTTTAATTGCCTTGATAATAACTAAATCTCCTTTTTGAAATTTACATCTTTTCTTAATGTTTTCTTCTATCTTTTCTTTATATCTTTGTGCCCTCTTCTGGTTTCTTTTGTATATCTTCATTATCATTTCTTCGTACTCTTGTTTTACTTCTTCTGTCCATGGTCTATTATCAATTGTTTGATCCATGAATCTCTTCTGTCACCAAATTTGGTATAGTGTTCAAAAACATTTGGACCTTTTCCAAATTTTCTTCGCAAGAATGGGGGTTATTATGGCATAAAATTCTTAAAAATTTTGTAATTTTTTTAATATAACGTTCTGATGGATTTGCTTGGGGTTGTCTTGTACTGGTATAGTTCAATGTGATACCTCTTTTATCACAGAACCTTTTAAGTTTATCATTCTGGAAATATGTCGCATTATCCAGTATACAAATCTCTGGACTTCCTATTGTTTCGCAGTAATTTCTCATATTAATTATTGTCTCTTTACATTAGTCCGTTTACATGGATAAAGAGTGACATATTTCGAAAAAATATCTAAAATTACCGAAATATGTTTTGAGGATTGGGATGGTGGTGGCAAATTACTAATGAAATCTATAGCAATCATTTGTCAGGATTAGGCGCTATTATAGACTTTGGATGGTTTCTGTTGGTCATGTTTTTGTCTTTTGCCTTTTGACATACTTCACATTTTCTGGTTATTTCTTTGGCTAAAGACAAATCATGTGTTCAAATTTTATATGTAATTCACATAAAATTTTCTTTGCCATGGGGGATGATATTATATATAATTCTATGCCATTTATAGTTTTTCAGATACATTCCATCTTTTAATAAATTTTTGCTTCTAATTTCCTGCACTAAATTCTTTTGGTGTTCCATGATTTGGCTCTTGAAGAAAAGTCCCTGTTCTTTTTTTAATATGTTATATTCTGTTTTGACTTTTCTTTTATCTTTGTCCTGGGATGTGTTTAATTTCAAAATTGTACTCTTGAAGTAACAGTGACCCTCTATGAGAGAAGGAAAGAGGAGGAGGAGTAAGAAGAGTAAATCATCAACACTTTTCATCCTCCTCCTCTTTTCTTCTCTCATTATACATTTCAAATCTCTCATTATATTTTCCAAAAAACCTCGTATCATCAACACTTTTCATCCTCCTCCTCTTTTGTTCTCTCATTCGAATTATCTCGTATACATTCGAGTTACTTCGTATTCATTCGAGTTACTTCGTATACATGTTAACATGACCTTGTATCCCTTCTTTAAATTTTGATTATAAAAGCAACACTTAAACATACTAAAATGAAATATGTCTTCTACTTCTAACGAAAGTGAATTAAATTTATTAATTCAAAAATTTTATAAAAAAGGTAAAAGACTTTTCAACTCGGGGTTGATGTAATTTTTTTAAAAAACAACTTTATTACAAGAATTGGATACAAGCTGTATAAGACTAACTAACATTATGCATATTGGTTATATTTATAAGTTCAAATATGCTGATCTTGCATGGGAACAGACGCTTTAAGAATCTGAGAATTGCTTATACTTCGTATATGTTTTCAAAATATTTGATTACTATCTTGTTCGTGACTTATCTCGTTTTTTAAAGCATTCTTAGATTCTTTTACAATTTTATAATAGATAAAATATATAATAATAATTCCAATAATGATATACAATAATATTGTCCAAATACTGGACTTATCGGTATAAATCGGTACATTGATTTCTTCTATCTTTCTTCTTTCTTCTTCCATCTTGGTTCTGATGTCTTTGGTTGCCTTGAGGTGTATGAAATTGAGGTCCATCGTGGGTGGTTCGTAAATTATTGATTTTTGCTGATTAATATGGCTCCAATTCAATACTGGTAGATTGACTTTAGAGAAATCCAATTGACTCGTTTTATAGGTTTCGAATATTATTGATTTTATTCGAACTTTACATTCGGCTGTGGATTCTAGTAGATAGGATCCGAATAAAGGTTGGTTATTTTCTATCTTTTGGCAATTTATTGTGCCAATTAAATTGGTGGGTACTGTAATTAACCATTTCCCATCAATGATTTTTGTTACTTGAATTTCGTGTAGCTGAACTTCAAAGGGATGGCAAGACGTAATGTTCTTTTCGTGTTTGATTAGTTGAACAGCACAGGAAGGGTTGTTTTCTATATGGGACGTGTGGACTTCCTTGCAGAGGTAACTTTCTGGTTGAATTTCGGAACAACTTTGGTCCATATATGCGTATTTTTCAGTACTAAGTGCCAGGTATGGTTTGTAAGGGATGTTTACAAGAAATAATTTATTATTGGGGATTGGTACTGGGAACAATTTGAAATATTGATATATCTTTTCTTCGACAAGTGGAAGTTCTATTATAAAGATTATATTGAAGTCCTCTAGAAAACTTTTAATTGTTAAGATTTTTTCAAAATCTAATAAATTTTCAGAAGTACCGTCTAAGGGTAGTTTATCTGTGCTTAGATAGTTATTTAATTTTTTGTATTTCCTTTAGTAGTTCTTCCGGTTTAATAATTGAATTATGAAGAACGTTAATTTTTGCGAAAGTTATTAAAACTTCGATTTTTTCGAGAATATCGTAAATAGATTGATAGAGTAATGTAATTTGGTTTATTACATTATATATTAAATAATTTTGTTCAAACTTAGCTTGTTGAAGTTCAACCTTTTTTATTATTGATTCTGTTTGTAAAATGTGCGATTTTAACACATATTCATTGTGCGTAATATTTGCTATCATTGTTTCGAATTTACCAATTGTAGAGTCTAGAATTGTAATTTGGTTACTAATACTTGTTTTTAATTTATTTTGGTTTTCTTGTAGATTTTTGATTTTCGCGTTAATTTGTTCCGCGTCATTTTGATCTAGATTTCCCGTAATGCTCTTCAGAAATGTTCCTAATGGGTTAAATAGGCCTCTTTTATTTCTGTGTGTATATTTAAACGGAATTATTTGTTCGATTAGATTTACTATTCTTCGTTCGAATGTCTTTAAGGAGATAAGTGAATTAAAATATGTTTCGTGGTAATTAGTATTGTTTTGGATATTAGTGGTAACGCTTTTCGCATGGTTTTTTAGGGTTTCAAATTTTGTGATTAAAGGGGCAAGATTAATTTTTTGAATAAAAGTCCAATGGTTAGACTTGATTTGTACCGTTCCTAATCTATAGGGTAGTATTCCTGGGTGATCATTCAGGTTGTGGAATTTTACTGCGTTTGTGTTGGTCCAGCTCCATCTGGAACAATGGGTATTATTTTAGTTTCGTTTATGTGGATAATCTCTTTCGTTTTTGTTTTCGGGTTTTCGATTTCGATCTTATTATTTTCTAGTATTTTCGTTAAAGTGAAGGGTCCGGAAAATTTATTTTTTATTTTACTCGACCTATCAGTGGATTTTTTGTAAACTTGGGAACCTATAATTAAATCTTTCGATTTTTTATTTTCGTTAATTTTATCGATAATTTTTTGTTTCATTTCTTTAGTTTCTTGGGTAATTTTGACATATAAAATTTGAGTATTATTTTTATGTTTGGCTATATATTCGGTGAATACGTGTGATGGTATTAGATTCATAGGATCTCTGGAATCCGTATGTCCTAAAACAAGTTCGTAAGGTGCAAAATTCGTACTTGAATGTATCGTTTTATTATAGGCAATAATTGCGTAAGGCATAAGATTAATAATATCCGCGTTGGGGTCTGATTCCTTTAAAATTCTAATATGTTCAATTAAGGTAGAATGGAGTCTTTCTATTGGAGAATTCGATTCGTGATGATAGGGTGTAGTGAAATGTATTTTTATATTATGTGCTTTTAGTAATCCGTTGACAGTTTCGTTTTTGAATTCCGATCCGTTATCAGAAACTATTTGCTTTGGAATACGTAAAAATGAAAAATATTTTATTAGTTGTTCGCAACAAGATATAGCGTTTCCGTCATAAGGTAATGCTTGAGCATATTTTGAAAATTTATCTATAATAGTAAGAAATTTTTGTTTTCCGATAATGAATGTGTCTATATGGACTATTTCAAAGGGTTTTTTTGGTGTCTCTGTTAATATTAGGGGTTGATCCGGTGGTTTTCTGTTGTATTTTGCTCTTTGGCAAATCTCGCAATTGTTAATGTATTTTACGATATCAGATTTTAACGATTTCCAATAGTAATTTTGTTTTAGAAAATTTCGGGTTTCTTCAATTCCGCGATGGTTTGTTTTACCTTCGTGTCTATACTTTATCATTAATTCTTTTTCGTCGGGTTTAACATTATTAATAAGCTTTGTGCACTCTGTTAGTTTTAAATTTTTGAAAAGATTACTCATGGATTGTTGAAAATAAGGCCGTAATTCTTTCGAAAAAAAATAAACGTGAGTAGTTTTATTAGTTAAAAATTTAGAAATTTATTTATTGTTGACATGTTTGTTGGTAAAGTTGCGTGAATAATTTGGTTTCCGTCAAAGTTTTCGCGTTCTGTTTTGATATAAGTATCGTAGGGTGATTTTTTGATTATAAATTGATGAGGTTTATTATTGATTATTTCGTCTAATAGGGTCATGTTAGAGTAATTTTCTGTTGCATTAGTACTGTGTACTGTGTTAGTTTCTTGAGAATTATTTGGGGGTCTTATTTGAATGTTTTGAAGGATTCTAATTTTGGGTTTTTGATTTTTTATTGGTTCGATTGGTTGTTCGCGAGTTTGATTAATATTTCTACTTGCGTCGTCTGGGTCTAAATTTTCGGGATTGAATTGACTATAACTTTCGTCTAAAAATTTATTGATTTCTTGACTGATGTCGCCAGGGTTATTTAAAATTGAGTCTGATTCTAACGCGTTTAATGATATTCGACTAAGTGCGTCGGCATTGGTGTTTTGTTTTCCTTTTTTGTAGATTATTTCATAATCGTATTCTTCGAGTTTAAGTCGCCATCTTATTAATTTTGAGTTGGGTTCTTTAAGGTTAAATAACCAAACAGGGGGTCGATGATCCATATAAATCTTAAATTTTCGTCCAAAAAGGTATGGTCTGAAATATTTACATGCCCATACTATCCCTAAAAGTTCTTTTTCTATGGTAGAGTATTTTTGTTCCGTTTCGTTTAGCGTTCGTGATGCGAATGCAACAGGATTGTCATTGGGTGGGTTTCCTTGTGATAAAACGGCGCCAAGGGCTACATTTGAGGCGTCGGTTGTAAGGACAAAAGGTTTTTCGAAATCTGGATATTTTAAAGTAGGAGAGTTTATTAATAGGTTTTTTAAATTGTTAAAAGACTGAATGAACATTGGTGAATGTTCGACTTTTGCGCCCTTTTTCAAACATCGTGTTAGGGGTTTAGTAATTTTTGCAAAATCTTTGATGACTCTTCGGTAATAACCGGCTAGTCCTAAAAAGGATTTGATTTCTTTTTGAGTTTTGGGAATAGGAAAATTTTTTACTGCGTTTACTTTATCAGGGTTTGGTTTGACACCTTCATTTGTAATTTTGTGTCCTAGATAGGCAACTTCTTTGTGTAAGAATTCTGACTTATCTAATTGTATTTTAAAGTTTGCTTCTCTTAGTCGATTAAAGACTTTTTTCAATCGGTCAATATGTTCTTGGAGTGATGTAGAAAATATAATTATATCGTCAAGGTAAACTGAGCATATTTCGTTTTGAAGACCACGGAGGACATTATTCATAACTCTTTGAAAGGTTGAAGGGGCGTTTTTTAGTCCAAAGGGCATTCTTTTGAATTCGTAATGACCTGTGTCTGTAGAGAAGGCTGTTTTGGGAATATCGGTGGGGTCCATCTCTATTTGATGAAAACCTGTCGCGAGGTCTAGGGTTGAGAAATATTGTGCTTTCCATAGCTTATCGAGGATATCCGATATGTTGGGTAAGGGAAATTTGTCATCTATCGATTTTAAATTCAATTTCCTGTAATCAATTACAATTCTCCACTTGCGCTGTCCGCTCGCGTCTAATTTTTTTGGTACTACCCATATTGGGCTGCTCCATGGTGAATTTGAGTTTTGAATAATACCGTTTTCAAGCATTTTGTTAATTTGCGTTTTTACCTCTTGTTTATGAACTTCTGGGTACTTGTATGTTTTAGTAAAAATCGGCGTTTTGTCTGTTAAATTGATTTTATGTTTAATCTGATTAGTAAAGGTGAGAGGGGTACCTTCCGTATAAAAGATGTCTCGATATTCATAACAAAGTTTTCTAATCGCTAGATATTCTTCTTTGTTACAGTGAGCTAAACGTAAGTTTTTTAAATTTTGTTTTTGTAAGCCGTCGATATACTCGTTAATTTCCGTGTCTGTTTCCATTTTTTCGATAAAATTTATTTCGTTCTCATTCACGATTTCGATGTCTAAAGGTTCGTTAAAGGTAATTTTTATTGGACTATCGCGTGTATTTGTTACGAGGATTGTTGCAAATGAGTCACTGACTTGTACTAAGGCTTCTGGCATTTCAGCTTCTCCGAAATTTGTGTATTTTAAAATACCGATACCGTTCGATTGATTGACTGGTATTTTGACTTTTTGACGAGTACGTGGTGGTATTATTAATTCAATTGTTTCAAAATTGTGTAACGTTTCCTCGAGTTTGTATTGTATGGGTAACGTGACATTTCGCGTTTTTAAAACATGATTTTTAAAACTTATCTCTGCTTTAGTAGCTTCTAGAAAATCGACACCTAAAAGTCCGTCGAATCTAGGTGAAAAGTCGAAAAGATAGAATTTGTGATTTTCTGCGATTTTGAAAGAGGGGAATATTGGAATATCTGCTACTTCATTATGTATTGAAATTGCATGGGCTGTTTTTACAGTGAATGTTTCTGGAAATATGGAATTCGGATAATTTGAGTAAGCAAGGTCGGGTTTGATAAAGCTTTTGCCGCTATCTGTATCTATGAGAAATTTTGCATTTAATTCGGGAATATAGATAGTTGGTAGATCGACGTTGGTATGGTTATGTAGATATATTAAGGTGGGTTGTTGAGGATAAAACTGTCTGGAAAATTTCCGTCACAATAATTATTTTGATTTTCGAAATCAAGATAATTTTGATTTTCTTGTGAATTTTCATCATCGAGGTAATTTTGGTTTTCGTATGGGTTTTCCTCGTCATAATAATAGTTTTCTAAAGAAGCATTTTCATCGTATTGCAGGTGATTTATTTTGTCATTATTTAGGGGGATATTTTCGTCATTGTTCGCGGTTTCAACTGCTTGATTAAATAGTTCTTCGGCTATCCATTTTGGTTTGTTTTGTAAAGTTTGTGGTTTCTTATTTATGTTGGAGTTCCCGGAGGATGTCCATTGGTTCAGGTTTTCGATGGGACGTAAAACGTGAAATTCCCGAAGTCGAGGGTCTTGGAATATTTTGAGGGTTAATATTTGGACGTGAATAAAAATTTGGTTGTTGTCCAGAATTATTTTGATTTGAGGGGTTGTAACGCCACTGGCCAAATCCTAGAAATTGAGGTCTGTTATTAAAAGGTGGGGGTGATTTTTGATAATAGTAAGGGTTTAAGGGTTGCACATTACCAGGATAATGTGGTCTAGGTGTATAAGCAGGATAATGCGAATTATTTGGTTTTGGTTTATTTGTTGTATTGGGATTTGTAGTTGTTCTATTTAAAGAATTGTTACGGTTTTTATAGTACAGAAAATTTTCTTCTTCGGAAGTGAAATTCATGGCTTGTTCTAAGGTCTGTGGATTTTTTAACCTTACTACTAGTTGCATGTGGTAGTTTAAGCCGTTTATAAATGTTTTTAAAACTAGATTGCCGTATTCTGCGATTTTTAATAATTTTATTTCTCGAGTGTCATTCGACGAATTTATTTTTGAAAAAAGAAGACTTCTTGCGTCTTGTAATCTTAAGCCAAAATCGTGAGAGGTTTCATTTTTTTTCTGGTTTAAGGGTAATTATGTTTTGAACTACGCAATCTATCGATCTTTGATCCGCAAAGGTGGTAATAATCGCGTCTTTAACTAAAGGCCACGAGGTTAATTCTATGCGCGAGGCAATTAGATCTGCTGCTCTGCCTACAAGTTTGCTTAGTATTGTATCGAAAAGACAAACATTTATAGGTGCATTAGTATTTGTTTCATTTTTATGATTTTTGTAAAAGTTATCACAAGCACTGATAAACCTGTTTATTTGTTTAGAATTACCGTCAAACAGAGGGATGTTGTCTGCTTGAAATCTTATTAATTGGTAGTCTGGGTTTACCATTATACAGTTATTAATATTACTATTACTAGTATTACTAAAATTAAAAGATTTCTAAAGTTTATGATTAATTATTTCGGTGTTTAATATAACAATTAAACTTTTACGCTACGTTTGATATAACAATCAACAGTATTTTAATTATTTGATTGATGAGCTTATTAATTGGTAATGTGTTCGATATAACAATCAAACAATTCGTTTATTTATCAATATTTCAATGGGGTTTTATGGAAGGAATGAATGGATTGCACTTACAGTGTAATTCCGATGAGGGTGATGATTACTGGTTTCATTTGATTCTTTTCTTGTTTTCTTAGCCTAGGTTCCAATAGGATGAGCGATGCTTGTCTCCTCCCTGGAGTCTATTTATGAGAAGTAGGACGATGCTTGTTCCTTTCTTCTCGCACCAATAGGACATAGAACTTCGTCTTCTCCCTGGGCAATGAGCCACACAATCTTGCACACACTCTGCAATTCTGGGGTTGACACTAGCCACTTTCTCTTGCTCGATGCAGTTTACTAATGGGTTGATTATTTTTCTTCCCAGGTTGTTTTCTTGATCGATTCACTAGCTAATTGTTGAGACAAATACTTTTATTCGATTTTCGTTCGATGAGCCGCCTAGTGAATCCTACCGACTGCGCCACTTTTCAACTCGGGGTTGATGTAATTTTTTTAAAAAACAACTTTATTACAAAAATTGGATACAAGCTGTATAACACTAACTAACATTATGCATATTGGTTATATTTATAAGTTCAAATATGCTGATCTTGCATGGAAACAGACGCTTTAAGAATCTGAGAATTGCTTATGCAAGGTTGCGTAATATTGCGACATAAACCGTTCTCACGGGATTGTAACTAAAGTTCTGCTTTTGAGTTCGAACATTATGCAGTTGATAGTGGTCCATCTTGGTTTCAATATTATTTGGATATATCCAAAAACCATATAGAGGCTGTGAAATTGTGCGAACGTTATTTTCTAAACAAAGATATTGTACAGTTTATACGTGAATTAGTGAAGTTAAGTTTGTTTCATCATGAAGTTCGTCAATTAAACCAATATATTAGAGATCCTGTTGTACTACAAGAACTAATCAAATCGCGTGGTGAAGATGATGCCTAAAATTGAAAATTTTGTGAGGGACCTTTATGAAGGGTTCATTATGAACGAAGCATGTTCCAGACATTTATCTTGTTTAGTTGAAGAAGAAAGTGAGGGTCAAGATTTATTGTTATATATAAAATATGTTGATCATGCAAATTGTTGTCAAAAGCAGCAGAATTGTGTAGTGAATTTTTGAAGACTAAAAATGTGTTAAAATTCTTTGATGAACTTAAAATAATTGGGCTCAATAAAGAAATAAATTTATGTATTGATTTATTGGTTAATTAAAGTTAGTGTGAAATAAAATATTTAAATTTTCATAGTTGTTTTATTATTGTGTAACGGCTGTTATGTTTAAATATTTGATTATGTAAAGATAGGAAAATATAATTTTTTGTTAGTAATGTGGGGATGTGGATAAATAAAAAAAAATATTATTACATTCATTGTTAATTTATTCATTCATAAAAAAATATTTATACATGAAGAATACATTAGAAAGGGCATACATTGTAGGTGATTGAGAATGATAATAACATTTAGGAGATGATTTAATTAAAACAGGTTGTTCGTCCAATTCAATTATTGGCTTAGTACAATATTTTCTAATAAAATTAGCTTTCTCTTCTCCTTTAATATAAATGAATTCTCCTTTTTCTTTTAAGTTTTTTACTATAGATGAAAAATTATGGAGAGGAATATATCCTGTATTCTAATTGATGCAGTGATGAAATTTCATTAACCATTCTGCTTGCTTGTATGTTTCTGGTGGAAGTATTTGTAGTGGATACGGTGGTTTAAAAATATAATGACTCATTTTATGCCCATTAAACATTGCAATTTCTTTAGGAATAAACTTGTTGTGTTCATCCTTAAATCCTTGAACATCCATAACTATTTTCATTTTTATTTAGCAAATTTTTAAAGTACTAAATTTTTTTATTACAAATTGTTTTTTCGAATAGTCTTCAATAAGATTTTTTAGATGTTTAATTTTTTTTAAAAATAGTTCTATTTTTTTCTTTTTGTATTTTGTACATTCTATTTGATGTGCAACAAACTATGGTATAGAAACAACTGATCTTATTCGATATATTTTCATTTTAATAATGATATTTGATGTGGTGGGAGAAGTTAAAGTTGTTTAACAATTTTTGTTAATGGACTATAGCTAAATACTTTATCATGTATTATAACACAATACGCAGCTGTTTTTCCCGATATTTTTTCTTTTGTCTCAAATTCAATTCTCATGGTTACTAGGCCGGATTGTAATAAATCTCTCTGATGAGAGTAATTAATGTAAGCAATAGGTGCATTATCTTTAAATTTTTTGGGATTAAATATTGGTTCTATTGGAAAGTTATAATATACTTGACGAAATTCAGAAAACATTTCATACAGGGTAGCAAACTCATTATTTTTAAAATCAAGCTGAAGATCCTGGTAAGGATATCTTTCTGAATTTAAAAACACATTTATATTCCTTAGATCACAATGATGAAATTTACTCATATCTGATTTTAAATTACCACGTCTATCCTTTTGAAAAGCAATTAGTACATGTCTTGGTGTTTCAATTTTTGTGGAGGTTTTGACAGGTCCATTATGTCTTGTATTTTCTAGTAACTCTGGATATTCAATTAATTCCCAACTTCGAAAAGTAAGAAGAATATCATTGTTTTTATCAATAATTTTCGTTAGTGCCTATCCTTGGGGAATGGCCACAGTAAGATGTGGAACTCGCCAACAAAGTTTGGTTATTTTAATTTTCGATTTTTCATCATCACTTGTGGTTACTAAAGCGTTAGTGTCATCATTGCTTCTTATTAGTATCAGTTCTTGTGTGAATTTAAAATTATTTTGTTATAATCTTCAAAAAATCCCGAGTACATTTATAATGGGACGCATAGGAAAACGTTTCCTTTTTCATCAGTCATAATTTTTTCTTTAGATTTCGTTTTTGGATACCATCCAGCATTTTCCAATTTAGCACTTTCGTTTTGATTAAATGATATGTATCCTTTAAGAGTTGAAGTAATTCTTACATCTCGAACTGAATCAATTGTAACACCATTTAAAATATAACGTAATTCTTTAAACAAGAATGCTGGAGCATTGTTGATTAATACCGTATTAGCAAATGGAGTATCATCTTCTTTGGTAACTTGAAATTCTAAATACAATTCACTTTTACAAGGTAAAGGATATTTTCCTGTTTGTTGTAGAGCAATTCTAATTTCATCATTTAATCCAAGTTTTGTAGGATTGAAAGGTTCAAATGATAGTATTTCCCAGCTTAATATTGATTCATCTACAAGAATATTTTCTTTTACATTTAAATATTCCATTTTATTTTAGTTTGAAACCTAAACTTATCAGAAATTTTTTTTTAGAAGGTGTTAACCTTTGAGAGTTTAATTTATTACTAGTTAAATATCGTTTAGTATCTTTCTTATTAATGTTTTTAGAGTAAAATTTTTTTTAAAAATTATAATTTGAGGCTTTTTATTATATAAAATAACAATTATTCATCTATTTTTTTAAGATGTAGTCTTACTGTTACCGTTTCTCCTCTGAAATTGATGAGATAACCATCTTGATCTACTATTTTAATGTTTATATTGTCTATTACCTTTACAGTAACAGGAAAGTAAAGAACATTTTGTGGTGATTCTATTATTTTAAAACCAGAAGCTACACTAGGAAAAAATTGATGTATTATATAAACAGGTTTTCCATTTAAATATGATCCTTTGGCAATATTACAATCGATGTTTATGGCGTTTACTTTAATAATTTCCGCTAGAAAATCTGAAATGTGCTCCTTAAGACCTTCTAATTCCTTATTTTTAAAACCTAATATTTTTCCTATAGTTCCATCACGAAAAGAGATAGGAATATCTGTTTTAATATGTGTTCGTAAAGTATTATTATTGGGTTAAATATGAGGAGAAGTACGATTGTTCAAAAATTTTTGAATAAAATTATTTACATCATCTATTTCATAACTACCTGGTGGTATTGTTATTTCTTTATTTGAGTCATAAATGAAAAGATTATTAGTCTCATCAATATTTGGAATAGCATTAAAAGTTTCAAAATTTACAAGTCCAATGGAATATTCAAAATTTTCATCTAAATATATTAGAGGATGAATATTAACAGAAAGCGTGGGGGAATTATCACTAATGACAAAACTGTACGACATATCTCTTTAAAAATTTTTAACAAAATGAATTAATATTGTTTTTCAACCATTATTATAAAGATATTTAAGACAGAGCTCACCACAATTTGTTTTGTTAATTGATTGATAATGGTCGTAGTTATATTTCACAATATGTTTCTTTTTATCGCTGAAAAAATATTTTGTTAATTCGGTAGATGGTCGCAAATTGTCATAACTATCAAAATATAAAATATTTTCCCTTTTTTTATATATGGAGTCCAATGAGTTCCATCACCACTATTCTTATCGAGATTAACAATACCACTTTCATTTTTATTAATTTTTTTTGGTAATTTATCTCTCATGAATATACCTCGAAAGTTGGGAATTTTAAGTAGATTAATATATTTACTTAAATCATAATTTGTAAGTGATTTTCGAGGTATTTGTTTTAACAGTTTTTTGAATAAGGTTTCAGATATAATCGACATCCAATTTTATATGGTTTTAAATAAAGACCACTTCCTTGTTTCCTACTGCTATAGATTCCATCATTTTATTATGACTTTTGGACTCTTCTAATTTTTCTTTAGCAGCTTTTGCATCGTTGACAGCTTTCGCAATACCTGCCGCTCCTCCTCCAAGAGCACCTAAAGCGGACAAACCAGCAAATAAAGGAATAAGAGGTAGAAATCCACCAGTTTTTGAAATTGGTATGATTCTATTTTTTGGTGATAATATTCTACTATCTCCTATAGATCTAAGTGCGGTTTGAATAATATCAGTCAAACTTTTAAATTGTTTTCCGTTTAGTGCTTGTCTTGCTTTTGAAATAGCTTGAGATAAAGTTATTCCTCGTCCTAGACGAGTTTTTCGACTTCTGTTTTTCCTTCTTTTTTTTAATCCCTTACCAAATTTTCTTTTAATTTTCATTGCACCTCTTATTCTAAGTGCAGCAGTTTTTTCTCCAAAAGTGGCGTCTTTTGCTCTGAACCTTTCGGCAGCTTTGTCACCTAATAATTTATCAGCAGCGTGTCGGCTTTTTATATCATTTGATTGTGCATAGGCAATATCATGCTCTTTACAAGCTTCATCCAATAAGTTTATGCCTTTATCGCCTCTAGCTAGTCTCTTTTCTAGTTTGGTTCCAGGTCCACAAAAATTATACCCAGGTAGATGTAATTCAAAAGGTAACTTATTTATTAGAGTATTAATTAAACCACTACCTCTTTTTCTGACTCTTCTTTTATAAATGGATTGTTGCTTATATGAGATTGGCATTATATAATTGAAATCTTGGACTGAACTGACTAGTTTTAAATTAGAACTTACCCTTTATACATCCTCTTATATATGAAAATTGTCAAACAACCTTATACAATTATTATTAAAGACCATGATACTTCAAGAAATAATTTTAGAAAACATGGAAAATTGTTTGAAGGCTCTAGTAAAAGGGGGTTAATTATTGGTCCATCAGGGTGTGGTAAAACTAATATCATTATAAGTTTAATTGAAGATCCCAATGGTTTACGGTTTGAAAATTTATATATTTATTCAAAGTCTCTATATCAACCAAAATATGAATATTTGAGATTACTTTTTAAACCATTGAGAGAAATTGGATATTATGAATCGGAAAATGAAGAAAATATTGTTTCTCCACAAGAAATAAAACCAAATTCCATAATAATATTTGATGATATAGTGTGTTGCAATCAGAATGTTGTAAAAGATTATTTTTGTTTCGGAAGACATAAAAATACTGATTGTTTTTATTTGTGTCAAACGTATTAATCAAAGCAATTAATTCGTGACAATGCGAATTTGATTGTTATATTTCAACAAGACAAAACGAACTTAAAACATATTTATGATGATCATGTTAATGTTGATATGTCATTTAATCAATTTAATGAGTTATGTTTGATGTGTTGGAAAGATAAATTTGGATTTTTGGTAATAGACAAGGATTCGAATTTAAAATCCGGTCGATATCGAAAAGGATTTGATTCATATATTTTCTTATAAAAATAAAAGTTTTGTGAAAAATTTAACTAATCATGAATGAACGCTTAGCAAGAGAGCTTGTTAAGTCAAGGAAAGCTGTTAAACAAAAATATCAAAGTTTAAAAAATGCTGAATTTGAAGCACAATCCAAATTGGAGGAAACCTATAAACCAATAACTCAACCCCTACAACAATTAATTCCAACAATTGGTAAAATTGAATCGGCTGAGGTAAAGGAAGAGCTACAAATAGCCATTAAAAAAAATTATGAAACACCAGAAAAAAGATTGTTTCCAACACTAACACCAAGAAAAAAACTACAGTATGGAACATCAACACCAGAAAAAAGAAAGACAGGGAAAACTCCAATTCTTCCTCCAGAAATACCAACAATTATTGATTGGGAAACCAGTATAGCTTCACATAGTCAGATGCCATCTTTACAACAAACAAGTGTCATAGCAGAAACCACCCCTTCTTCAATTTCACAATCTACGGTAGGAAATCTTTCGGATATATTAGAACAAACACGCTAAACAATTCAAACATTTGTCAGTACACCTTTATATCAAGAATATTTATCAGGATTTCATGAATTATCTCGTCAGTATATTGACGGAGGTGTAAAAGATGTGGAACATAAGTTTGATCACCTCTATGGAATAGTACATGATTTTGACACTGAGAAATTCTTTTTGGGTTTAACACAAAGACCTATAGAAATTATCGGTAAAAACATAAAAGTTGAAGGTATAACTTATACAGGTACACCAGGTTTATATGAATTATTATTTAAAAAGGAACCAGTAGGTTATAAAAAACAAGATTTGGAAAATTATATGGATATTTTAAAGAGAACCAATGCATACCGTAGAAATTATGATCCAAATGAGCAGGTACAGGGAAATGGATAACAAAAATATATTTCTATAATAGGGCCTTATTTACAAAATAAAGGAATTATAAAAACTAAAACCATAAATCTCGAAACGCATAATATAGTTCAAGGATTTTTTGACGAAAAGCTCCATACAGAGAAACTCGAATATCTTCGAAAAGAACAGGATCCGGTATAACTTTAAAAGTTAATAAACCTTATACCGATTACGTATATTGGGATAACGTAAATGAACTTGTTGATAGACTTCGACTGTTGGTAGCATCTATGATGGCTGGGAATACAGGACATAACAACGAAATTATTTCTATTATAGAAGAATTGAAAGAAGCCAATATAATTGTATAAAAGAATGTAGTAAATATTGTTACATAACATTGTTAAAATGACCATTGATAAATTTTGACGTCATATTTCTAAAAAGTATACAGTAGATATACTTACAATAGAAAATAAAATACTAGCCAATTTTGAAAATGAAATATTAAAAAATTTTAAAAGTGATGATAAATATATTGAAAATAAAATTGTTCAAAGATTTGAACCTGTGTTAAAAAATAATATTGTAAATTTAAAAAAGAGAGTTAGCGAAAATGATGAAAATGTGGAATCTATTTCAAAAAAAATTAAGTTATTTGAAGAAAATGTTGTGTCAAACTATGATAACAGGATATTAAATATAAAAAATATTGTCAAAGACAATGATGAACTATTAAAAAGTTTTTCTCAAAAAATATCGAAGTGTGGAGATGATTTTAAAACAATAAAACAGAAATATGATGAAGTAAAGAATTTTGAAAATAACATAAAAAATGAAATAACATTGGTTAAATCAAAAATAAATGATACTTCTGCAATAGAAAATGTTAAACAAATTATTATAAAAGATATGGTATCAAAGTTCCAAGAATTTACGAACGAACCTAATAATAGGGTTTCTGAAGAAATAGGTAATTTTCAAAACATTCATGATGGTATGAATAAAAAGACACAAGAAATAGAGAGAGCTATGAATACACACTTTATAATCCATAAAAAAAGATAGCGATAATATTAATGAAATAAATCAGAAAATTAATTTAATTGAAAATAATGCTAAAAGAATTCTATTAAACTTGAAAAATTTGGAAAAGAAATTAAACACAGATTTACAAAATGTAGATGAAAAAATTGAAAATAAATTTAAAAATGAAATTTTAAAAAATAGTGAACAAATCATGGAGATAATCTCACAATTAAACAATCTAAAAACAGAATTAAAAACCACTGTTGACGATGAATATTTTCAAAAGATGTTGAATAAAAGATTAGAAAAAGAATTAGAATCTTTAGCAGAACTAATACAAGCTATGATTAACACCTCTATCCATGATTTAAAAAAAGGACTTGCACAACACAGTTCAAAAATTGAAGAAATTTCAACAAAGTTAAATGATTATGAAAAATCTTTGAACGATGTAAGAATTGAAATTGAAAAAGCGATTTTAGATATAAAGAAAATAGAAAAAAAATTGGTAGAAATAAAATTAAATTTAACCAATTTAGAATTTCAATTAGGAAAAGATATAACAAATCTAGAAAATAAATTGATAAAAGAAGTAAAATCATTAAACGAATTAGTTCAAAGAGCAGCCGAAGTTTCTAGAAAAGAGTTTAATGACACAATGGCATATGCTAGAGAAGAATTAAATGCAACAGTAAGAGAAATGAGAAACGAAAGTATAAAATCACTGGTTGTTTTTGAAACTAAAATTAATGTAAGAATTAGCAACATTGAAGATGAAATCAAAAAAATCAAAGATTCGAATAATGCATCTTTTAAAAATTTGGAATATAAAATCGAAGATGAAATCAAAAAAGTCAAAGATTCGTATAATGCATCTTTTAAAACTTTGGAATATAAAATGGAAGATTTACTAAAAAAAGATAACAAACAAATAAAATAAGTTATTTAAAGAATGTATTAAGAAATTTTATTCTAGTACTATGAGTAAAAATATTAAAGAAACAGTTGTAGATGAATTACATAAACCGGCAAGAAGAAGATATAGAAGAAGACGAACTATTGTTAAAAGCCTAAATGACTTATGGCAAGCTGATTTGGTAGAGATGCAACCCTATTTCAAATTTAATAAAGGTTATAGATATATTTTGGTGGTGATAAATGCATTCTCAAAGTATGTTTGGACTCAAACACTTAAAGGTAAAAAAGGAAAAGATGTAACTGAAGCTATGAAAAAAATTTTAGAAAAAACAAATAAACCGCAAAATTTGCAGACAGATTTGGGAAAAGAATTTTTCAATAAAGATTTTAAAGATCTTATGAATTATTACAAAATTAATCATTTTAATACTTACTCTAATCTCAAAGCGAGTATTGTAGAACGCGTAAATCGAACTTTAAAAAATATAATGTGGAAATATTTTAGTAATAGAGGAAAATACCAATGGTACTCTATTTTACCCACTATTATTGAAAAATATAATAATAGTATTCATAGAACCCCCGGATATAGACCTGTTGAGGTTAATAAAAAAATGAGCAAACTATATTGCAAAATTCTTTTACTTTTAAAAAAACATTTGATTTAAAGCGCACTAAATTTAAAGAAAATGATTTTGTTAGAATTTCCAAACAAAGAGAAGCTTTTGAAAAAGGATATACTCCAAATTGGTCAACTGAAATTTTTCAAATTAGAAAGGTTCAGTTAACAAATCCACCCACCTATTTACTAAAAGATAGTAAAAATGAATAAATTGAAGGAGGTTTTTACAAAGAAGAGTTACAAAAAGTTAAACATCCAGATGTATTTTTGGTTGAAAAAATTTTAAGGAAGAAAGGGAACCAAGTTTTTGTTAAATGATTAGGATTCGATAAATCACATAATTCATGGATTCTTAAAAAAGATGTACTGTAATTAATTTTAAGTAGTATTGTATATCAAATTTTTTAAATAAAAGACCTATTTATATAACATATTTTTTTATTTACGATAATCCTTTTTTACAACAAATAGTAACAATATAATTTTTAAGATGTTTACAACTGAGATTAACAATATAAATTTATATTTTTACATTAAATCTTTCAATATATATATTTTTTCTATGATCTACATCAAAAATACTTTTAAGATTACTTTCAACTCGTTTTTCAAATCTTAATCTGTCAAGATAAAATTTCTGATATTCACTTTTTCAAGCTTGTCTAAATGCAAAGTCCCATGTCACTAATATATAAACTTTATTATTGTTCTCACTGATTGTCACTGATTTCTTCATATTTCTATTGTAATGCACCGGACTTTCTTAACTTGTTTTCTAATTCCTGTTTATGTAGAGATAACATTTCTAAAACAGTTCCGTCATTTTCACTGTTTAAATTCTGACTTGGATCCAAAACATTATAAATATGAGACAACACATCTGACTGATAATTATGGTGATGAAACAAATTAAAATATTTGGAAAATTCTTGCTTTTTAACTGTATGAATTCTGTAGTCAACAAATTCGTCGATTTCAACTAATTTTTCTATTGATTCTTTTCCCAGAATCACATAATGTTCATCCTTTTGAATTCTGATAACAGGAGAATGATTTATTTATTCAAAAAACACTGTAATTTTTTCAATTTTTATTGAGTATGCATATGCTTGAGAAGAATAAAAATAATTCACCAACACTCCTTGATTTTTTTGAAGTTCTTTCCATTCTTCTTCATTCAAGTAAATGTGAAATCCATTTTGACCTCCAATTAGAACTTTTGGTGTAAAATCATTTATATCAATTTCAACACAAACAATTTTTGATAAGGAATTGTTAAGATAGTAGATTTTTGAATTTAATAATTTTTCATTACACTGACTAATTTTATCATTGGTTTCACTAGAACTGGATTTATTTCCATTAAAATTGCTACTATTAAACATGATGTCTTGATGCTAGCTGAAAACTAAAATACTGGGTCTGAATATATCTTATCCACCCCACTTCTCTATAAATTTCAAGGTCAAGCAAGTTTATTAAACTTTTTTGACCTATCTTGATAAAACAAAATTGTCAAGAACGACAAAACTGAAAAACTACCTATTGATAAAATTGTATTGAAGATAAATAGAATTAAACAGTTTTTACCTTTCTCATCATATTTAACATGAGCACAGCTAGAAATCGTAAATGGTTTTTTATTTTTTTCAATCCAGTTAGTGTCAAAAATTGTATTATTTGGATAATGAAAGTAAATTTTGAAAAAATTACTATTAGATTGACTATTATTCATATTATATGCGAAAGCAGTTAAATAATTATTAATATTCATAGCTTTCATATAATTACATATTTCAGGTTTAATAGTAGAGGTATCGTTTTCAAAACACACCATTCCATGTAAAACCCTTGGAGGATAAAGTACATATAAAGTATCATTTAAAATTGAATGCAAAACAATGTAGTTGATAAGGGATGCCATAAAAATACTTTTCAATTTTAATTGTCTATTAACAAAACAATAAGAGATTGAAATAAGACTGAACAGTTTTAATTAATTTTCTACAATATATAGACATTTTTTTTTCAAAATATTAAATAATTTGTTTACAAATTAGAGATACAAACATGGTTATTAAAACTATTAAAAAATGAAAGATGTTGACATATTTTCTTTCACTTTAAGGACATTAAATAATTTTTTTACAAATTAGAGATACAAACATAGTTATTAAAACTATTAGAAAAATGAAAGATGTTGACATATTTTCTTTCACTTTAAGGACTGCAGGTTCACATTTTTTGTTTTTTTCACCTAACCACAAACATTCGATTAAGTCACAGTTCTTCCAGTGACGATAATATTCCTCAATTGGACAATCATCAATTTTCCAGGCAAATATTTTTGCACCACAGTAAAAACATTTACAAACATCATGAATAGCTAAATAATAAAACCCTGATTGGGCTAACACTTTAGGATTTAATTTTCCATTCCAGAATTTAAATGAGGAAAGTCTTTTTTCATATGTTCTATATAATTTGTTATATACACATATTTATTCTAGACGGTGGTATATTTTATACTGATATAATCTTAAAATTTACCATGTTCTTAAATACTACAATTTTAGCCTTGAAGAGTAAAACTTTTAATCTTAAAAGGAATTTTTTATAATTTATTTTCATGGTCTATTAACCACTGAAAAAATGGAATATCTTGGTGACCCCATGCTAATGTATCATAACTATTGGGAATTTTAAATCTTTTATCATCATTAGAAGTGAGAGCTAATTTGTTAACTAATTCTGTATAAATATTGTGAAGTCGAGATCTAATCAAATACATTGTACAGAAAGCTTTTGAATTTTGTTCTACAACATCTTTATAATGTGTTAATTCTAACTGTTTTTTAATGCTACTTTTCTTTATCCCCTTAGCTTTTTTAAGCAATCCATTTTCTGACTTAACACAATAAGCTTTGGCCCCTGTGCCATAAAAGCTTTCTATTGGTTCACCAGCATATTCATCCTTAAACTTTCCAACAACAGATTTAGTTATTGGTATTTCATGAATATTATTAACATCATAATTTGAAGTATCGATTTTATCAATATTAACCCTAATGTCTTTATAAACATTACTTATCTCAATTTCCAAAATAAAGGAATCTGTATCTGTGTAAAGAAGTTTAATATTATTCTTATATAAAGGTTTTAAAAACCCATAAAAAAAGTCATACATCACCGTTTTTGATATATCTAAAATACTAAATCCTACATAGACAGGTTTATCATATTGCACTAACACTTTACGCATTTGCACAGCTACTAAATTCTCTGAAAATATTGTTACATCTTTAAAGGATGGTTTAGCAATTAAATTTTCTGCCCCATCTTTTCTATGATTTTTTGCCCATTGTGTAACCAACCGTATATCTGTCCTTTTATCCACATTTTCCATTGTTTTACCGTAGATGCTATTATTTGCCAATTTATAAGAATTTTTCTGAAATTGATTTTTAGATTGATTTCTTAATTTTGTATTTAGATCAATAAATTTTTTTAACCATTGAGATCGTGTAAACTCTACAACCCCATGAATTTTAATTAGTTTAGTTCCATATTGAATACATTGTTTTAATAAAGTATAGGGAATTACATATTTTTCTTTATTTTTTAAATTTGGAATTAATTTAAAAGTTTAAGAATTTTGAGGCTTATAATTTTCTGGACAGAATGGAAATTCATTATGTAAATTGTGTAAATTTTCAGGATATTCTAAATCAACTTCTAGCACATAACCCTTGTCATTAGTCTCAGACATTTTCATTATATTTAAATTTTGAATTTGTTGATTTGACAACCAAAGAAAATCTTTTTCGGGCAGATATTGAGACATCGCATATCCGTAAAGATTAGTTGAATCAAAATACATAATATATTTAGATGGTTGTAATGGATCATAATTTGAAAGCAATAAATTTTTTGCTCTAGATTTCCTACATACACAGGTATTGATTCCTCCTCTTACACTACCTTTAAAAAAATGTAACATATCTAAGTCTGTTATTAACTCCAATTCGACTCCAGTATATCTTAAACAAGCGTCAAAACTTAAACCTGGAAAAGTATAATAATGTGCAGGCTCAAGTTTGTAAGTTTCCATACACGTTTTACATTCAAATAAATTATCATTTTTAGCCCTCTCATGTTCTTCATCAGTAATGTGTTCATCCGTGAGGTCATTATAATTTTTTTTTTATCTGGTAACTCCGTTTCATTTAATTTGGCGATATTATCGATATATTTATAAGGGAAAACGCCTTTTTGACGGATATACTTAAATTTTTCTTTTTCATTAAAATATTTGAACACTTCTTTGCATTGTTCATCATTAAGAATGGAAGCTAAATTTGATAAAGAATATGGTAGGAACTGAAATGAATCAATAAACTTAAGATATAGAAATTTTGACTTGGTGAAATCAGTTTTTTTATCTAAATATTAATCTACTTCAATAGATTTTTGAAAAGAAATGTATTTCTCTTTATTCTGGACTATGGCAGATAATTGTTCATGATTTGGACATAAATTTTTTATAAACAGATGAGAATCATAATTACTCATATTGTGTAAAACTACTCTAATGAAATTAGATAATTTATAATTTAAGTTGCATATAGAGTATGACGGACCTCTATAGGAACCTGTTAAATGACAATGATCAGCAACCTTATCCGAAATTATAGGTTTATCACATATATGACAATCATTCGTATATTCAAAATGTAATTGTTTCATTGGCATTAACTTTTTCATATATTTATTGTAAATATTAAGAACGTCTCTTTCTAAGTAAGTTATAAAATTTGGGCACAATTGGGACCCATATAATTTTGAAATTTAGAAATTGAATCATCGAATGAACACTTTATATAATAAGCAAACGAATATGGAATATGTTGACATTTTTTTTCAGTATATGGAGAACTTGGATCTACATCATTAATTTCATTATTTAAAGGCTTAAGAATGCATTCAAAATCTGCATATATAACAAAAGGAACTTTAATTTTTTTTTGTATATTCTGAAATTTTAAAATATTTTCGGGAATAATATTTCCAAATCTATCTATTTTGGTTTCAGTTGAAGGTAGATTTATTCTTACAAAATCACAATCATATGTGTTATGCCTGACTAATAATTCTTCAGCAGTAAAATATTGTAAACAACCGTCGCATAAAATTTTTTTCCCATGATGTTTAGATAATTGTTTAGAAATTAATCTAGATAAATCCGAAATATAACAATAATGGAAATTTCCATTATCATCTCCAATTAATAATAAATTAAGGTAACGTTCTCGCTTATTTTTTGTATAATGTAAAGGTCCTATAATTTCGAATTGAGTTTTAAAATTATTCTTGATTTTTTCTAATCCATAAACATTAACCGAAATATTGTTTAAATTTTCAAATTTACTTATGTCTTTTAAAGTTAAAGGAAAATTGATACCTTTAAAGTTTAAAATAGTGGTGAAATGTGGATATGACTCCACCTTTTCAATGGGTCCGTTAGGTGAATGAAGAGCTGCAACCACAGACCAGGCGAAACAACATTCATCATTGTTTTGAACGTTGACTACAGCATTTTTCAACTTGATCTCTGACGGTAGTGGTATATATAAAGAAGTTTTAAGGGGTTGTACTTGTTGATGTTAAGCTCAACGTGTAATATTTTTATTAAAATCCACCCTGAAATTAAAGAAGAATAATAAAAAACAAATTCATTTTTGGTTTAAGTTTAGTTACTAAATATTTAGTAAAAAATAATTTACCCGAATCTTTTTCTGCCAGTTCATCAGCTTTCCTGTCAATAATTTTAATAATATCTTCTAGTTCTTGCGTTAATTCTGAACTATTACATAAAATCCGAAATGGGGTATTGAAAGACTTAACTTCATGACTTTTATTGGAAGGATTTAACTAAAGACCAAATAGCTCCATGTTGAGTTTGATGCAGGTGTGTCTTTGGATTTCATAACTGATTACCTCAATTATTTTTTGTTGTATTTCGGAGAAAAAATCATAAATGTTGATTTGGTATTGAGTCGATGATATTTTATATGAAATGATTCTTTCCTTAAATGCCGATTTTATTAGAGACACATTTTCATCCCTAACCACCATTAAATTGGTTTTGTGTTTATTTGTTCTCAAATGACAGAACCATAATGACTTTTTTATAAATATTTTGTAGAATTGACAATATCTTCTTTCACCTAAAATTTAATAACTTTATTAAATTTGCCTCTAATTCATCAAATTAATAACTAATTATTAAACTGAAACAAAATTTCTATTTAAATTTAAACTTACAGCTCTTCTTCTTCTGTTCTAACTGGGGGCCTCTAATTCATCAAATTAATAACTAATTATTAAACTGAAACAAAATTTCTATTTAAATTTAAACTTACAGCTCTTCTTCTGTTCTAACTGGGGGCCATTGTTGGAATGAATTATCTTCTTGTGGCGTTTCAAATTGTCTTGTCCAGTAAAAATTTTGAAGCAGTCTTCACATTTAAAATTCTTTTTTCTAAAAGAAATCTCTTATTGTGAAGCCTAAGTCAATTTTAACACACTGAAGGTAACATGGTGAGGTATGAATTTAAATGGTGGAAAAGAAGTAGGAGGGGAGTTAAGTAATGGGAAGGAAAAAGCTAAGAGTAGCTTTATAAAGTTCTATCGCCATTTCCCACATCTTCCTTTTCTCCTGAGCTATTTTATTAGGATCGCAATTTAAAATAGAATCCAAAACAAATCCCAATGATCTTTGATAAGACAAATGTTTATTTTTAATTTTGAAATTTGATTTAGATTGAAAGCTTAGTTTCGGATAATCGTTTTCGAAGGGGATTGACATTTCCGTTTGTGTTAAAACAGAATTTTAAACTGTCTCATCTGTTTGTGTGGACACAGAATTTAAAATGTCATTGAAATTTGGTGGTGAGTTTTCAAAAATGATAGGAGAATTTGGAATATTAAATTGACAGTATGTATTTTGGCCGCAAGGAGTTAAATTTTCACTAAAATCTTCAATTTTTGTAGATGGTTCACTTATTATTGGAAGAATTTCTTGGGAACCACCACAATTACTAAACGATGCTCCCAAATCTTCACTACAATGTGAAATTTTGTAAATATCCTGTGAACCATCCTCCTCCCCCAAAAAATCAATCCTCCTATTTCCACTACTAGTCGATTCCGTAGTTTTTTTTTTGATTATTTGAAATTTTGAAGAGAGATAGAGGAGAAAATGAAGAATTACCCGGTATTGCTCCAAAATTGTTTTCACTTTCAAAATTTCTAGTTTTCAACATTCCAAAAAAACTTTGTGATTTATTTTAACCCGAATCATTGTCACTGTCACTGTCACTGTTACTCTCATAATTAGTTAAATTTTTATTAATTTTGGGAATCCCCATTAGCTAGCTAAATCTTGAGTTAATATGTCGGAAGTATTTGTAATGGGAGTGTCCGTTGTTAAATCTAAGTCTTGAGTTAAAAAATTTGGGGTCTCCGGCGTTAAAATGTTATTAAAATCTAAATTTTGTGATAAAATTGAATTTTGAAAGTCAAAATCTGTCTCCGAAATATTCTCTAGTTCAGGCAAATATTCTAAATTTTCTAAAAATTTTATGTTCGTTTCTGAACAACTTTGGAGTAATTTGTTTTCTAAATGTTTTTCTTGCATCGTATTAGTCATCGCGTTAAAATTTTGGGTTCTCTGACTTAAATTTTGGTTGTCACTTTCATTTTCATTTTTCAAAAAAGCAGGCTGAATTATTATATATGAAATTATATTAATTTTGTTCACCACTCCTAACTGTTCAGTGGAAGTTGAGGCAAAAGGAAAAGACATACCTTTAAAATTTGAGTACACTTGACAGCAACAAACTAAAACAAACTAAAATTGGAGACTTTAAATTTAAAGCGTGGTAAACTCGATTTAAGCTTGCTATAAACTGATCCTCGACAGTTTTATATGAAAGCAGACCACGGTTTGTCCTCGTAAGTATAATGACCTTAATAAAGGTCAATGACCTCAATTCTGCGCGTCACACCCCGCGGAGCCCCCCTTCCCTCTTAATGTTAATCTTCCAATACAAGTACCATCCATAACCTCATCAACCAACCCAGAGGAAGATGTGGAACCTCAAGTAGAACCTCAAATAAATCCGGAGGAACCAGTCCAGTGTGACGAAATAGATTCCACTACAAAGTAAATAGCTTATATTAAGCTTATATTAAATGTTTTAATTTATTATTAGTCTTCCTAATAGCAAAATACTAATTGATTTTTTTTTTCAGTTGACAGAGTGACAAACAATTGACCAAGTTTAGGGACAGTGTTAAGTGAAACTATTTTTAGGTTAAGTTAAAGTGTTTAAGTGATAGTGAATAGTAACGGAGACGATTTAAGGTAATGTAAATTTTATTTGATTGATCTAATTGTAAAGGAGTATGAAGATAACTGTACCTAAATTTCTTATAATATTTTTTCTTTCATATTTATAAACTTATTAATTTTAGTATTGCTCCAAAATTGTTTTCACTTTCAAAATTTCTAGTTTTCAACATTCCAAAAAAACTTTGTGATTTATTTTAACCCGAATCATTGTCACTGTCACTGTCACTGTTACTCTCATAATTAGTTAAATTTTTATTAATTTTGGGAATCCCCATTAGCTAGCTAAATCTTGAGTTAATATGTCGGAAGTATTTGTAATGGGAGTGTCCGTTGTTAAATCTAAGTCTTGAGTTAAAAAATTTGGGGTCTCCGGCGTTAAAATGTTATTAAAATCTAAATTTTGTGATAAAATTGAATTTTGAAAGTCAAAATCTGTCTCCGAAATATTCTCTAGTTCAGGCAAATATTCTAAATTTTCTAAAAATTTTATGTTCGTTTCTGAACAACTTTGGAGTAATTTGTTTTCTAAATGTTTTTCTTGCATCGTATTAGTCATCGCGTTAAAATTTTGGGTTCTCTGACTTAAATTTTGGTTGTCACTTTCATTTTCATTTTTCAAAAAAGCAGGCTGAATTATTATATATGAAATTATATTAATTTTGTTCACCACTCCTAACTGTTCAGTGGAAGTTGAGGCAAAAGGAAAAGACATACCTTTAAAATTTGAGTACACTTGACAGCAACAAACTAAAACAAACTAAAATTGGAGACTTTAAATTTAAAGCGTGGTAAACTCGATTTAAGCTTGCTATAAACTGATCCTCGACAGTTTTATATGAAAGCAGACCACGGTTTGTCCTCGTAAGTATAATGACCTTAATAAAGGTCAATGACCTCAATTCTGCGCGTCACACCCCGCGGAGCCCCCCTTCCCTCTTAATGTTAATCTTCCAATACAAGTACCATCCATAACCTCATCAACCAACCCAGAGGAAGATGTGGAACCTCAAGTAGAACCTCAAATAAATCCGGAGGAACCAGTCCAGTGTGACGAAATAGATTCCACTACAAAGTAAATAGCTTATATTAAGCTTATATTAAATGTTTTAATTTATTATTAGTCTTCCTAATAGCAAAATACTAATTGATTTTTTTTTTCAGTTGACAGAGTGACAAACAATTGACCAAGTTTAGGGACAGTGTTAAGTGAAACTATTTTTAGGTTAAGTTAAAGTGTTTAAGTGATAGTGAATAGTAACGGAGACGATTTAAGGTAATGTAAATTTTATTTGATTGATCTAATTGTAAAGGAGTATGAAGATAACTGTACCTAAATTTCTTATAATATTTTTTCTTTCATATTTATAAACTTATTAATTTTAGATTTTAAATTCTCTAAAATAAGAAAGGATTAAGAATTTTTGAACAGGGTGGTTAATTTAAAATATTTTTTCATTCTATTATGACTAATAAAAACTTTTGTATAGAGTTATGTTTGTTCGTTATTCTTATAAATAAAACATTTTTTTTTCGAAATTGTTCAATTCTTTATTTCAATAAGACAAGAATAAATGGATAAATTTAATACCAACAATAATAATTTTAAAATAATAAAAATTAAATAAAAATACATTTTAAAATAAATATTCTAGGATTATAATTTCTTCATTTTCACATGTATGAAGTGGTTGGCAACACATAAATATTAAATAATACATTCTAAAGTAAATATTCTAAGACTACAGTTTCTTCATTTTCACATTTAATTACGCATAGTTCATTGCGACAGATTGGACATGTTTTATTAATTAACATCCACATTCTTAAACAAGGGATGCAAAATCTGTGATTACAAGGTTCTGGTGACATCATTTTATTAGAAAATATATCTTCAAGACATATAGGACATTCTTCGGTTTTATTTTCAATTATTTCGTTAACAACTTTTTTTTTACCCTTCGCGACTTCCTACCGTTTTTATATATTGGTTTTTTACCAGGCATTATAATTATTTTTTATATTGGCACCACTGGAACATTTGTGTCCCAATCTAAATCAATATTTTTAACACTACTATTGCAAATTAAACAAACTTTGGGGGTAATTATTTGATACAACTGTCTTGAACATATATCGCAATGTAAATCATCACTTAAGCGTTTTAATTTTCTCTAATTATGAGTATTTACATGTTTATGAGCACCTGCCCTTTGATAATATTGTATAATTTGATAGCATGCGTGACAAAGAGTTTTTTCTTGATTTTCCGTCATTAAAAACACTGTGATATAACTCTGAGTAATACAGAACACAACTTCTTTGGGATCAGTGTACTTATGTTTCACTAAATAAAATTTAGCACTAGCACTTTCGTCTTCATTATCTTCTTCAATATCGGAGTCACCAGATTCAGCTTCAATTTGTTCGAAATTATTTATATCGTAGTTCAAACAATTTCTGAAGTTCTTCTGAATTTTTTTTTTCGTTAAGATATGTATTGTAATCCAACACTCCAATTAATTCATCTAGATCTGGACCTTCTTTAATATTATTATCCATAAATTTTTAACTGAATTTTTTTAATATTTACTTTGCAATATTTACTATTAAATATAAAATTATTTACTTATTATTTATTGGTATTTAATTTATCATCTTTTGTTGCTCCATGTATCTATTTTATAAATTTATTAAAGTGAAAAGTTATTGGTGGTAGGAGTTTATATCGACTTCATGGTCAAATAAGGTTATCCACCTCAAGGTCAAACATAAGGTTAGATCTCCTACTTTGATCGGATTCGATGGAAGGTTAGCCATGTTGTTAACTTTAAGATTAAACTCAAAGTGATGTATACGAGGCTTTTTGAAAAGTATAATGAGAGAACAAAAGAGGAGGAGGACGAAAAGTGTTGATGATACGAGGTTTTTTGAAAAGTATAATGAGAGATTTGAAAAGTATAATGAGAGAAGAAAAGAGGAGGAGGATGAAAAGTGTTGAGGATTTACTCTTCCTACCCCTCCTCTTCTTTCCTTCTCTCATATATCCACTACTTCTATGCACTCTATTATTACCATATTTGTAATTTAAAATCGACGTCAGAGCCATAGGGTCTGTTTCTATAATAAATTTATTGCCTAATAGATAAAATCATAATTTCTGTATACAATATATTATGCTAGCGAGTTCTAATTCTGTAACTGAATTTTTCTTCTCATATGGTTTAGTAACTCGAGAGCAAAAATATATTGGGCATTCCTGATCTTTAAGTAATTGGAATAAAACTCCTCAAAACTCCTGATCAGACGCATCGGTTCTCAACATAATTTAGTTTGTTTATAATCAGGATGGTAGGTTTTCAAATTATTCGCAAATGTGTTTTTAATCTCGTTAAAAGCATTTCCTCTCCTTTTATCCCATTTCCATTTCACATCTTTGCGAAGTAGTTCAATCAATGGTATTTGTTTATTACTTTGATCTGATATTAGGCGGTGGTAATATTTTACTAATCCCAGGAATCCCCTCAATATTTTTAGGCTATTTAGACGCTTATAATTTTGTATCAGGGTTCATTTCTACACCTTGTAAATTCAATTTATACCCCAAATAATTGATTTCCTTCTGATAGAATTGGCACTTCTAAAGATTGATTTTAAGACCTGCATTATCAAATGCTTCCAGTATAAAACTTATGTGCCGTTTGTGCTGTTCTTTATCTTGGGAATAAATTAATATATCATCAATATAATGTGGTACAAGGTCACTATATTTTTCCAATGCTTTATATAGCGCCCTCAGTAATGCTGAACATGCACTTTGTAGACCAAATGGTACTACTTTAGATTGGTAAATTATACCATCTATTTGAAAACCAGTGTATTTTCTACATTGAGGGTCTAATGATATTAATCAAAAACTGTTTTAAGTCAATCTTCGTAAAAATGGCTGCATCTGTAATTCTTCCCAAGATAACATCCATTGTCATTGGAGCTTCATACTGTGGAATGGTATATTGATTAATATTTCGTGCATCCAGTATAATCGAAGATCTCCATTACGTTTCTTCACCACTATAATAGGATTTATGTATATAGTGTCAGCTCTTTCTATGACGTCATTTTCCAACATGTCATTGATTTATTCTTTGATTTGAGAATGATATTTATATGATATGGGGTATGTTTTAGCATTGAATTTTTCAATATTTCCAATTTTAATAAAGTGCACATAATCTCTTGCCACTCTATTTTCTTTGGAAACTAAATTTTTAACATTTTTTAGCATGTAAATCACCTCACTTTTATACTGAGCATCACAAATAATATTTTCCTCCTCTAACAATTTATTTATATCTTCTTCCATAATATCTTCATATAATATATCATTATAAAATTTATTAAAATTCCTCATAGGACACTCCTCTTCATAAACTTCGATAAATGCTAAAGTACTTCCTACATCTTCATCCTTTACAATATTATTTACACACTTAACCATATTTTCATAATTTATTTTGGCCCCATACTTAGATAATATGTCATTCCCAATTATTACATCCACATTAATATCCTTTACTATTAAAAATTGAAGCTCGGTTGTTATATTTTCCACTTGAACTTTTAATATACACTGTTGATTAACTTCATATATTTTTCTACTATTCGCGCCAATGAACTTTAATTATATTTTTATTATTTGATAAAATAAATACTAATATTTCTTGATCTATTAATGATGCTTCTGAACCACTGTCAATGAGCATTTTAACATTTATATTAAAAAAATTTCCATTTATGTAAACTAAGTCGATATCATTTATTTCGTTATTAAAATTTAAATTATCGTGCAATGAAATTATTTCACGAAGATGTTCATAACAAAGGTTGGTCGATTTAATATCATTTCCAAAGCCATTTCTTAAAAATTTCGATTGGTAACTTGAGTACCTGATTTAGATACTCTGCTACGTCTGTCAGAACTAATTCTGCTATTTCTATTTACATTTTGTTATACTTGTGACGTACGAGTATTATTGTTTCGTATGTTGCTGTCACTGTATGTCTATCTTAAAGTGTTAGTTCGTCGGTATTGTCTATTATAAATATTTCTTGATGCATTAATCTGACCATGCGCCCCATTTGGCTGAATGTTCCTATCAGTTGCATGATTATTAGTATTACTATTTTGTGACCTAATTCTTATATTATTGTTATAATTAGAACTATTTTGTTGTCTGTTATATTTGTTATTGTTATTATTATTATTATTATTTTGTTGTCTGTTGTAATTGTAATTGTTATTAGTTTGTCTATTATTAGTAAAATTGTTAGTATAAGGTGGATTATTCCTTGTTGTGTTAGGATTATTTTGATTGTTATTATTTTGTCTTTGTACATTATTACGATAAGAATTGTTAGGATAAAAATTTCGATTTCTAGAAAAATTATTGTTTAGAAAATTTTATCTATATCTTATCCCTTGTTAGAGATTATTGTTATTTCTAAAATTTTGATTATTAGATGAATTTCGATTATTAACACGACTACCTGTATATGTATTGTTATGAACATTTCCTCTTTGTACTCTGTTTAGAAACGTAATAAACTGAGCCACGGTTTTAATATTTTGAATTGTAATAGTTTGGACTACACTATCATGGAAATGTCTTGCAATATTTAACACTATCTCGTCTTCTCTCATTGGAAGTTCTAAATATTTGATCACTGTACTTAGTTTTAAGGCATAATTAACAAGATCATTATTTCACTGTAATTAAATTTTCCAAAATAAAAGTTCTCCCTGAACTCGGCTTGTTTTATTTCTCCCTAAAAATAATTTGAAAATTGTTCTTCAAAATCAGAAAAATTTTTTATGTTCGCCTCAATACTAGCAAACCAGATAATTGCATTATCAGGCAAATTAGCCCTTATAAAATCTTTAATGTTTTGAAAGTTCATTATATGTGAAATTCTATTTTTAATACTACTGATAAATGCTTTAGGATGTAATAATTTTATATTGCTAGAAAATTTCATTCCCAAATCACCCATGTTACCAACCATTATACCTGTTCCTAAGTTATTTTTGGTTACTTCTTCTAAATGTTTCTTCTCCTCTTCAAATTTCTTCTCTACGTGAGTGTGTTATGTTGTTCTTTAATTTCTCTTCTATGATGATATCATATTCATAAAAGGTGCGTTTGCATTTTATATCAATGCTGTCTATCTTTTGTTCCTGTTTTTCAATATTTTGGTTAAAGTCCTGAATGTTCTTATCAATATTTTCATTAACACTTTCAGTTGCAGACACTCTTTCTGCTTTCTCAGTTTCTATTAAATTGATCATTTCATTATTATTATTATGAACTATTTTTTCATGGATTACCTCCACAAACGTGGTCATGTTGTTACGGTTAAAAACTGGATTTAAATAATAAATATTTTCGTTTACATTTTTCTACATTAAATTACAGGTTCAGATTACTAAAGTAATAAATAGATTTTTGTTTCGTACGTAAATTTACAGTAAACGATGTTTTCTACTATAAAACTAATGATTACCTTTTGTTTTTCATTCATTAATATTGGTTTCATCTATATTCAGATCATTCCTTTTGTTTACATTTTGAAATTTTGATTGACATCGAAACTTAACATATTTCTGTAATTTATAAATTTCAGTAGGTACCTCGAGACAATGTATCACATATTGGAAAAAGCGTTTTCTTAATGTTTGGATAAATATAAATAGGATTATTTGCTTTCTTGTAATTATTATTTGATTTTCCTTTTCCAGAAAATATTTGTTTATTGTCACTTATCAGCTGTTTGAGATAATCAGGTCCACTGAATTGCGTGAAAGTTTTTAGGGTTGCATATAAGATGGCACATCAGTTGAATATTATCGAAATGCTAAATTTAAAATGAGATGGTATGGACTTTTTTCATTATGTTGATTTTAGTTTATTAGTTGAATATTTCCCCTTTACTTTACTAGTTAGAATTTTTGGTAATTATAATATTGTAAATTAGACCCTCGAACTATCTCGAACTATTTCGAACTAATTGGATTTAATTTTTGAATATTTCGAACCCATTAAGTAATTTGTTATTGCGTATTCATTTTGTAGGACGAGGCAGGTTAGATTATTAAGATATTGGTTGTCTCGGTCTGATTTTAGTACTGGCCAGTTTAAAATTGAGATAGAAGAATTTTTGCATATATTTTCCGGAAGTAGTTCAAATTGTATGATAAATTTCAAGGGTTCGAGATTATGGCTACGAGATTAAGGTTATTTTTTTTTTGATAGATTTTTGATGGACGTTTTTATAAAGTTTTTTTGGTAACTTCCGTTGGAAGAAATGTGCTAGTGATTTGAGAGAAATCGTTCTCTTTTGGCTATCTGATGCAAGAGCGTGAAGAAGTGGTTTTAGTTTTACTACTTTCCCAAGTTAAGGGACTTGGTCATAAATGGCCGATTAAAGTAACAAAACCAAGTCGGGGTGCAAACAATTTTTGGTGATTTTGGTCGTTTCACTCTACAGCCAGTTTGGCGATTATTTTTCTTCAGCCAGCCAGAAACAACGGCTTAACAGTTATCAGATGCCACCATTTTCTTGAGTTCGAGGGTCTTTGTGAAAACTATAGTATGTTTTTGGAATAGTTACAGTATACAGTGTCTTTGGATTTCTTCAGTCTTTCTTTTTTTTTGGATGGAATTTTATAATGTACAGTTTGGGTTTTCGTGCTGCACTTCTGGGATTGTGAGCCTCTGAAGGGGACAATCTCCATATTGAGCCAGGTCAACGTCCTTTCTGGTGAAGCCGTCTATGTCACAGGCCTTGTTTAACCACCTGTTTGAAAGTGATTCAGCTAAGTGCCTAATTTTAGCCAAAGTATGTACACAAGGGTTTCTGATTGTTAAGCCTAATGGGTATTAAACCTGTATTTTGAATCGTTTAGTTATCTAAACACAGTTTTCTGTTCGATTACCTAGAGGGCTAACAGGTAGGGGATTTTTGTGTTTATGATTTTGAACCTTTCTAATTAATAAATTTTAAATATTTGGACTTTAATATTTTTTTCCTAATGATATTTATCTTATGGTAATTTATCATATCATATAATATTTGCGGCGAACCAGTACTATGTAAGGTGAAACGCAGTCGACTTCGTTGCGCTACAACCTCAAATTTAAATGTTTTATTTTTGCGATACTCTACTGTAATTGAGGTTTTTTTATGGTTCTGTTTTAGAGTCCCAGAGTGGCCAAGTACCCATTTAATTATTGTTTAAAATAATGAATATTATAATAATACATTTATTGAAAATTTGAATTGCTTAACAATTGAATATTTTGGAAACTAATTATTATGTACAAAATTGTAACAAACTTTTCAGTAAAATTTTATCAAGATTTTAACCACTTGAGCGACAGTTATAAGTTGATTTCTATGATCTAATTTTTGTAATTATCTATCATTTTTTTTTGTGCAACTTTCTATTGCTTAGATTTTTGTTAACTGTCATTATCTCTTTCATTATCAATTTTCTAATTCTTTCTCTTTGCAGATATTTTCGTACTTTTTTGATATTGCTTATTTTCTTTTATTACTGCAAAGTTGATAGTCTCCTGCATTGTTGGGCTTATGGAACTTCATAGTCTAGTTTAAAATAGAGTGTGTTCTTTTCTTCTATAACTAGGCTATGTCGACGTAAACCTTCCAAGTGTAGTTGATTTGTTTACTTTTGGATCGGTTTGCCGTTCACGGTGCAGGACACTGTCAAGTTTAATTTACTATTCTTTTCTAGTAATATTCACATTTTGCTACGTCATAGAAAGACAATAACTTTCGACTAAGTCAACAAGGTTTATTTATTGCAATTTACTATTTGTAATCGCAATTCTATCAGATAGCCCCATTAGAGGAGCTTGCAATAATTCACATTGGTGATAACTTTTTCCAGGGGTTGTACTTATTATCTGAGAAGGGGTATACCGTGAGGAATAAATGTATTGGCCTCTATTTAATTGGTTTTATTTCCTATAATTTTAAATTAGGATACTTTTAAGTACTTAGACTCTGCGATTTATTTACCCGGATATGACATATTAAATATTTATTCTTTTCGAAGTTTTCTTTAATACAAGTGCTCGTAGTATAATTATTAGGGCTCATTCCAAAGTAAAATTTGGTGGCGCCTTTTTCCCGATTTAGACATTTATAAAACTGACACAGGCAATATATTAAAAATAGTGGAAAAATATAAAAACAACGAATCTACCCTGAGATGAGCTAGCGTATAGGTAAACTCCAGTCAGCATTAGGACCATCATTAGGTAAGTCTGAACTGAGGTACCTTACAGGGTGTTGTCAGGATTTGGTAAGGCGTTCATAGTTGGTAATAATATATTATAATTCATGGTAAAATTTTGAGATTTCATTTGCGCCAAAAATTCTTGATTTAACTGGCGCGAAATTAATTGCAATTTTAATTACCCAGTTTAAGATAGTTTTTTTGTTAGGCAGCAATCTAAATTTTTCAATGTCTTGAGACATTTTAAGTTCTATCTCTTGTATTCTTTGTTCTACTTTTTCTTCTAATCTTTTCTGACCTTGTTTTATGTTTAATAATTCTTTTTGTCCTTTACTTATCTCTCATTTTAGCTCTTGCTGTCTCCTTTCCATCTTCTTTTCCAGGTCTTGTTGTCCTTATTCCATTTTTTCTTCTAGATTAGTTTTACCTTTCCAAGGTCTTGTTGTCCTTGTTTTCTGTTTTCTTCTATATTCTTTAATAAGTTTAGATTATCCCTCTTTTTGCATGTTTATAAGAAATTGCATTAAAGACGTATTTGCATCTTCTGCCGCAACCTTTTCTCTTATATATTGCCTTTCTGTCTTTTTTTCTGTTTCTTGTTGTTCATCTACGTTTTCTTGTTGAATTTGTTGTTCTTGTTGATTCATTTCTATTCTTGTTGAGGATGTGGAAGTACTTTCCATTCCCTTGTCAGTCTCAGTTTTTCTTATACCAATATCAACATTTATTTGTTTACAGCCCTAAGCGTAATGTGTTTATCTGCCATATTTTATATATTTATAAATAAATAAATAATTTCCTGTTTAAACAAAAATATCAATACCTTGTTTTATTAAAATATAACCTTCTTATTTCCCTGTATCATACAAATTTTTCAAAGCAATTTTCACTACAATGGTTTCCTAAATTTTAAAGAAATTGAGCACCATGTTAGTTTCTAATTTAAAAAAAAACAAATTTGTGCCCCACGTTACTAACCTTTTTTAACAAATTTTCGTCCCACGTTGGTTTCTAACTTTTAAACAAATTTTGCTCCACGTTGGGCGCCAATTATGACGGTGGTATTGCGCACCCGTACAAAATATTTGCGAGTTTAATAAAATTTAGGAAACTTTGTTATTATTTATCTCTGAATTTATTTTTTTTTTATTTTCAAAATATTGCCAAAATTTAATTAAAAATATTAAAAATTAGTTTATTTGTTGAGCGCCAGGTAAAAAATATTTATAATGAATTATAACTATTCTTTACCAATTTTAAATATTTTCAATTTTCAAATTATCTATATAGATATAGATGTATTCCTACCTGTAAATTGACTCCTTCTCAGGTGAGTTCTGTTGTTTATCAAATATCAATCAGATAATCAATACACAGAATGATTAAAACACAAAATATAAATTTTACTTAACAATATGAAAACAATGACACAATATTATTAATTATTACCAGATGAAAAGAAACGGTCAATACTTTTATCTGTCAACCAACACTATTTCTAATCAATATTACTTATTATTTACTTTTATCTACCATGTTTTAGTTTCGTAATCGTCTACTAGATAGCTATAGTGCAGTTTTAGATGGAAAGCGTCATTATTTCTTAAAAATTATATTATTTTAAACAAATTTTCGTATGCTGTGTTGTGATTCAAGAAGTTAATATAGTTTCACACCTAATATTGATGATGATAAATATTATTATTTTTCTCACAGGTTAATATAGCAAACCATAATTTATTAATTTAATTATTTTTATTTTAAGAAAAGTTAGGTTATTATTGGATGCTAATTTTCAATGTCTACGAAAAATTTAAAGCTTTTTTACTGCTTTATCTAATATAAATACCTTGTTATATTTTCTTTTACTTGGTCCCAATATATTATAAAACAATTCCAGAAATTTTATTTATTTTCTTCTTTAAAAACCTCGAAATCACCAAAAATATTTTAATTGTCTTTTCCTATAAAGTAAGGAATTGACAAATATTTTTCAAAGTCTCGTTCAGCTATGTTCTTCTAAGTTCAATTCAAATTAATTTTTCTTAGCACAATTTTCTCGAATTTGTGGTTGCCTGAGAGTTGAACAATTATTTTACAGGACAAACTTATAAACTTTTACGATTTACTTTAGTTAAATTATTAAATTCCATTTTTTTTACAACAACAAAAACACATAATCTCTTTTAAAAACAAAATATTTTACTTTTGTTTTCTTATGTTACTTTTTTTAAACAATTGAAAATTTGAGATTATGTAAATTTTCGGGAGTTCAAGAAACGCAGTGCTTTCAGCAAACTGATAAATTCAACTCTTTCGAAATTCCTACGCCTTGGCTTTTTATATTCGGCCAAAACATAAGAAATTTCTAAAATATGATTGGTTGGATTTTATGACACCTGGCAACTTGATAAATCTTAATATCTTGAAAAATTGAATTTTACAATACCTTTTTAATTTTACCAATTTTGACTGGAATTTTTATGTTTTTATTAATATATTGACCTAAATCTGACTATTGAGCATTATTGAGCTTGCAATAAATAAATTTTAGAGTTTTCTCTACATTTTGTTATATATTAAAGCCACTTTGGCACATTACTTGTATATTAAAATTGATAAAAATTAACACTTTGTACATTGAAATTTATGACAATTTTACTCAAATTTTGTTCAAAAAAACTCTAAAATGTTTATTGTTGCTTGTGATATTATTACCCTACTATTTAACAAAATTTTCTTAACATATTAGTACCAAAATTGCTTAAAATAAACTTAAATTTACCTTATTAACTAATTAAATCTATCTTACATTCTACAGTTTTACATAAATTATAGTTTTAATTTCTACCTAATTTCTTTAATAATTCTTAAAACTAAAATATTCTTCTTATATTTCGTACATTAATGTTTGTTTATCACTATTCACGGTGTTTTTGTGTGTGATTTCTTCTCTTTATATCTCAAATAAAACTGAGTCTTAGCACTTATTTATACAATATTTTTCACTTCGAAAAACTGTTTAATAAAGATATGAAGTAATTACGACTTGCCGATATGAGTATTTACATATTTCACAAAAAAATCATAATTGCTTATGAAAGAATCAAATCTAAATTTCTCGAACTATCAAACTTGATGAAGACCAACGGATTAAACATATCAGTAGAAAAACAAGTATGGTAGGGTTCACCTAACACAATAAATATCATCAATGCCTATAAAAGTAGTTTGAAACATCAAGAGGTATTATTTGACCGAAAACTAAATTTTTAATAGGGCGGAAAAATAGTCTGAATATAATAATATTTAGAAGTAAGAAATTGGAAACCGATTTAAATATCGTTTTATAGAACTTACGTAAGGTCGCCATTATGTTACATTGTTACATTTTACAAATCTGCTGCGCAGGTGCATCTGGAAAAAATTTAAATTAGTGAAATCAAATATTTAAGATAAATTTTAGTTCTCTTCAGGAGTACTTCTATCAACGTTACAGAAATTCAGTATTTTAAGGGAAAAATAATACTGAAACTGATAGCAAAAGATAGAAATCCTATAGTTTTACTGTTTTAGGACATACCCACTCATAGTGGACAGCAAAACCAATTATCTGTAATATTTTAAAGCCATATTTGGATCAAAATATTTAAATCATTTATTCATCAAAAATTTCCCTTTACTATCCACTCGATTAAAATCTTACCCAAAATTTATTTAAAATGATTATCCTCAATTAAGAAAACAATAGACAAACTTGTAAAAATCTAATTATTGAAGAACTTAATAATAAATGGATTGCATATAAACACATTTTCACCCATCCTTCTGTCTTGTGTGAAAAACAGCTAGCACTGTTTTTTTTTTATAAAAATAGGAACGTACGTAGAAAAATCAGTCTTTCCAATGGAACGTCAATTTTTATGTCGGAGTTGTGGGCTGTAATAAATAAACTTACATATAGCTTTGAATATAGAGAAAGCACAAATATTGTAATATTTTCTGACTGTGAGAGCTCATTACAGAAAATAAAAATGACATCTCAAAATTCATCAATGAATCATCTTCTTAAAACTACTCGTCATTTATTTCAAATATCTACACATTTAAATAAAACGATATTTTTTATTTGGGTTAAATAAAGCACGCATAGATAGAGACAGTACATATCAAAAAGGTCTATACTGCAGAAATATTATCCAAAATTGACTACTCAATAAATGGTTTTTCGATATAAGAAATACAAGCTTTATTCTTATAAAATATTTTCTGGGATAAGAACCAACTACGTATTTTATACCTAATATAATAAAAAACAGGCATTTCCGAGAATGAATATTATGAGTGTGTAGAAGAGAAAATATAGGAGAAATAAAATTTTAGAAACTCAGCCTCCAGAAACAAATTTTTAAGTTTGTCTTACCTTAAAGTACTTAATATCTTTAAATGATGAGAAAATTTATAAGATATTATTTGAGATTGTTTATTAGATAAATATAAAATTATAAAAGTCCTTACTAAGAAGATTTAAATATAAATAATGTTAATAATAAAAACTCTAAGTAGTATGCAAAAATGATTAATTGTAAAATTGCTAGTGGCAATTTTTTTTGGAAGAGAAGTAAAATCCATATGATTAATAATAATGATAAAAAAGCTATATAAATAATGGTAATTTAAAAAAAAAAAGAAAACAAAAGTAAGGGAACAAAAAGAAAAACAAAAAACATAATATCAATTTTAATTTGTTCAAACCAGTACCATAGAACTCGACGGAATCATAAAAATTCATTATTTCTTGGAAAAAGAATGATAGGAATCTAGGTAAAGACGTATTGTATATTTTCGCAAACTTGAAAATTTTCAGTTATTTAACTTAAGACAATTTTTAAAATTGTACGTTAAATTTGATGCCCAGTGTATAGAAAGATACCTAAAGTGTTAGTAATATCGAAAAAAAATTACAATTATCCAGTAGAAGTTATTATGGGTAATCTGAATTATTTGTCATATAAGCGTTTACTATAATTGATAAACATTTCGTAAATTTTTTAATATTATTTTCACATAAATCTATCAGATACGCTAGATCTGTTGCCAAAAAAGTTATTCATCTACCAATTTTGTAATTTGTTCAGATAAACTACTATATTCAGCTCATAGTAAAATCTGTAATTTATGTATAATTAAAATTTGTTTAACTGAAGGCACTTCCTACCTACCATGTACAATAGAAATAAAATATATATTATTAGGGATAAGTTACAATAATTATAATAAATACATTGACGAAAATGCCTACAAAGTGAAGAACGATATAAATATAACACCCTAAACAAAAATAATATTTATCTTAGTCATTTTTAAATCAACACGCCAGAAGATGGAAGGTATTAAAGTTGGTGCATTAGTGTTTGTCGTTTTAAGTGTTATTACAGTAAGTTATTTTTTTTTCATGTGAAAGATTAAAATAATTAAAAACTGTTACAAACTTTATTCGGCAACCATTTTATTGTAATACTACTAAGTATATTGTCTAATGTAGTAATAGTCTTTTTAAGGTTTAGTCAAATGATAGAAAATTTTATTTCTTCCCTCCCTGGAACTTTCTTCGGTAAATTTACTTGCTTATTATAGGTGAATCAAACTATGAATTCTAGTTTTTGGCTAGCATTAATGAATTTCTAGTGAAGCGAAGCAGTATGGACATTAATTAATATTATTAAATTAAATTTCTTTTGATTTTTATATAATTAAAAAACATTTACATAAATCATTTTATTGAAAGAAAATTCAAGTTAAATAAACCAGAAGGGGTTTCTCGTATAAGAGTACCGCAGTCACCCATTGCTTGTAGAAAAACAGCAGTTCTTCTATGTAAAACATGTAATTTTCTTGAAACAACGTCTTTATCTTGATCTCACTTAAACCTGGAATTTTATTTATAACTTGTGCTCTACTGTCTCATTTATATACAAACAACAATATTGAATGTTACTTTCAAAGCAGAGTAATCTTCAATTAATATTCTTTATGTTTTATACTTTGGATTAATACGAGTATAAGAATATTTTTGTATTCGTTTCTTTCATATCTACTGCGTGAATTGCAAAAACCGATGGTAGTTACTTGTCTTTACAAAGTAAAACCGCTTTTAAACTTGATATAAAAAGTCTTCGTTGATGAGGGTTACATGGATGCTTAAGTTCACTCCTATGAAGGAAAAAAATCCAAATAATAAATAGTAACATCGATGGATAAAAATCTGATATATTTGTTATTTGTAGGCTGAGATTTTACTGTTGAGGATTAATCCCATACATCTCTTATGCGATGGTGCTATATCCTACAAAATTCGTAGTACATCCATTTCGTGGTCAGTTTTTGGCTATTTAAAGTTAAAATTACAAAAAATTTCATATGTGTTAAGTGTTTTCAGTTAATATCACTTAATTGAGATTTATAAGATCCTCTTTTATTTTATTTTATTTTATAGACTAAAGAGATTTATTTTTGAAGTTTCAATATGTATGCTCTAACAGAAACATCACACGGCACTTTTTTCACTTAAATATTTTTGGTTGATAATTTCATAGCGTACTCTATATTTCTGTGTGATAAGTATCACCAATATTTTCAGGCATGAAAAAAGATGTTCAGACAGTACAGGATACCTCGTATAATCTTTTAGACTATTAGCTAATTGTTGATGAAAATGTTGTACAAGATTAGTAATACTTAGTTTAAAATAAGATGATAGGCGATTGATTTAATGCTTTTTTTTAATGTGGGATTTAGCTATAAGTGTTTTATAGTTATTAAAAATTCATGTATTAATTTAAAAATAAAATATTTGATGGAAATATATAAATATTACCGTTTATATCCCCAACAACTAATCAATTTTATGTCCGACATAGACTATGATTTTTTAAATTCAGCACAAACCATACTCTTCCAAGTCTAATTAACTCTAATTTTTATCCGACTTCTAAAAAAGGGAGATTCCAAATTCGACCGCTATGTCTTTTTTGTGTATGTATGTCGATTACTCTGGAACAGTGGTACTGATTTGAATGTTGTTTGTTGCGGTGGTCCTATATTATTTTGGCCGAAATTGGTTGAGTAAATTCCAAGATTGCGCTGATAAAATGACGGACAAAAAAATTAATTTCGCCCGATTTTCTCCAAAAATTGGTATCTTGAAGTTTTCAGGGTCGTTAAAAATTCACTATTGCGGATTAAAAATTTCACATATTTCGATTTTGTCCAAAATTGGTATAAGGGGGCTTTGTGCGTGTAAATAACGAGTTTAAAATTAGTTTTAAAAAATTCAATATGACGGAACAATATGGTATACTAAAAATTTTACACCTCTCGATTTTGTCCAAAATTGGTATAGGGGGTTTTTGAAGGTGTAAATAACGACTTTAAAATTATTTTTTAAAAATCCAATATAATGGATCTAATATGGTGGTCTAAAAATTTAAAATCTTTCGATTTTGTCCAAAATTGGTATAGGGGGTTTTGAGGGCGGATCCAATATGTGGAATAAAAATTGAATATAAGTCGATTTTATTGGTACTGAGGCGCCTTTGAGAATGTAAATAACGAATTTAAAATTGTTACGTCAGTACGTCAGGTAAAATATGGTGTCAAAGTCTTTCAATATCAGTATTTGGGAGATTTTTAGGGCTTAGACTACCAATCTAAAATTAATTTCTTAAAATTCAAGATAGCTCATTTACTACTGCCGACTAAATATTTGTTTGGTAAAATTTTTGTTGTTCAATTTAATGTCTACAACTTTGCTTAAAAAGGGTACTTTTTTGTGATCCTAGAAACTCAACTTGATTTAAAACTAAAAATTGAAAAATAAAATTTTTATAAAAAAAAATTGAACCGACTTCTAAAAAAAGTGCAAAACAACGAAAAATAACAATATAAATTTTTATATAAAATTAAAATTTTTGAAGGCGGCGCCAACTTATTACCAAATGAAACAAGTAACTATTAACACGAGATACATACAAGCCACGACAAGAAAGCATTTACAAATAAAGGATTCTTCAATCTTTTTATGTGAATCACACATTTTGTCACATATTAATTTAGTGCCGACTTCAAAAATTTCAATTTCATATAAGAACTTTATACTTTGTTACTTTTCGCTTTTTAGCACTTTTTAAGAAGTAAGTTCATTTTTTTATAAAAACTTTGTACTTTATCGTTTTATGTTAAAGCAGTAATAAAATAATTGAGTTTTAAAGTGAAACCCTTGATATGAAAATAATAACATTTTGCAAACGGAGAATGAAATATTTTCTAGTATCAAGTACAATTTTACCTTCAATGAAGAAAATCTCAGTAATTTCGTTTAAAGGACTCAAATATCTTCTATTCGTTTTTTTTGTCTACGAGATAGTTGACATTTTAGAGTTGATTGAATTAAAATAAAACTAGTGCGTCTTTTTAGACGTATTATCATAGAAAAAATAGGTAATATTTATAAGCAAATTTTCCCAAAATGTATGTATTAGACCCACGTAATTTTAATATTATTATTGCACCTATAAAATTTTTACTTTTTAAAAGTCATAACACTAACCATAATTGACTAGGACTCTTGTAGATTGTTAAAGTCAAAAAACGGCGAAACACGTACGAAAAACTGCTTTTATGCACATTGGACGCTAGTCATATATAAACTCCATTCTTATTGGTATTCGAACAACCAACTTCCCGCTATGCATTGCTTGGTTTGATAGGGTTACTTGTAAACGAACAGTATCTGTTTCTTGCCCGTTTTATTTCTTGTGATTTTGTCTTGTGAGTTGTGCAGGATTTAAACGAATTTATAATTTTATAAGTGACATATTTATTTTTCTTTTATGTGTTTTATTTAGTATAATGAGCTTCACAAAGTATAATTAATTTTATGAAAACGAAGTATAATATAATTTTATGAAAACTAGGGCAAATAGATTTTTGAAGTTTGATCTTGTTGATGGTAGGCTGGTAGTGTACAAGCCCAAAATCTCGAGGTTGTGTTTAGGTTTTACCATCCTAAATTTTCTATTTTTGAAGCTATACTTTGCAGGCTTAATAAATATTGTTTCCACAAACAATACCGCTTTTCTTTTATTATTTATTTATTCTCCAATTTTCTACATATGCTTATTTCTTTTGACGTGAAAATAATTTAGAACATACTGTAAAATATCTGGTGAAGTTCAATTTAATTTTGAATACATGAGCGTGAACAAAATATACCTTCTCACTTCTGTAGTAGTTTCCCAAATAGCTGCAGTAAACATTAGTAACCCAACGCATATAATATATTGTGTGAAGAATTGTCCGTGAAGACGCTGTATTCGTGTTAGATCCCGCGTAATTTCACATTGACTCAAAAAACGGTAGTGTCGATTGGTGCAAAAAATGTTCAAAAAATTCGATTGCGGTGCTTCAAATAATATTTATACGCTCGTGATAGGTGATGAGTCATGGATTTATGCATATGAGCTCGATAGCAAATAGCAGTCGACCTTATTGGTCTCTTAGGATGAGCCAATACCAACAAAATACGCTTGGGCAAGAAGTATTTCGAAGCTAAAGGTCACTTATTTTTTCTGACCATTTAAATACGAGGTCTTACTCGTCGGTTCGAACAAGTGACTTCTGAGCAATAGCGTAATTAACGATCTTACAAATCCCGCGATGCAGGGGGCGCAGCCAATCCAGAGGCGGCCTCAAGTCCCTTAATGAAAATGAATAAATATGAAGGATCAAGACTGGTGGAAAAAAGTAGGGCGCTTTCAAAAATCTGCAGGGGGCACACATACTCTTAGTTACGCCACTGCTTCTGAATACTTAAAATGTGGAATTCATCATTCATCTGCTATACAGCCCTGATTTGGCACTCAATGATTGTCTTTTTGTTTCTTTACATAAATAACAAACTGCTTGGTCAATGATTTTCTACGCTAGAATAAACGTTTGATATGTCAATCATGTTATGGGGATACCATCTTTACAATGGCATGCAAAGGGTCATGATGATGTTGAAAATACCCACAATTTTGTAGTAAGTGGATTCGATTGTTTCAATAAAAAGGTTTGAAAGTCCAAATTCTTGTTATTTTAGTTGAAAGCACTATTTACCATTATTTAAAATCTCGATTGATAAGCATAAAATATGTCTTGGATTTTTGTCGTCTGTGAACCTGTTCTATATGTTTATCATTATTCTTGGCACTAGTACATTTGCTACTAAAACACCATATGTAATTTTAAATTACTGCCATAACTTTGGTAATACTACAGACAATTACTGCAAAGTTGCAGCCTTTGATCAATAAATAATAGCTTTTATAATGAAAAGAAATCCAGAAATGTCTCGAGAGAACAAACGAATACATAGAACTAAACATAACCAGATTTGCTTTTTCTGAAATCTTTTTTACATACCATAACAAGTAACAAAATTATCTACAACCTAAATTTCAACCAAAAAGTTGTAAAAGCTAAGCTTTATTTAAAAATGTAAAGAGCTAAATTTGTTGCAACTTAATATCTTTAATCGGTGCCAACTAACAGGGGAAAACAAAATCTACAGAAAGGATCTACAGGATACAGAGGAAAATAGTCACTTTACATTTTTCATTCATTAAAAAATATTAAAAATAACGTTCAGCAACAACTTATTATTTTTAAAGAAAATGGTAAATTTTTTATTGGCAATAACTTAATCCGAGAATAACAAAACAAAAAAAAATGAGTACTAAAATTATATTTTGCATTTCTAAGCACTTATTTCTATTACTTAAATTAAATCTAAAAATGGATAATATACTGTTACAAATCCATAAAAACTCAAAATTATAAATATAAATTACTAAAATTCAACGGAATTGAGTATATATGTAATCATATGTTTTACGAACACGATTTTATAAAAACAAATCTTTAAAAACAAAACATAATATTACACAGAAAATGTTAAAGAATGGAGCAGTTGATTCTAACGAATTATATTTCTTAGCCAATAACTTCCCTATTGTGATCTGGAAATAATTAAATATACTACATGAATATGAATAGAAAGTGAATTAATAGACAAAATGAAAAATATTGTTTTGACACCTATCTTATTTTATCTGGTTGGCGCATTATATTTTGTGTTGTGAATTTATACTGAAATTTCTAGAACTCCCAGAAAAATTTCATTGGACCCCGTTTAGCGTATTGATTTACAGTAAACTAGTAAAAAGATCATTTCTATTCAGTATTACAAAAAAAAAATTGAAAAAAATTCAGAAATCACTTTTTAAATAACCATATGTGAAGCCATAAATAATCGTGATTTTTCTCAGAGAAAATTACTCTTTAATGAGCAATCGTAAAAAAGTCTCACCTTCTTTTCCCTTTTATGCAAATATCGAAAAATCAAGAAATTAGTTTGTATATACTATTATGCGCCATCTCTTGAAACCAAAATTGAGTCCATATTTTTAATTGGACCAAGAGATTTACTTTTTCTCACCCTTTTGAAATGTGAATTTTGAAAAATGCTTCCTAGTAGGTGCCCATTTTATGTTGCCAGTCTTTTCCCAAAATTTAGTGATGCTGATCATTAATAGTTTGAACTATGCTTTGATATTTTAGTCAATCAATCAGAACAACACCGATAAGAATAGATTGTCTGATTCGACACATATTCCCTTTGTAATTTGTATCTGTAGTTTGGATTTACTGTCCTTCATCCATTTTATTACTTCTTACTCCTACTATCTTTGATGGATGACAATGATATGGCGATATGATGGGAATATACAGTAGATATCTTGATTTCATTGATCTACGGGAATACTTTGAGATATTCTGAAGCATGTCGAGGACACATGTCTTTTTTCTATCTGAGAAGTATACTTCTTCAAGTAAGAATTCCTTCTCTTTGTTATATTTTGCTACAGTGTTTGTATTATTCCTTACATACTCTTCTTGACAAGGTATCTCCGTTATTATCTCGTCTTGCTGGTCTATGTTGGATTTTTACTATTGTAGCCATCTTGCTACTTTTCCTTCATGCTACTTTATATTTAGAAGCTATTTAAGAGTTGCGTGGTCTGCTCTTGTCAGAAATTCCTGCCCAAACAAATATTCATAAAAATGTTGGATAGCTTTGAATATCGCGAGCAGTTCTTTCCTCGTGACACGATAATTTATTTCTGGTTTTAAATGCACTCGGCTGAACTATTAAATAACTCGTTCTTTGCCATGCTGTGTCTGAGATAATACAGCTCCTTCCCATTTGTTGCTGGCATTAGAATCCAATATGAATTTTTCCTGATCTTGTGGGTAGCTTAAAATTGGACTGGAACATAAGCCACCCTCATGTTTCCGGAAATCTTGATCACCATTAAAATGCCATTGACGAGAATTCTTGTATTCAGCAAGGTTTTGTAAAATTGAAGAAAAAATGGCTTAACCTTATACGAATCTTCTATAATATGCACATAATCCGAGAAAGCTTTTCAGGTCATATTTGTCACGTGGTCGGAGCTAATCTTTCATTGTTTTTCTTCGACCCATACGGATTGCCTCTGGTGATGTTACATGTCCAAGAAATTCAACTTTTTGTTGGAACAATAAGCACTACTTGGGGTTAAGTCGAAGGTTAGCGTTTTTATTTTATGCAAAACTTCCTCTAGATTCTCTAATTGTTCATCAAATGTCTTTTCCATAACTTCATCAATGTAGACTAGACTTGTTTTTCATGTAAGATTTTGCAGTACTGTTTTTATTATTCGTTCAAAGTTGGCATTGTAGAGTCAGAATGGTATAACATTAAAATAATACTGACCAACGTCGGTGCAAAAAGTAGTCTTTTCCTTATATTTATCATATATTAATACTTACCAATATTCATTGTTTAGATTCAATGTAGTACACAGATGTGATCTAGCCAATGTTGTCAGAGTGTCGTCAATTATAGAAAGTGGATAGCTGTTGTTCTTAGTGACGTCATTGAGATTCCTGTAGTCAACACAAAATCTAATAATTTCATCCTTTTTGGCTACCATTACAACACTATAACTCCTTCATTCAGCATTTTGTTTACAAGTAACTCCGCTCAGTACCGTTTGGCTATGGGAAGTTTTCTAGGTGGCTGACGTATTGGCTGTACACTACTAGTATTTATTTCGTGCTTTACAATATTCATCCTACCGGTATTACCATCTTTTATTTAAAACCTTCATTTGCTTTCTTATAAACTTCTTGGCTTCTTCAAGTTCCTGTGGCGAAAGATGTTTCCGGTTTGTCTAGAGTAGTTAAATTAGTCCATTATGTAATGATTTTGATGTAGCTACGACAGGTTGTTTACATTTACCACTGACTTCACTGGCTTGTATAATCTTACTTCGTATCCTTTTTTAATCTCGAGATAGTTGGGAAGAATATTGACTACTCGTATTGGTGTAATGTCATCTGAATTGATTAATACCTTCGTTACCAGGTATTTACAGGGTATATTGGAGTGCCAAATTAATCCGACCTGGCCTCGAGAACTCTTGTTCAGTCTTTTGTAAATGATTTTCTCTGCGTTTCCCTTTATTCTGGCTATTTGTTTGGCAGTGATCGTAATTGGTTCGGTATTACGGTTCTTTATCAAAATAAATTTTGGGAAGCTAAATTTTAGATATTAAGCTTATAACCACAATAAGCTTATCATCTATGTTTAATTTAAGCTTTCTAAGTTGAAGCTTCACTTACATTTTATCAATAACATCCATTGCTTCTTCATTTACAGTTCTCAACATTACTATTCTGGACTATGGTAGGATTTATTTATAGGAAATTTATTAACAAGATTTGACTTTATCAGAGATATTGCTGCATCAATGTCAACAGTTATGGTAATAGGTGTAGCATTGACTTTTCCTTCAATTATAAGACTGTCGGCGGTCCTTCCTAGGCTACGAATGGAAATAATTCTGGGGGCTTTCTCGATATTAGGCAACCCCCCCCTTAATGTTGACTGGTTGTAATTTTACTGGTTCTCTTCCGTGTGATCCCTGGATGGTGATCGACACCTTAATCAAAACCGACAGTCCTTTCTCCTATGTCCAGTTCGTACACATGTGTACACTATCTGGTTCCTTCTATAACGAGGAGTGTCAGCTTTTGTATTTAGGTTCTTAAGGATTTCAGACAACATTGCCTCTATTGTTTGGTTCGGTGAATCCTTGTTTCCCTTTATAATAACGGCTCTGATTTTTTGCCAGGACACATTATAGACTACTTCTATCTCCAAAGCCATGTCCAACGCTTCAATACAATAACTAAACTTTCTAATTCGCAGCATACGCTGCATTTCCTGATTTTTAATTCAATTAATAAAATATTGGATTATAAGCTTTTCTCGGAATTCTTCCGTAGTCAGATGAACAAGGCGTCGGACGTCTGTTTCATATTCTTGCAAAATTTCTCCGTTTCTCTGATGTCTTGACTTGAGCTGCGATTGACATAACTGGTGCCGATGTTGGTCTACAAATCTTTCTAAAGCAGCACTAAGAATTTTATAGTCTTTTTGTTGGGTTGTAGGAATGGTTTGCAATAACTTCAGTGCTGGTTGATGAAGTGCAATTCCTAATACAGTAGGCATTTCTTGGAAATTCCAGTTATCTGCAGTAGCGGCAGCTTCAAGCTGGCGTTCGTACATTATCCAAGATATTTGACCATCGTAAATTGAGGATTTGATGTTCTGTCCGGTGGTTATTATTTTCTCAGATAAGCCTTGCTTCTTTATTTTATTGATTTTTCTATGAAGGTCCTTTATTTTAGATTCTACTTGTTGGCCCAGTTTTGATTCTATCCTGTCTAAGATTTCTTTAACTTCTCGTCGCACAATTGATTCCATACTATTTATTTCATGGCGTACTTCTCTTATGTCTTGTCACACTTCGCCTGTCTCTTTCTTAGAGTTGCGTTTATATCAGTAAAATTTGATCGAATTTTTGCTGTCCTTGCACAATGACCTCTTGTATTTATTTGCAATGTTTTTTTTTAAATACGAGTTTATATGACCACTGCAATTGAGGCAATTTGGCCAGCTTTTCTTTCGCCCGTCCCGCGCTTGTATCCTCTTTGCTAGGGAACTCATTGCGAAGGTTTACACGATAATCGGGTTTGGGAGACCGTCTTCAAAGATAAAGAGACCCAGAAGGATGTCTCGTCTAAGGGGACCTGGATATTTCCATCATCCAACCAGGATTGTTGGTCACGTGTGTGATAGACTATAACAAAGAAGTCACTTGCCACATTTGACATTTACATATTTCAGACCGATTCTTTTGCTCAAATTGCCGGTTGCAGAGTTAATCGTCTGCCACAGGTATAGCCATTCACTTGCACCGCATAAAGAAAGATGATGTAAACAACGGTTTCGCTTTCCCCTAAGCACTTTAGGACTTACCTCGAAACGAACGTTCCCCGTTTCAAAGTAAATCTTCATCTTTAATGTAACGTTCTTCTCCTCCTTGTTTTTCATTTTGGCGACATGCTCCTTCTTCTTGTTTTTCTTTTAGACGACGTTATTCTTCTTCCTGTTTTTCTTCCAAACGATGTTCTTCTTCTTTTGGGCGATGTTTTTCTTCTCCTTGTTTTTCTTTTTGGGGCCGTTCGTATTTTTCTTGTTTGTATTTAAGGCGACGCTGTTCTATAAGTTCCATATAATCAGCCAATTTTTTATTTATTTGCTCCATTTCGGCTATTTGCTATCTAGTATTTACCATAGAAACATCTAGAATGTTGTTGAAAATGCAGTTTTAAACTTTTTTCTTGATGATACCTCTTTTAGTTTCCAAATTGAATGTTCTAGACTTTGTCGAAAATTCGGCTCTAAGCCTCTCTTTTAATGACAAATTCGATGGTTAGGTCAGTTTTTCGCTATCTTTTTTAGTTTCCAAATAGAATTTTCTGTAACTTTGTGGAAAATTCGGTTCTAACTTTTTTTTTATTGATGACAAATTCGAGAATGAAGTCAGTTTTTCGCTATCTCTTCTAATCTTCTTGTAAAATGTATGGAAAATTCGATTCTAAACTCCTTTATTGATGAAAAATTCGATGGTGAATTCATCTCTTCTAATTTCCAAATAGTTCTAGAAATTTGTAGAGAATTCAGTTCTAAGCTTCTTTGTTAGTGACAAAACCGAAGGTGAAATCCGCTTTTCGCTATCCTTTTGAGTTTCAAAACAGAAGGTTCTAGAATTTTATCGTAAATTAATGTTATATTCTAACTTGATATCCGTTTTTCTCTATCTCTTCCTATTTACATATGGAATTTTCTGGAAATCCGGTATTGATTTTTGCATAATAAAAACAATATTTTTCACTACTAAATAGCAACCATTTAATAACGACTTAACACTTAAATATTCAGACACAAACTGAAATAATTACTTATCTACTATTATCTTCTATCTTTGTTTATATACCAAAGGGCGGATCCAGCCTCACTTGGGGGGGGGGGAGTAATATCACAAGAGCAAAGAAAAGATACCCACCCCATTCGTATACAAAACACTACACTATGACAAAACAAAGAGAGTTGTCAAAAAGGGGAAGGATCCAGCGACATTTACGTTCCTGATTCAGCAGGCAAGCGAGCTTTATTTTTCCTGAATTCGAAGGTGGATTGGATCCGCTTCCGTATATACCTATACAATCTATTGAAATATACGGTAATACAAGTATAGAAATTACAAGAAACATGACTAAACAATGGTGATTCATCGATATAGTATTTCTCTCATCAAAATAATATTTCTATAAGAACGCATCAAAACTCCCGTAGTCCTTCGATACAATCTACTATTAATAGTTTATGTTAAAGCAAAATGAAAGAAAGAATAGTTTTCTTCACAAAAAAGAATTTTATATTTCCATTTTATATCACTGGAATAAAATGAAATAACGTTTATTTATCACTTGGCTAATAATTTAAATTTAATATTTATCCAAATAGTTAGTCGTGATATTAGTTTATATTTTTCTATCGGCCTATTACTAATAAATTTTAAGTTAATATGAAATTGTAAAAATATTTGTAGGTTCATTGTGGTTCACCAACAATTTGTAGAAAATTGCTTTACGTATACAAATCATACCTAGACAAATTCTTGACGTATGCCGCAATTCTGCTTATTACACATGTTGGAAAAAATTTTATTCTCGGTTATGTTAAACTAATATTTGTGCTGTCACTTTGTCTACACATTATTCAGGAAGCTAGAATACTTTTAAACTATATTCTTGGAGACATACAAAAGAAACTAAAATTAATAAGAAAACAAAGAGAAATAGGAGTTTTTTTCTTAAAGCCCTCTAAGATAATTGAGATTGAAAACCAATACAATTAATCAAAATCGGAGTTTTTATGTTCGGACTTTTAATATCTTAAGTTTGGGATTCTTGAAATTACCATATTATTACCATTTTTGCCTTTATAGAATTTATGAAATTTTTACTACATTTCTTAACTTTTAAAACATGGTGAAATTTAGTGTAAATAAAATATACTTGGTAATATCCAGCATTTACTATCAAGATAAAATTTTTTAAATCAGTAACCCAAAAGGGTCCTATTACAACAAACATTACAAGCTTTATTTTTTGTTAGTTACTGATGGCTTACTTGAGAAACTGATTTTTTTTTAAGTTATACAGCTGGTAAATTTTAAATTGTTGAGTTTTTTGTACGACCCAATAATTTTAAATTATCTCTTTTTTATTTATGTACATGTAGTTGTAATAACTGAAAAAAGCTTTCCAAGCAGCAAAAAGTTTTTTTTTAGTTTAATATTTCGCTCAGTCTCCCTCTTACAAATAACAGAGAAGTACTCGATTGTACAATTTTTTAAAAATATATGTAATTTATTTTAGATTCATGTTTTTGGCGAAGTTGGTCGTCCATTAGAAGAAAGACATAAAGAAACATATGACAAATGTTTAAAAGAATCAGGCGTGACTAAAGAGCAACTAAAAGAAATGATGGATGCTGTAAAAAAATCCGCGGGAACACCAAGCAAAGATGTTTTGTGCTTTTTAAAATGTGTGATAACAGATCTCGGATTATTAAAGCCCAGCGGAGAACTTGATTTGGATAAGATTAAAGTAAGAATGTGTATAGCAGAATTTTTTTTTCTTACGTCTATAGTTAAGATTATTAAAAATTATTTTACAGGAAATATAAAAATGTTATAAATTTTTTTGGCCTGTCGCAATTAACAAATCATTTAAAACTCATTTATATGTAAACTTTTATAGCTGTAGTGAGTACAAGATTTGTGTGAGTGTACAACTGATAAATGCAAAAATAAGCCAAATACGGTTTGCAGCTGTACAGAATTGGATCATTTTTAAAAATAATTTTTCGCTAAAAATGAGAGACATATTATATTTAATTTTACAAGACCTTTCTTTTATAAGTTCAAAGGGTCTATCCAACAAAGTATTTTATTTTAATCTTCTGAATCTGTTTTTAAAATGTAGCTTCGTTTTATGAGTTTTTTAATGACTGTAAATAATAACTCTTCCATCTTTTAAAGATATATCTCTACTAATTTTAACAGGTACTTTGTTGAACTAAAACTATATTTCCTCCTTTTTAGGTATATGATTCACCGAATTTTGCAGACAAAAAAGAGGAGGTAGTAGCATGTTTGGGAAAAGTTGACAAAGTTGTGACATGCGAAGATATGGACAAGATAGTTAGATGTTTGCCAAAACCTAATTAATGTACAGAAATAATCTTGTCAAATTATTGCTAATTATAATATATTAAGTCACTCTCGAAATACTTCTCTTTACTTAGCATTGTAACATATAGTATGTATAGTGTACATCTTCGTCCTCTGATCAAGTTTATTTACGGGAAATATATTTTTAACCGTTGGTAATCTACCTGAAATATGAAAATAAATTTAAAAATTAGTAGTAGTTAGACTTGAACTTCTGAAAAGCTCATTATGTGGTGAATTTCAAAAAATCACTTTATTTTTCCTCTTGGTAGCTAAAGATCAATTAATCTTTAACTAGCAAGTACTGAAGATGTCAGATGAGATTTTGGCGAAAGATATATATATATATCTATATATATATATATATATATATATATATATATATATATATATATATATATATATATATATATATATATATATATAAATTGGTTTTACACATATGGCAGATTCAATATGGCTGCTGAAATCACGTAATCGATTTGTTTTGAAATGTTTTGAAAATAAGACTATGAAAATCACGTAAGTAAGTCCGGTTAAGGTCTATAAGAGCCTAAATTAAGGATCAACTCTCCTTTCCGAACATGTGTGGCAAAGTTGATTTTATACTATGGCAGATTTGATATTTCGATATGGCTGCCTAACTCTGTATTTAGATTTTTTTTTGCGTTTACTTTAAACAAAATATGTCTAGGATGAAGCACTGTCAAAACTAAGAAGTTTTATGTAGGTTGTGTTGACTCTTATTTTGCAACAGTGGTGCAATTTATAAAAAATCTAAATTATCTTATACAGTTGATATTTTGCGTATAGATTAAAAATTGCATTTCGAAAAACTTTTTCTAATAACTTTTTTCGATATTTTGAGATATGCCTCAATTTTGAATTTTTTTTTGGAAAAAATTAAAATTTCATACATAATGCTAATTACGTGACTACTATTTTTTGGCTAATTTTTATTTCGATCGAAGCAGAAATTGTTGCTAAAATCAAATTTCGAATAAAGCTATTAATAAAAAAATATCCCATATGATGCGGACTTTACAGGTCACACTGTATATATAATCAGTTCTAAGCGACTAACGAGATGAGCGAAACTTGAAAATGTCAAATAAGATTTTGGCGAAATATATATATATATATATATATACAGGTGTGGAAAATCCAGAACAGAACCTCTGAAAAAAAAAGAATGCGTCGGACAATCCGTTTAGCCATGTTGAAGAAGTGAAATAAAGCATAGTGTTGTATCGTGGCTTGCTTCCTGGTTTCCAGCAAAAATGGTGTCGGGCAAGGACTTTGGCGAATATATATATATATATATATATATATATATATATATATATATATATATATATATATATATATATATACAGGTGTGGAAAATCCAAAACAGAACCTCTAAAAAAGGGAATGTAGCAGAAAGTGACGGACAACCCGTTTAGCCATGTTGAAGAAGTGAAATAAAGCATACTGTTGTATCGTGGCTTGCTTCCTGGTTTCCAGCAAAAATGGTGTCGGACAAGGACTTTTCGCTCGTTTCGGTTCGTCAAAACACAGTGGGTCGGAAGCACGGATTTGATATTAAAAATAAAAATCGGATCCAACAATAGCAGACTGAAACTTTAAAATCATGAAAATAAATTCGAAAAACGTCTAATGTGGTTCAACGCTTTAAAAATAAAATAAAAATAATAATTGTATTTCCATGAATAAAATATTACGCTTGACTTCAAGGCACATTTTAAATATAATACTATAATAATAAATACATGGATATCGATAATCGTTAAAAAGGCGAAAGTACTTTTTCCTCTATGCTTAAGACTTCCTAATAAATACCAATGCAAATAATTTGTAAGTTATATATTATTTATTGATTCACATAAATGAATAAATAATACGACTGTAATAAAAATAATAAAAAGAACTTTTTAATCACTGCCTTCTTTGTTAACAGCTCTTTTCTCATTCTCCAATACGTATGAATTGTTATCCGAATCCTTACTATGTCAAAAACAGTGTAAGGATCCATCGACGCTAAAAGTTTTGGAACAGATCCTCCATATTTTTTCTCGAGAGGATTTTCGAGCAAAGTCTAGACGATAGTTTCTTAACAACTTGTGCGTTGATTTTTGTGCATCTTTCGATAGTTTACTTATCGGTAATATTGTAAATGCTATGATGAACGGTCAATGGAGTAAGTCATTTGTGGATTCCTATTGGAATGTTGTACCAAGAATATCCTTTAAAGAATAATCTTGCTGTTTGAAGTTTGTATTCCCAAATCTTATCTTGCAGTTTAATGTCCGCTTCCAATACTTTGCAAAATGACGGGAAACCGGAGGATCAGTTTTCGCTTTACTTTTGTTATAATGGCTGACTCATCACTATTCTCGAAGAAACGTCGAACTATGTTGCCATCGTTAGTGCTTCCTAACCTTTTCTTTGGCGTGTTAACAAGAAGTCCTAATTTTTCTCCTTAAAGGCCTGTTGGATGGTAACCTTTGTCTGTGCTTTCACCTCTTTGTATTTCTGCTTACGGGCTTGCCACTGCTGAGTGTCACGTTGATACAACAAATACAAGCAGCATTCGAAGAATCTAATACATGCGTGTAGAGCTAAGAGTTGTAGCTTGAAATACTCTGTATTTACTGGGACACAGTATCAATGTTGTTGAACTGAGATGTTGTTTGGCAGAGGTAACAACGTTGGATCGATTTTGCTCTAGCCAAAGCATTCACCTAGCCGTCTATCATCGTCATAGATAAGTTGTACTGTACTGAAGCTCGGGTGACAAAGAGAACTCTTTAATATGGTGCAAGTTGTCTGGTTCGAGTTCATAATTTTCTATTTTCGTTTGGAGGGTTTGGAATTATACAACACAATCTGTTCTTGTTGAGTTTGCGTGTTAATACCTGCTAATTGAAGTGGAATGAGAAAGGTTAGGAATAAGTTTGTATCAGAAATCTTCGGATCAGTGAATTTCATTTTGTACTGGCTCTGACCTGATATTCCATCGAAGCCTCATTTGCAAATGAAACTCATATCTACAAATCTAATTTATCGATTTGTACAAGGGAGTCTAATTGAAGCAATATAATTCGATCCACTATTATGATCCAGTAAGCCTTGGAATTTAACTTCGGCTTTTGATTTGGTAAAAGTTGGATACTCGTCATGTGGATAACATGCTTTTTTGTATTTTACACACCAGAGTACGGCGAAAATATATTACTGCCTTTCTGTTTAGCCCAATTTTGTAATCGTTGATATTTGTTTCTCGACAATCCAATTTCAAATAGAAGAGCGGCGCACAAATGTAACTATGAGCGATGCAACTACAACACTGTTGCCTTTGACCTGAGATAAAACTTTAGAAAGAAAAGACTGGCCATTCTTATTACCGAGGTTTAATAGAAACGTTACTATAGCCAACATTTTATTTTAAATTTCTAAACTAGAAATTATTTTGGCCGTTTTCTAATAAGCCCGTCTAACTTCTTTCAGGTTAGTTCGGGACAGAAGATTGTAGGAAACGCGTACTGCAATATTATCCCCGCTAACTTCCATGCGACACGAAGACGAGCAGTATCTTGAAACCAATGAGAGGGTGTATTTACTTTTCGTCTAAATTTGTAACGTAATCGAACGAATTTGGAATATTTAATCACTGTTTGATACATTGATTGTTTTGAATACATCAAATAGTCGAAATACAAAAAAATTAGTTTTTTTTTGGGCGTTGAGCGTAAAGAAAATTGATATTTCTGTTACAAATAAACATTTATTCTAATAAAAATACTAGTGAAACCCAACGGTAATTTCTAAGTAAATAATCACACTTTAAAATTAAAAATCATTCTCAAAAATAAACTTTTATTCTGGTAAAAATAAAAGTAACACATTTAGTAATTGTAAATAAATAAACACATAATTAAATTCAATTTAAATCGACAAAAACACCTAAAAGTCTAGAAGAGGTGTTTAAACAGGCCTGCACTTTGAGCGAGACAATAACCCAGTCTATTGTAAAATACGGTTGGCGATTTGCCGAAACTTCAAGGGTTATATCCCTATTAGCCCTTTCTATCATGTCCTCACAAAACACCATACGTGTTTCCTGGCCTTTCGGAAAAATTTCTTGAGTTATTTGTAACAGCGATACTTGTTCCCCTTTAAAGTATTCCGAACTGCTCGAGCGTTCATATTAAGTTCTTCGGCAATTACGGTACTATTGCAAGAAAAATTAATTTTTGCTAAACTACAAACGTCAGCCTCCCGATTTGCTCGTTCTTCAGTAATTTGAGGAACCGATGGCTCCTCATTATTATCAGTGCATTTTTTACAAATTTTTAGACAGCCAGTTGTCTCAAATTTTTTAATAATTTCCGAAATTCTAAATTTTCAAGGAACAGGATAATTTTCGCACATAAATGCAAATCTGCCGATTATTTACCAGAATCTTACTTTATCTTACTTAAGAAACGTCCAGTTTCCGGTTTAGATTTTCCAGACCTGTATATATTATTCCGAACGATCGATTTTTGAACACACTCTCTTATTTCAAAAGCTCTTTATTGTCAACTTCAATTCTGACACAATTCAACTTACTTTGACGACACCTCTAAATAAACTGACCGCGAAAACCGATCTGGACCCTTTATATATTCTTTTAGCCGACACTAGAAGATTTCTTAATTTTCTAGAAGGATTTCCATATTACATGATGTAATAAAAAAGAGTAATTTGGTGATTTCTAGACCTTCTGTAATAGGCGTTCCATGTTAAAAATAAGGGAAAAGAATTTACTAAAAATTTCCAGATCTTAAGGAAATTAACAAAATGTAAAATTAATTTAATAAATTATCAACCCGTAGAATATAAACCAAAAACCGTATAAACTAGAAACACAAATTAACACTATGAATTGTATACTGCTATAAAGTTCGAAGTTTATAAGCCTTTTCCTTAGTCATAGGTAGATGCAGAAAACTATATGAACAGTAAAGGATTTTACAGTATAAATGAGCAAATCGTATGTGATTCAAGTTTGAAGTTTGTCAGCATGTGGGTCAGGTGGCCAGAATACAGTTATGATGGATTTATTTGATAAAACAGCTGATTAAAACAAGCTCTGGGATAATGGAATGGAAATGGCAAATATATATATATATATATATATATATATATATATATATATATATATATATATATATATATATATATATATATATATATATATATATATATATATATATATATATATAGTGTGTTTTGTTAAGGCAAGACATTGGGTTTTACGTTGTAAATATAGGAACTCCCATGAGGCATTTTTCTCCTAAAAGAGTCTTAGTGATTTTCAGAATAGGTGAAATCTGAAATCTTAAGAATACATTATAATACAATTCATGTAAAAAATCGTCGGGAGATTATTTTTACTGACTGCGATCTAAAAGTTTTAACTCTCATCAAAGGTGTATAATAACACTATATATCAGACAGGTAAAAATGTATTTTTTTTTTAAATTTAAAAAGCTTTTTTATATTTATATATATATATATATATATATATATATATATATATGTATGTATATATATATATATATATATATATATATATATATATATATATATATATATATTACATTTTTTAAATAGTGGTTTTACGAGAAAAATAATTTTTCCATGGTAGTTCCATCGTCTCAAATTTCCAAATTAACAAGTAATATATAGAAAATGTCACAATATGTGAATTTGTGTAAGAAGAAAATACCCTTTTTTTGACAAAATCGCAAATGATTTCACAACTGCATTCAAATGTGCATCCACAACAATTTGCATATAAGTATATATATATATATATATATATATATATATATATATATATATATATATATATATATATAATATACATATATATATATATATATATATATATATATATATATATATATATATATATATATATATAATAAAATAGGATCAAATATTGGCGAAGCGGACGTATAAATTTGTCAATCTACATGATTCTCCTGTTAAAAAGTGCGGAGCACTCCAAAATATGGAAAAACTCCGGATCCGACAGATGGCGACAGCACTGTTTCGTCCTAATATGGGACTCGTCAGGCCATCGCATTCGGTACAAACCAACATCTCGTTTTTACAAACTTTGTTAATCTGTGTGGTTCTTATGTTATCGAGTGGACCATCGAGATGTCGCCTTTGTCGTCTTGTTTTCTGTTTTTTGATTTTAACTCAGCTTTATAGGATGCAAAGGCGAGATGATGGTTTGTACTGAATGCGGTGGCCTGACGAGTCCCATATTAGGACGAAACAGCGCTGTCGTAATCTGTCGGACCCGGAGTTTTTCCATATTTTGGAGTGCTCCGCACTTTTTAACACGAGAATCATGTAGATTGACAAATTTTCACGTCCGCTTCGCCAATATTTGATTCTATTTCATTTTAAATTACACGGACAAAAAACTTATCTATTTATATATATATATATATATATATATATATATATATATATATATATATATATATATATATATATATATATATATATATATATGTCCATCAACATATGATTTTGTTCTTTCTCAATTACAGTTCTGAAATTTTTAATAACGAAATGTATGAAGACATAATATATGACTTGACGTAAAATATAGAATTCAGATAGTCTATGATTCGTATTTGTTGTGAAAAGATCTGCAGATAACAGGCTTTTAGCATTGTGAAACGTGATTTTATTTGATTCTGGATATCCTTGTGAAAGGAGGCTGTTAACCCCATTTAGAAATCCTGGAAAGATTTAACAATGTATGCGACCTTTAAGTTATAACTAAATTCTACTTCAGGGACAAGTCTCCATTTTATTATTATAAGTGAAAGATCTGCCCTTATAGCTTTTCTAAGCTCTAATGGCACTAAATTGCTTCACTTGTGAACTTTCTTGTACATTGTAGACTTTCACTGGCGACTTAAAAAAGTTTGTCAAAAATCCAAAATTTAATCTTCTAATTTGACCAAAATGTTCTAAGGTTTAACCATCCCACTTGAAGCTGGATCAAAAAAATGCTGTAATTTCCAAGTTTAGGAGATTTCCCATCATTTTCTTCAATAGTTCCGAAAAATAATACACTGTTGTGTATTAACAAATAAATATATTGCCAAAGGGCCACTTAGCTAGTGCTAAGAGAACAATTGTACTTCAGTTCGCTAAACAATTCGTTGAAATTTAACACCATTAAAAACCCACTTAGGTTCGTTCGTAAAATATTACGAGAGACTTTTTCTTGACAAATTTTTTACTGACAATTAGTAAAACTTTTTTTTATGACAATTTGTAAGCAACTGCCTATTTTCGCATTTGGTCAATACAGGTGTTATTTCAGAGAATTATTTGTCTCAATAAAACATTAAATTAATCAAATCTAAAATATAAATAAAAGTACTTAACTACTAGTACTTAAATATAAAATACAAACTTCTCTATATGGGATGAATTTCTAACAATGGGCATAGTGCATTTCATGCATTGTCTCGGTCGTCCTGCTTGAGTAAGCGGGTGAAGCTCTTGGAGTTGTTTGGCCCTCATGCTGATGTAGTTGTTGTTGCTATTGGTCTTCAGCGATGTCTTCTTAAATGCAGTCGTTTGAATTTTCTTCAACTTGGGCGTCTGGCTGTGGCGCAGCTTCTGCGATTTGGTTAATGATATCGTCGGTCCTCCTTATCTCTCGTTCGATTTCTGTTTGATGATGTTAACTCGCACTTCCGAGATTAGTTTGTAGTTATGATCTACAAGCCAAACGGCTTCGTATTCCCTCCAGGGAATATTGACTCATACCAGGTATACAAAGATACTAAAAATATGAAGATCTGTGGGAACCCTTTCCAAGTTATCTGGTCCTAGGTGATGTGGTCTGCTCTATTTTCTACGAATTTTCAGACGTATCACGCGGTTGCAAGGATAATTGCTTTCTGCATCGGTTTATACGGATGCTTTGCAGGAGGCTTATTGGTAACACTTTAGTTGTAGACAGTATTATGGGAATCGTTTGGACGCTGTTCATTGCTCATTGTCTTCGAATTTGCACCTCCAGATCTCTGTATTTAGCAGTCTTCTCGTTGTATTTTGGTATTAGGTTGTTGTTAGATACAGAAATGTCGATTAGTTTAGTTCGCTTAGAAATTTTACCTGTTAGTATAATATGAGCTACTGTCTGATCGGTCAGAACCGTTCGGTCCCAATATAACTTGAACTGGCATTCGTAATAAGGCACTTTTCCTACTTGCAATAGGTTAAACTAATCTGCTAACACTTGGTGGAGTATCTTAGGGGCTGAATCGTGTCTTTCCTTATACTCGGTTGCGGCAAACGCTTGGCATCCTACAGTTATGTGCTGGATTGTCTCTGATGTTCGACAACCATATTTGCATTGGTCATTTTCTATTGAAGGATCTCTAATGATGAACTTCTGATAGTTCTTCGTCAGAATAACTTGGTCTTGAATAGCTAACAAGAAGCCCTCCATTTCCGGAAATATCTGTCCTGAAATCAACCAGTAGTTCGATGCTGTGTTGTCGACATTGTCCTGATTGACCTCATTTGGATACTGTCCATGAAGTGGCTTCTGTAGCAAGATTTGTAACTTTTCTTGGTCTGTTTGGTGATGAGAAGCAATATCTTGTTCCCTCAGCTGCAGCGGCGTTGAATCATCTGACTCACATATTACTCGATGTAGTGTGAAAGAGTCCGCTAACCTGTGGAAATATGAACGTTAGTTTATTGTTGGTCGAGCTGCTTACCAATATTCACCAATCCTCTTCCTTCTTGATATCTTGGAAGCATTATACGTTCAATAGCACTCCGAGGGTGATGATTTTGTGCTTTTGTTACGAGTGACCTTATTTTTCTTTTCAGGTTTTGGATGTTCGTCCTGCTCAATTTTACAATTCTAAAAGAGTATCTAAGTGCAGAGTAAGCTTATGTGTTGAGCGCCTTAAACAAATTTCTACTAGTTAGTTCGTAATACCTGTCTTACCCCTCTGACAAATTCTGTTGTCAATTCGGCTTTCATAGTGCGATGGGCAACTCTTTTAGCCTGTTTTCTACCTAGGTATTTGTATGTTTGGTCTGCTTCCACTGCAGCTATACTTTCACCGTTCTGCATTTTAAATGCTCCTGGTTGTATCTTACCTATAACAATGTTTAAAATACGGCACATGTCAAGTCCAAACTGCATTCCGATATCCCCGGAGACCTCCTCTACAATTTTAACCATTTGTTCCAGCTGGTTTCTGGTAGCAGGTATCAGTTTAAGATCATCCATGTATAGAAGATGATTCACTCTTACAATCTCTTCGTGTTTATTTCTAACACCAAAGGCATTCTCTTGGAGTTCAAACGGCGTGATAGTGGGTTCATTGCAAGGCAGAACCACAATGGGCTAAGTGAATCGCCCTGAAATATTCCTCTTCGTATTGGAATTGTGTAAGTTTCGATGGTGTCGTTGGATCGCACTTGCAATTGGATCCTAGTTCTCCAGGTTGACATGATGCGTTCTAAAAAGGAAATAAAATGATTATCGACCCTACACATTCTCAATATAGTTTCGAGCCATTCATGTGGCACTGAGTCGAAGGCCTTCTTATAATACACGTAAGCAACAAAGAGGTATTTTCGGTTGATACAGATTTGGTTACAAGTGACAGAGTCAATAATTAATTATTCCTTGCATCCCATTGCTCCCCTCGTGCATCCTTTCTGTTGAGTTGCAATGATGTCATTTTGCTTACAATGTGCATAGATGCGTTGGGTAAAGCAGGAGGTGATCACCTTATACAGTATGGGTAGGCAGGTGATTGGCCTATACTTAGCTGGGTCATGTGTGTTGTGTTGATCCTCTGGTAGGAGGTACGTAATACCTTCGGTCAAGAACAATGTCATTTTAGCTGGGTTAAGAAAAACATCATTAATAAGATTAGTCATTTGGTGGTGCATACACTAGAACTTCTTGATCCAGTAGTTCTGGATTCCGTTGAGACATGGAGCTTTCCAGTTATGGGATTCCTTGATTATTCTTGAAATTTCCTCGGTGGTAAATGGTATAAGCTGCATTTGGCTGTAGTCTGGGCAGATTTGGCGTTCTTCATTGATCCAGCTGGCTGCGATCCTACAATTAGCGGGTGTAGAAAGTTGGTTTATCCAGATCTCTTCTACCTGCTCTATGTTGGGATATATATTACTTGTCATATTAAGTAGGGAGTTGAGCTTACGGTAGAAAGTCTTTTCTGATCGTTGGAGCATAGTATTGTCGCGTTTTCGGTTATTGCTGGTTTGTATCTCTTTAGCCGTCCTGCAATAACAGAGAGCTTCTATTTCAGCGTATCAAGGCATTGCAGAGCAATAACATTTGCTGGATCTTGTTGCGAACGATATCGGAAACGACTCATGATTTCTTCAACTCGTTTTTGCGGGTTACTTGTTCTTGTGCCCCTGATGTACTTTGTCAGCGGTCCTATATCTTTTCGAAGATTTTATTTAGACATCTTTTCCATGGTAGTGTGTTGGGTTCTGTTCTCGCTGATCGGCGCTCTGTTGTAACTTTAATTTCCAAAGCTCTAGCTATAGCAGTCACAGCACAGTAGATGGTCATGCGCAAGGAATCCAGAGTGTGGGCATCTGAAACATAAGCTTGTAAAATCCGATTGTTCATGATGTTTAACATGACAACCAGTTTTTTGGATGAATTAATTTTTAACAGTGCCGGTCTTCTTGACGGATTGCTTCCATCATACTCCAATAGCGCAGCATTAATTTGTTGACAGTGTCTGATAAAAAAAGATCAGTACTGTCCTGTTGGACATCGTCATTCAGCTGGTCTTGTTGTTCTTGGACCTCAGGTTCCGGTTGTGGTTCAGGTTCAGCAATCGGATTGTTGTTATTGTCAGTGCTTCTGATCTCATGTTCCATGTCCGCTTTGACGCTATTAAGCCGAACTTTAGGAATTAGGCCGTTTCGGACAATAACTCTGTATTGGCCAGCTATTCTTTGCTGGGACACTTGCTTGTGTGGGTACTCCCTGCAATATTCGGCCTGTAGTTGTTATCTGTAGCCGATTATCTCCCGTCTTAGTTGAGTCACCCTATAAAAGATGCGCATTATTGTCTCGTTCATGGGCATACTCGATTTCATGCGCTGTTTTGGTCGTCCGGCTTGAGTAGGAGTTGGTTGGAGTTTCTGCACAGCATCTTCGGCGGGTGGAGTTCTTCGAGTTGTTTGGCCCTCGGGCTGATGTTTTTGTTGTTGCTGCTTGTCTGCAGCGATGTCTTCTCTCATACCGTTGTTTGGTTTTTCCTGAGTCTCGGAGTCTGGCTGTCAATCAGATTCTGCGGTTTGTTCATTGTTGTCCTCGGTGCTTCTTATCTCTCATTCTATTTCCTCTTTGATGATGTTTAGTAGCGCTTCTAAGATTAGTTTATTTCGGAGAAAAATCCCGTATTGGTCAGCTATTCTCAGTTATGACACCTATGTTTTTGGATATTCCCTACAAAATTCGGCGTGTAGCTATTGTCTATAGCCGGTCGTTTCCCGTCCTAGTTGAGTCACCCTATAAAAAATGCGCATTATTGTCTCGTTCATAATGTTGTTTTATGTGCTGTCTTGGAAATCCCGCCTGAGTGAGCACTGGCTGGGATTCCTGCGCATCACCTTCGGAGGATGGAGCTCTCGTTGTTGTTTGCCTCTCATGTTGTTGTTGGGCTGTAGCTTCTTGTGCGACAGGGGTTCGACTCCTCAACACCCTGCCATTTAAAGGTTGCGATGTCGAAATGTTGCTCCCCTCTGAATCCATGGAGCAGACTGCTTTTGGACGGTTCGCGCGGTTGCAAGGAGAACTGCTTTCTGAATCGGTATATAGAGATGCTCACTAAGGCCCGGTCCCTTTATGTTCTGCAATAGGTTCTTTGGTATCACTCCAGTTGTTGATAGTATCATGAGAATCATGTAGACGCTCTTTATGGCCCACTGTCTGCGGACTTGCACCTCCAGATCTCTATATTTGGCGATCTTCTCATTGTATTTTGGTCTTAGGTTGTTGTTATTAGGTGTAGCAATGTCGATCAGTATAGTTCGCCTAGAAATTTTACCTGTTAGTATAATGTCTGGCCTATCAGAAGCGACTGTTTGATCTCTTAGAACCGTTCGGTCCCAGAATAACTTGAACTCGTTGTTTTCAAGAATTGGCTCTGGATTTTATTTGTAGTAAGGCACTTTTCCTACCTGCAATAGTTTTATCTTATCTGCTAACTCTTGGTGGAATATCTTAGCGACTGAGTCGTGTCTTTCCTTATACTCGGTTGCGGCAAACGCTTGACATCCTCCAGTTATGTGCTGGATTGTCTCGAATGTTCCACAGCCATATCTACATTGGTCGTTTTCTATTGAGGAATCTTTGATGATGAAACTTCCGATAGTTCTTCGTCGGAATAATCTGGTCTTGGGTAGCTAAAAAAACCTCCATTCCGGGAAACATCTGTCCTGAAATCAACCAGTAGTTCGTCTCTGAGTTGTCGACATTATCCTGGATGATGCCATTTGGATGCCGTCCATGAAGTGGCTTCTGCAGCCAGGCTGGTAACTTCTTTTGGTCTGTTCGGTGGTGAAAAGCAATATCCCGTTCCCTCAGCTGTAGCGGCCTTGAATCGTCTGCCTCGCATACTGCTCGATGTAGTGTGGAATAGTCCGCCAACTTGTGGAAATAAGAACGTATGTTTATTATTTGTTGATCGAGCTGCTTACCAATATCAACCAATCTTTTTCTTCCTTACTATCTTGGGAGCATTCTACATTCTATAGCATTCCGACGGTGGTGCTTGTATGCTTTTGTTAAAAGTATTCTTATTTTCCTTTTCAGGTTTTCGATGTCCGTCCTGCTCCATTTTACAATTCCAAAAGAGTAGCTAAGCGCAGAGCATGCGTACGTGTTGAGCGCCTTAAACAAATTTCTACCATTTAGACTAGTAAGTAACACCCTTTTCACCCTCTTGACAAATTCGGTTGTCAATTTGGCCTTCATAGTGCGATAGTCAATTCGTTTGGCCTGTTTCATACCCAGGTATTTGTATGTTTGTTCAGCCTCCATTGCTGGTATAGTTTCACCGTTCTACATTTCAAATGCTCCCGGTTGTATCTTTCCTTTAACGATGTTCAAAATACGGCACTTGTCAAGTCCAAACTGCATTCCGATATCCCCGGAGAACTTCACAATTTTGAGCATTTGGTCCAGTTGGTTTTTGGTAGCAGCCATCAGTTTAAGATCATCCATGTATAGAAGATGATTCAATCTTGCTACCTCTTCGTTGTTATTTCTAATACTAACGACGTATCTGGTGGAATTCAACCGGCTTAACAGAAGGTTCATCGCAAGGCAGAACCACAATGAGCTTAGTGAATCGCCTTGAAATATTCCCCTTCGTATTGGGATTGTATTAGTTTCGATGATACCGCTGGATGGCACTAGCAATGGGATCCTAGTTCTCCACGTTGACATGATGCGTTCCAAAAAGGAAACAAAATGATTATCGACCCTATACATTCTGAATATAATCTTGAGCTATTCATGTGGCACTGGGTCGAAGGCCTTCTTATAATCCACGCAAGTAGTAGAGTAGAGCGGGGTCCCAGGACAGTGCCATCGACTTCTTGTAAAGTCGATGGCACCTTCCATCGAGCTGTCACTTCTTCGGCATGTCTTCAGCATTACCCTTGAAAGACATTGGTGAAGAAGTGGTTGATTGTCGAAGGGGTTGAAAGAGATTTTCCAGGAATATCTGAAGAAGTAATTTCCAAGAAGAATATATTACAAGAAGTGACGTAATCCGAAGACATGGGCGAAGAACAGGTTGATTCTCGAAGAGGTGATTAATATTTTCAAAGAATATCAAAAGACGTAATTTCCAAGAAGCCGAAGAGGTTGAGTAATGTATTAGAATAAGAAGAAGAAGTGACGTAATTCGAAGACATTGTCTAATAAGTGGGCTTGCATTATTTTGTATGACTGTAGACGCCATCTATAGTTGGTTGTTGTAAGTGTATAAAAGTTAGATTAAAGGAATCTAGGTAAAGCTAAGGTGTCCATCTATCGTCAATTGTTGTAACTGGATAAAAGTTTGATTAAAGGAATCTAAGCAAAGCTGAGCTAAGCTAAGCACGTTGTGTTTTAGATGCTGCTATCTGATATTTTGGTGAAGTTTAGATATATATTTTTATTAAAGGAATTAAGCTTAGGGTAGGTAATACATAAAGCAACAAAAAAAAATAATGATATTATTTATTAAAACAAAAAAAAATACATTTTATATAATAGTTCAATTTTAACAGGAATGATATATAGTATATTATTTAATAACATAAAAAAATACATTTTTTTTTTTATAATAGTTTAATTCTAACGGGTAAGTTATTATTTGGGCAAAAGTACCTTTGTTGATCTCGAATATACATTGTAGTTTGGTTCCAAATTTGTATACAATTTTTATGATAGTAAGTTTCGAAATTGTCTGCGACTATGGGTTCACCATCATCAAAGGCAATTTTACATAAATTACACCTATACATAATATTATGAAAATTATTAAATCTTCTATATGAATGTCCTGGAGACGGATTTGGATTCATAATTTTTAAAAAAATATATTTATATTTTGTTTATTAAAAATTTAAGGAAGAACCAAAACCTTTTTCTCCTCTAAATGTTTTCGATAGATGATCTACGTTAACAAATTCACAATTTATTGATTTTTTTATAATTAGTTGAGCAATTTTAGTATTTTTTTTAATTTTAATTGGTATTTTTGATAGATTAAATAATATAACTCTAATATCGCCCCTATAATCTTGATCAATTATGCCTGCTCCAACTTCGAGACCAAATTCTAGACTGAGACCCGATCTAGAATGTATTTGTGCATAGTAACCTGTGGGAAGTTCAATTTGGATACCAGTGTTTATACATTTTCTAGAGAATGGTTCAATGATGCATTCCTCGTCTGTGCTAAATAAGTCAAAACCAGCTGCTTCAGGAGTATGTTTTTGGGGTTCACAGGCCTCAGGATGATTTTTTCGAAATTTTATCTGAAAACAAAAAAAAAATTGAAAAAAGTTTTGTAGATACACACATATCTAAATATATATTTATAAAAATTTTTAAAAATTTGTTTTATATAAATTACCTTTTTAAATTAGTTGACATTAGAATATGTGTCCTAATTAAACACAGTAAGCAAATTAATTATTTTTTAAAATGAATTTTTATTTAGGAATATCCCCATGGTAAAGTATCGGTACATTTATAATTGACAATTCTTTTATCATCAAAAGGAGATAATGCAATTTTTTTTTTGATTGACTGTATAAACTTTATGTAATTTAGATGTAATAATTTTCTGATTAATTTGATTATTAATATTTTTAAAAATGCATTGATAATAATCTTGAAAAGTAATAGTTTTAAGAGCACCTTTAGTAATTCCCTTTGCTTTTTTAATTTTATCATAATTTTCAGTAAAAAAAAGAGATCTCTTTGGAATTTACTCCTTGTTCTTTTAATTTCTTTATTTCCTCATTTAGGTTTAATTTTGATTTATAAACTTTTAATGCATACATTTTCGATCTAAGTCCTATAAATTCTAATAGAATTGTTCCCTTAAGTTCGTCCTTCATTAGACCAAGAACTTTTTTATTTTTTAACGGTATATTATAAACATTATTTTCAGGATAATCAGAAGTATCAAATAAATGAATATCTTCTTTAATATGCGTATAAATATCGTTAATAAAAATATGATATATTAAAGAATCTGTATCAGTATATAAAAGTTTTGTATTAGGTCCAAATTTTTTCTTAATATAATTGTAATGAAAATCATAAAGAAAAGTTTTTGACAGATCTAAAATACTGAGTCCAACAAAAATAGGTTTGTTAATTTTTATTTTTAGTTTTGACATTTCAATCAGTACTATATCTTCGGAAATACGAGTACAACTATGAAAATTTGGTTGTGAAAGATAATAATTGGCTCCAAATCGATTTGACCATTTAGTAACAAATTTAATATCTTTGTGTTTACGTACATTTTCACTGGTTTTTCCAAAAAATGCATTATTTAAAAGCTTGAAGAAATTTTTTTCGAAATCGTTTTTACTTTTTTTTCTTAAATCTGTGTTTAGATCAATGTAGTTTTTTAACCAACATGACTGATTAAATTTTAATACTCTATGTATTTTGGAAATTTGTAAGCCTAATTGAAGAGCTTGTTTTAAAGCTCGATAGTGAATTATATAATTTTTTTTGTTATAAAATGTGGTCAATAATTTTGTTAACTTTGATTTTGAATTTGGTGGACATAAATGTTCTGCACAAAGTGGTAAATCTTTATGTAGTTCATATAATTCTTTTGGATAATTTAGATCTATCTCAAATATGTACCCAGTGTCGCTATAATCTGAAATATTTAAAATATCGATTGTTTTAAAATTATTAGGATCATCCCATTTGAAATTTTTTTCTGGTAAAGGTAGACTCATAGCAGCTCCATATAAATTATTAACATCAAAATACATTAAATATGATGTTGGTAAATTTGGATTGTATGAATTTTCCATATATTTATTATTAGCTTTACCATATCGATTTGAACATTGTGAAATACCACCTCGAATGCCTCTTTCTATGAATAAAAGCATATCAATTTCGGTGAGTAATTCTAATTCAATACCTTGTGATAATACAATTTGATATGTTAAACCTGGAGCTGTATATGTCCATAAAGCGTCCAATTTATATGTTGATAGACACATTTCTCTAAAATTTTCAAATATGTCAGCCAAAAGTAATACGTCAGTTTTTAGATAGAGTTCTGCATATTCTTTTAAGTTTTGAATGTTGAAAGTATTCCAAATAGTTTGAGCAAATTCATATTCATTATTAAGAGAACTATAAAAATGTTCTATTTTTGGTAAATTTTTATCTTGTAGTTTTTCCCAACAATCTAAATATTCATATGGGAAAATTCCTTTTCGTGATAATAATTCAAATTTTTTTTCATTATCTTGATTAAAATAACTTTTTAGAATAGTTTTTTTCTCATTAGGTAGAAAAGAGGCTAAATTTTGAATACTTGAAGGCATAAATCTGTACGAGTCTAAAAATCTAAAATTAATAGTGGTATTTTCAATGTATTTGGTAAAAGAAATATATCGTTCTTTATTTATAGGTATTAATGTAAGTTTTCCTTTAATTTTTAAACTAAGCTCTTTTACTATAAAGTGACTGTCATAACCAGAAAGGTTATGGAATAAAACAGGAGTAGTGGGAATAGGGGGCTCCTAGTTGACCCCCCCACCACTTTTTTGATTGGTCAGCCAAGAATGACCTTGTTTCTGATTGGCTGCCCAAGTTCGCCCCCTATTCCGATTGGTTACGTAAACTCCACCTGTTTTTTCTTTAGCTCCGCCCATCAAAATTTTTCTCTGCAACACCATCATGTATGCACTTCAGTTCGAACAGCGAACCGGTGTAGACGTCTTCTATGGAGCCGAATTGTCTTAGAATTTAAATTTAAATAATGGGTACGATTGAAACATTTTCAGATTTTGAGAAGGCCACAGACTGAATAGACGCGATGTAGAATCGAGAAACTCTATGAAAATTTGTGTTTTCGGGGTGGAATTGTTAAAAGACTCGCGAAAATGAATGCAATTTAAGATTTTCGTAAGAAAATCAGGGAACTTGCGCATTGAACCAGGATGTACAAGGAAGATTACGTAATCTAAAGTTATGCTCTTGTCTTTGAACTTTGCATATTTGGTAATATCCCTGCATAGGGTTGAAAACAGCTGGACATAAATAAGATATTCAAAGTGCAGGATGTATAGTCCATAGGTCAAATATTATAAAGACATTGTGAATTAAAACAGCATTTTTAGCTGTCTTTTGTATGGGTCAGGATTAAAAAAGTTTTAAAAATTTTGTGTGGCCATTTTTTTATTTTTTTTTAGGGTGAAACTGGCCCGTTTCAAATTTTCGATTATCAGGAATACAGAAGTTAATGAAGATATATCAGAACCTGACATTGATGGTATGCTGTTACTATCCTTAGTGGTGGAAGCCCTACATCGATATGTTACGTTCTCCTTCTTACTCTTCTTCTTTCTTTAGCTCCGCCCCTCATCTTTTTTCAATCCATCGCTACTACATATGCACTTTAGTTTGAATAGCGAAGCCGTGCGGACGTCTCTTATGTGGCGGTGAACTGTCTTGGAATGGAAATTTAATTAATGGATTTCAGATCTTGAGAAGACCACAGACTGAATAAGTGCGGTACAAAATCGGAAAACTATGAGTTTTTGTATCTTTTTGGTGTGAAATTGTTAAAAAACTCACGAAAATGAATGTCATTTAAGGAAATTAGGGAACTTGCACCTTGGACCAGCATGTACAAGAAAGATTTCGTGACCTATTGTTATACTCTTGTCTCTGAACTTGGCATATTTGGGACTATCCCTGTGTAGGGTTCCTGACAAAAGAATATAAACAAGGTATTCAAAGTGCAGGATATATAGGCCATAGGTCAAATATTATAAATACATTATGAATTAAAACAACATTTATCTGGCTGTTTTCTACGGGTGACTGAAAAAGTGTTAAAAAATTTGTGTGGTCTTTTTTTTAGGGTAACATTACAGTGTTTAAAATTGTTTTAAATTTTCGATTATTAAGAGTACAGAAATTAGTGAAGGTATATCAGAAAAAGATATAGATTGTATTCTGCAACTCTTCTTAGTCGTGGAAGTCCTATATCGATTGGTTACGTAAACTACACCTTTTTTCTTTGGCTCTACCCCTCGTCTTTTTTCTCTTTAACACTATTATGTAAGCACTTCAGTTCGAACAGCGAAGCCGTGCAGACATATTTTTGAGAGCTGAATGGTCTTGGAATTTAAATTTAATTAATGGATTTTAGATCATAATAATACCACAGACTGAATAAGTACGGTGTAATATCGGAAAACTACGAATTTTTGTGTCTTTTCTGGGTGAAATTGTTAGAAAACTCGCGAAAATTAAGATTTTCGTAAGTAAATTAGGATACTTGCACCAGGGTGTACAAGGAAGATTATATAAACTAAAGTAATATCCCTGCATAGGGTTAAAAACAAAAGTAATATCCCTGCATAGGGTTAAAAACAAAAGAACATAAACAAGATATTCAAAGTGCAATTTGAATATTCTATAGGCCAAATATTAAAAGACATTGTGAATAAAAACAATATTTATGGAATTTTTAGCGTAAAATAAAGGCTGTTTCAATTTTTCGATTATCAGGAGTACAGAAGTTAGTTAAGGTTTATTCCAACGAGATATTGATGGTTTTGTGCGACTATTCATAATAGTGAAAGTGCAGGTTTGCCTCCTATATTGATTGGTTACATAAACTACACCTGTTATTTATTTAGCTCCGCCCCTCATCTCGTTCCTCTCCAGCATCGTTATGCATGCACTTTACTTTGAGCAGCGAAGCCGTTCGGTCTTAGGCAGGCTATCGAGTAGGTATATAGAGACTTTTCGAAACAACGTTATAAATAATGTACGATAATTCGAAAAAATTTAATAATTTCCTAATCGGAACGAAATTTTGGGGTTAGATTTTTATGTATGTGGGCGATCATTGTTGAAATATTACAGGCTTAAATTGCAAACCCTTCGTGTAAGGGTAACTACCCTCAATTTAGTATGTGGTTTTCCGATTCTTTTTAGTAGTGTTCTATTTTAAGGGTGTGCGAAGACGTTAAATCAGTAAATAACGATTGGGGTAGTTTCAACCCCTAATTTTATTTTTTGAACTGTGCGATAGGGAGTTAACCTTTTCGATTGATTCTCTGGGGTTGAACAGAGAGGTTCTTCAGCCATCGTGGTTGGTGGTTTTAAAGATGATCATTATATTCCTAGAGGGTAGTTTTTGTGTATAACTGAAAAGAGTTGCGGGCTGCACTGAGAGAATTTAAGTGTGTGCATTAGGAGGCATTTTCACCCAACCACTTGATAGTAACAATAATTTTGGGTTGGGGTAGTTTTCACCCCTATTTTTGATGCCGTATTGCGAGCTTATTACTTGATGCCTTTTAACGAAGTTTTGGGGTTAGATTCCTATGTATGTGCGCGATCATTGTTGAGATATTACAGGCTTAAATTGCAAACCCTTCGTGTAAGGGTGACTACCCCCAATTTAGTATGTGGTTTTCCGATTCTTTTTAGTAGTGTTCTATTTTAAGGGTATACGGAGACGTTAAATCAGTAAATAACGATTGGGGTAGTTTCAACCCTTAATTTTATTTTTTGAACTGTGCGACAGGGAGTGAACCTTTTCGACTGATTCTCTGGAGTTGAACAGAGAGATTCTTCAGCCATCGTAGTTGGAGGTTTTGAAGATGATCATTATATTCCTAGAGGGTAGTTTTTGTGTATAACTGAAAAGAGTTGCGGGCTGCACTGAGAGAATTTAAGTGTGTGCGTTAGGGGGCATTTTCACCCAACCACTTAATAGTAACAAGAATTTTGGGTTGGGGTAGTTTTTACCCCTATTTTTGATGCCGTATTTTGAGCTTATTACTTGATGCCTTTTAACGAAGTTTTGGGTTTAGATTCCTATGTATGTGGGCGATCATTGTTGAAATATTACAGGCTTAAATTGCAAACCCTTCGTGTAAGGGTAACTACCCCCAATTTAGTATGTGGTTTTCCGATTCTTTTTAGTAGTGTTCTATTTTAAGCGTGTGCGGAGACGTTAAATCAGTGAATAACGATTGGGGTAGTTTCAACCCTTAATTTTATTTTTTGAACTGTGCGACAGGGAGTGAACCTTTTCTATTGATTCTCTGGGGTTGAACAGAGAGGTTCTTCAGCCATCGTGGTTGGAGGTTTTGAAGATGATCATTATATTCCTAGAGGGTAGTTTTTGTGTATAACTGAAAATAGTTGCGGGCTGCACTGAGAGAATTTAAGTGTGTGCATTAGGAGGCATTTTCACCTAACCACTTAATAGTAACAAGAATTTTGGGTTGGGGTAGTTTTCACCCCTATTTTTGATGCCGTATTTTGAGCTTATTACTTGATGCCTTTTAACGAAGTTTTGGGGTTAGATTCCTATGTATGTGGGCGATCATTGTTGAAATATTACAGGCTTAAATTGCAAACCCTTCGTGTAAGGGTAACTACCCCCAATTTAGTATGTGGTTTTCCGATTCTTTTTAGTAGTGTTCTGTTTTAAGGGTGTGCGGAGAAGTTAAATCAACAAATAACGATTGAAGTAGTTTCAACCTCTAATTTTAATTTTTGAACTGCGCGACAACGAGTGGACCTTTTGGTCGAAACTCTGAGATTAAACAGAGAGGTTCTATAGCCATCGTGGTTGGAACAGCAAGCAGAGCTACAGCAACAGAGCTACAGCAAGCAGAGCTACAGCAGGCGGAGCGACAGCAGGCAGAGCTACAGCAAGCAGAACGACAGCAGGCAGAGCTACAGCAAGCAGAACGACAGCAAGCAGAACGACCGCAGGCAGAGCTACAGCAAGCAGAGCGAGAGCAGGCGGAGCGACAGCAGGCAGAGCTACAGCAAGCAGAACGACAGCAGGCAGAACGACAGCAGTCAGAGCGACAGCTGGCGGCAAATAAGAGTGAATTAGATAAATTTATTCGCATGAAATCTAAGCCGAGCTTAAATAGGAATGAAACAAGGTGTGCCGCATCTAGATTTAAGTCAATGGTTTATTCCTATTTAAACTTAGATAATATATGTAATAATTTATCTAATTCGACTTTAAAAGACGTTAAAAATTGTATTCAACGACAAGGCGATCTTCTTTTAAATTTGGGAAATATATTTTTTTAAAAAAATCCATGTTTTTCTTCAAGTTAAAAAGTGAATCCAAAAGTTAATTCAAAAGTAAATCCAAAAGTTTTCTAAATTGCGCGAGCTGAAAAAATTGCTAATTATTCTATGTCATTGGGTCTTGATAGATCAAAATTGTATTTATTTAAAAGCGACACGGCCCTAACCGATTCCATTTTAAAATGACTCTCCTTTGCACACACTGCTTAAGAGAATTTAAAAGAAAATCACATATTGTACGCCACCTTCGAGAAAATTTTGTCAATAACGAAAACACCTTTAACTTGGAAGATTATATAATTAATCGTAAGTATTTTTTTATAACATATTTAGCTATAATTTTCCTTTTAATTTTTCTTTTTATTATTAATAAAGGTTTACAGAGGAATTAAAAAATAATAATTGTTTCAGTTGATGAACTACTTTCAAGGCCTCCAATGCGATTTTGCCAAGATTGTGAAGTAAATGTCAAATCTAATTCCTGGAGCACACACTTGAGGACAAATATTCATAAAAACAGGAGCTGCATAAAATATGAAAATGGAATTGACATTATCAGGAGTGCATTTAAATGTCGAATAGCTTCCTACAGAATATATTCGCAGAATTATCACATCGACATCAAAAAGTTTCAGCAAGATATTGGTAATAAAGTGCAAACATTAATACGCCAGCGTCAACAAGAATTTACATGTGCTAAAGTAAATTTGGAATTATTTGGAATATATTATTCTCCAACTTTAACCTCTACTTCAATTAAGTCATTTAATACACCGTTCTTCATTGTAACCCATACAACTGATCTACAACAGCTTTACGATGATTTATTCAAGATTATTGAAACCAAAGCAGATGAATTGCCGGAAAGAGACTCAGGTAATTATTATTTAATCTCAAGAGCTAAGTTTTCTTAATATCACTTGTACATCTCTAACAAATATTATTCAGAACTAATTTTTTAATTCCTATTACAGGGTGGGCTCTACAAAGAATTCTGCATTTGGAAGTCAACATCAATAAGTACAACCCATTGAATGCCTCCTCCTACATTAAGATGCATCACTTTTCTAAATCAATAGTGAATGTGATGAATGAGGACAATTGCTGTTTCGCCTGGGCAGTGGTTTCAGCAGCATACCAGCCAACCGGTAATCCTCGAAAGACCTCATCATATCCAGACTTCAGAGACGCTTTCGATTTTACAGGTATTGAATTTCCAGTAAAATTATTAGATATAAAAAAGTTTGAGGAAAAAAATAATTTGTCCATAAATGTATATGGAGTTGAAAAATTTTTAAGGGATAATAAAAAGGTATATGAGATTGTCGGTCCTTTACATTATAATAATGAAAAGAAAAAATTACATATTAATTTGCTTTTAATAAGTTCTGATGATGGAAATAACCACTACTGTTGGATAAAGGATTTAGGTTGCTTGGTATCCAAACAATTATCAAAAAAGAAAATAAAAAAATACTTATGTGATGGATGCCTTCAATATTTTGGAACATATGAAAAACTTAACACACATTTAGAACGTGATTGTAGTTTTGTTCGAATTGAGCTTCCTTCAGATAATTTGATTTTGGATAAATTTGGCAATTATATTCCTGCAAATATATTAAAGTTTCAAAATATTCAGAAACAGTATAAAGCTCCTTTTGTTATTTATGCCGATTTTGAATGTTATTTGAAAAACATTGAGTGCCAACAATCTACACCTGATTCGACAACCTCATATACTATTAAAACTGCTGAACATATACCCTATTCATTTGCTTATTATATTAAATCATCATTTGATGAGAATGTTGTGTGTCTTAAACTTTATAGAGGTACAGATTATGCTATAAAATTTATTGAATACATTGAAAATGATGTAAAAGAAATTTATAAAAAATATTTAAAATATCAAGTACCATTGAAAGATTTATCATCTGTGGAACAGATTGAATATGAAAATTCTAGCATTTGTTATGTATGTGAAAAACCTTTTTCAAAAGGAAATTTCATAAAGTGTAGGGATCATTGTCATATTACAGGTAAATATCGAGGAGCCGCCCACTCAATATGTAATTTGCATTTTAAACCTCCAAAATATATACCAATAGTATTGCATAATTTAAAAAACTATGATTCTCACCTATTTATTAAATCGCTTTGCTATAATAAAGAAAATATTAGTGTTATAGCTCAAAATAAAGAAAAGTATATTTCTTTTAGTAAGGAAATTTTCGTTGATGTGTCAGAAAAGCGGAAACCAGTTGCTTTGCGACTACGCTTTATAGATTCTTTTCAATTTCTCCCAGAGTCTTTAGAGTCACTATCACAAACTCTACAAGATTCACAATGTTTTGAAATTAAAAAGTTTTTCTCAAATGCTGATGAATTTCGATACATTAGACAAAAAGGGGTATTTCCATACTCTTACATAGATTCCAACGAAAAATTAAATGAGAAATCTCTACCATTGATTGATAAATTTTATAATAACTTAACCGATGAAAATATCTCTCCTCAAGACTACAATCGTGCTGTAGAAGTGTGGAATCTATTTAAGTGTTCTACAATAGGGGCTTATTCCGATATTTACTTAAAATCAGATGTTTTACTTTTGGCTGATGTTTTTGAAAATTATAGATCCACATGTATTAAAACCTATAAGTTAGATCCTGTTAATTATGTCACTAGCCCTTCTATGTGCTGGGATGCAATGATGAAATTAACTAATGTAGAATTAGAATTATTAACGGAACCAGATATGCTTCATTTTTTCAAAAAAGGTGTTCGTGGTGGGGTTAGCACTTGTTCCAAACGCAAATCTGAAGCAAATAATCCATTCTTAGAAAATTTTAATCCTGAAAGACCTACAACATATATCGCTTACTTAGACGCCACAAATTTGTATGGTTATGCTATGAAACAATATTTGCCTGAAAAAAATTTTGCTTGGGTACCTAAGCTCGAAATAGAAACTTTAAATATATCCGAACTTTCAGATACATCATCTATAGGATACATATTTGAAGTTGATTTAGAATATCCAAATTATTTACATGATAGTCATAATGATTTCCCATTGTGTCCTGAACAATATACACCACCAATTTCAAACCACTCAAAATTAATTCCAAACTTACATAATAAATATAACTATATCATTCACTACCGATATCTGAAACAATGTCTACAATTTGGACTCAAAATCATAAAAATACACAGAGCAGTTAAGTTTACACAATCACCATGGTTAGCGGAATATATAGATTTAAATACAAATTTACGAAATTTATCTAAAAATAAATTTGATAAAAATTGTTATAAATTGGCAAATAATTCAATTTTCGGTAAAACCATGGAAAATGTTGATAGGCGAGCAGATATTAAATTAGTATCTCAATGGGAAAGACAGGGTAATAAATTTAGTGCCGAAAAACTTATTTCTAAACCTCAATTAAAGGATTTTAAAATTTTCTCTGAAAATCTAGTTGCTCTTCAACTTCAACAGGTTTGCATTGAATACAATAAACCAATTTATGTTGGGATGAGTATTCTGGATATTGCAAAAACTGTAATGTATAATTTTTATTATGGGTATTTAAAAGTAAAATATGGTAATAATTTAAATTTATTATATACGGATACTGATTCCTTAATTCTTGAAGTTCAGACCCAAAACTTTTATGAAGATATGAAGCTAAATCTGGATAAATTTGATACTTCTAATTTTTCTGAACAAAATATTCATTGCATGCCTATTACAACATCAGTTGTTGGTAAATTTAAAGATGAGTACAAAGGGATTCCCATTGAAAGTTTTTATGGAACTGGTGCTAAAGCATATTGTATAAAATCCAAAAATAGTGTAGATAAAAAAGCAAAAGGCGTTAGTAGATCATGTATAAAAAATCAATTAACATTATCAGATTATAAAGATGTTGTTGAGAAAGGTGACAAAATATTCTGCACCATGTATGTATTCAAGTCAGATATGCATAATATATACACTAATTTGTTAAATAAATTGGCATTAACAACTCATGATGATAAAAGATATTGTATACCAAATTCCACAAAAACTCTTGCATGGGGACATAAGGATATTTTGGAAACAGATTTTTTTGATAAAGATATGAAAATGATGTATGATACTCTAACTTTTTTAAGTTCTGGAAACGAAAATGGATCTAAAAATAAAAAACCGCGATTAGAATTAACTACTCCTAGTAATTTTTCATCTTTATAAAGACATCATTTTATATGATGATAAATTATGTAAGTCGTTTTTGAAGCTTTAAAAGTTGGAGGGGGAACTGAATCCAAAAACATATATATTGTATAGAAATACCATTATTTGTTAGTAATATTACAACAATGACTGCTGCATCTTTAATAGTTTTAGTTTCCCTTGTTGGAAATGTGATATATGTAAATTACATTCCTTATACAGTTAGGGCTGATATATGTATAAATGCCCTCAAAAATGAAACCGACTGCTACAAACAGATGAAAATGACATATCTTGTTGGAAATTCACACTTTTTTACCTATAATGTAACTGATTCTGCTTTGTGTGAAAATACATACATAAAAATTAAATATTCCATGACAAACAAACCATTACAATATTCAGATTGGATTCCTTTCAATAATAAAAAAGAAGAATCTTGTCATTGTGTCTGTTGTTATATATTTGTTATTATATTTACAGCAGCAATATTTATTTGTACATGTTTAATTTTATTGTATTTCATGAAAAAATATCTATAAAAATATTTAATAAATGTTAAAAAAATAATATAAATTTTGTTTTTTATTGATTCTCGTTAGTATAAAGACATTTAAAGTTTATCCCTTCCTCTTAAATGGAGAGGGAAAATAAGTTTACCCCTCCACTTGAGAGGAGAGGGAAAATGTATAAAATTTAGGAGCAAACGGATTGATAGTTAGTTTTTTGAGAGCAAGCAGATAGCCAGTTAGTTTTTGAAATACATCATTTAAAATGTTCAGTAATCAGAGTAAAAATATATTTGAAAATTCACGATTAAAAAAGAAAATAAAAAAAACAATTATAAATTCTACAAAATATAATTTAAATAATTCTAACTCTAAATATGCTGCGATTGGTTTGTGGGTGGAAAGTGATTTTCTACCATGCATTGAACTTGGTGGTAAAAATGGTCAGTCTGTGATATTAAATGAAGATGATTGGAAGAACTTATTGCAATATCAAGGAGTTATAACAAATTATATGTTTTCACCAAATGTTTTCAATGAACCGATATATTTGCAAAATTTATCTATTCATTTTGAAAAGATTGGTGAATTACCAATAGTGAAGATTGTGAAAAGCTGTGATTTTATTTACTATGGAAATGAAACTGTGTGCAGACTATGGGAACAAATTCCACTTATAGAATATAGACTAAATGTTTTACAAAAACAAAACTTTCGACGTTATTTCAACGTTTTTAGAAATAACAATTTTTACGACGGAGATTCTTTTGACAAAATATATAATGTCCTTTCTCCAAAACAAAATCTAAATAGTGAAAATGTGTGCTCCATGCTGGAACTGCTGTTGAATCATCCCGAAGAACTAGAACAAAAATTAAAGTCTAAGCACTATTATGAAGAAGACAGTATCTATTGATGAATCAAGAAACCAAATTCATCTGATGGTTGCTTGGAACTTCGCCTACAGAAAAGCTCGTATGACTTCTGAAGAGTTTATAAATCAAAAACATTTTAGAAGAAGGATTAAATTGACTGAAGAAATTTTAAATCCCATATTAGACTCTGATTATAGGAATATTGTATTTAAAAAAATGTTTATGTAATAAGCTTATTTTTAAATAAAACAAATATATATAAAAAATCATTTTTTTTTATTACAAACATCAATTATTATTACAGCATTAATTACTATTACATCACATCTCTCTTGAAGATCCAAGAGTTATAAGATTTATCTAATCCTAACCATTTTACAAATACTTTGTTTCCTTTCTTTCTTAACACTTTTTCCACCAGATATACATTTGGGTGTCTTACTTTTTGAAGTTCTTCTTCATAGAAACCTCCTTGAATATCTATCCCATTTCCATCTTGAATCAAATACGTTGTTGGATTAGTAAGCTGGATTTTTTTTATTTGAAAAATTTCGTTTGACCAGTTGGGTGTGTAACCTTTAGAAAATTGTTCGCGAATCTTGCTTATTCGTACTCTATCACTAACACGAAATTTTGGTGATCTGGGATCCACAGTTTTCCTATGAGTATAAGCTGATTTCAAGATTTCCATTTCATTCTTTTTGTTAACTTCGTTTGGTTTTTTTCCGATTGTTGAATGCTTAGTATTATTGTATTCTGTAATTATTTCTTTAAGAAAGCTGATCCATTTATAATTACCTAGTAAACTAAACTTTTTCCACATTTTGTTTTTTATCGTTCTATTTACTCTCTCTACAATACTAGCTTTCATATTAGAAAATGTGTTGTAATGATTAATTTTGAACTGCTCCATAAGTTTCTGAAAGTCTTGATTAAAGAATTCTTTACCCTGATCAGTATTCAGATTTGTTGGGGGAGTTTTTAAAGTTAATAGAATTTTTTTCATTGCAGCTGCTACATCTTTACCAGTTTTGGATTTTACAGGTTCTGCCCATACAAATTTAGAAAACACATTTATTACCATTAAAATATATCTTAAACCCCTATTAAATTTCGCATATGGCTGCATTTCTATCAGATCAGCTTGAAATAGATCATTAAGCCCTTTTACAATTGTTCGTCTCCTTCTATATCGCCTTCTCGCCGGTTTATGTAATTCATTTACAACGTCTTGCTTAATTTTACTCATTATTAATTTATACCTTACTCTCGAAAATAAATCCCACAAATAACTTTACCTCCTTCTAAACCGTTTATAAAAGCCCTTTATCGCTGATGTTGTAAAATATAAAAAAATCATCTCAGTTTTTTTTAGTAAGTTCTTTAATTTTATTTTCCATTGCTTCAAATGATTTTTTATTTTCATTTATAATTTCTTTTATTGACGAATTTATTTGGGTGATGTTGTTAGTAAGATCAGAAATTTTTACATTAAATTTATTTTCCATTGTTTCAAATGATTTGTTATTTTCATTTCTAATTTCTTTTATTGACGAATTTATTTGGGTGATGTTGTTATTAAGATCAGACATTTTTACATTAAATTTAGTTTCCAAAAGAACATTTGATAACGTATAATCTTTTTTGAAACCACCTAATGTTGAATTCATTTCTTCTCTTGCATAATTCATTGTATCATTAAATTCTTTTCTAGAAACTTCAGCAGCTCTTTGAACTAATTCGTTTAAAGATTTTATTTCTTTTGTTAATTTATCTTCTAGATTTTTTATATCTTTTCCTAATTGAAATTCTGCATTTGTAATATCTAATGTCATTTTCACAATTTTTTTTTCTATATTTTTTATGTCTGACGCTGTCTTTTCAGCTTTGTGTAGTATATCTGTATAAGATGTTTCAAGTTCTTTTATGAGTAAAGAAGTCTCCTCGATTTTTGAACTATTATTTTTAATTTTAATTAATACATCCTTTTTAGAAACTTCTATTATAGCTTGCACTACTTCTAGTAAGGATTCTAATTCTTTTTGTAATTTCTCATCGATTGCCTTTGTAAAATTTCCCTCGTCAAAAGACGTTTCAGATTTGGTTTTCAGATTGTTTAATTGCTTTAGTATATCCTCGATTTTTTCATTATCTTTTGTAATTTGATCTTTGAATTTTGTTTCAATTTTTTCATTTTCGTTTTGAAAATCCTCCTTCAATTTGTCTTCTAAATATTGTAAATTTGATTTATATGCATTGATTTTAATTTCAAATTCTTTAATTTGTTCTTTAAATTCATTAACTTTGTCGGTATCTTTTTTGTAAATTAGGAAATGAGTGTTCATTGATTTTTCAAGATTTTGTGTATTTTTATCCATAACGTCATGTATTTTCTTAAAATTCCTTACTTCTTCTGCTACTCTATCATTAAGCAAATTAGTAAAATTTTGAAACTTTGATGTAATTTCCTTGGAAATACTGTTCTTGACATTGTCAATTGCTGAAGTATCCTTAATTATTGATTTAATTGATGTAATTTCATTTTTTATTTCATTTTCAAAATCATCAACTTTATCATATTTTAACTTCACTACGTCAAAGTCATTTGCATATTTAGAAACTTTCTGAGAAAATTTTTCTACTACCTCATCATTTCCATCAACAGTATTTTTCAAATTAATTATCTTGTCATTATATTCAGGAATAACTTTATCCTCAAATAACTTAATCTTTTTTGCAATATTTTGTATATTGTTATCATATTCATTTATTCTCTTATTTAAATTATTAACATCGCTTTTCAACCCGGGATCTAAATTTTGAATTAATTTGTTTTCAATATATTTGACATCGCTTTTAAAAATTTTTATTATTTTCTCTTCAACATTTGATAATATTTTATTTTCTAGTGATAATAATGTGTTTAGAGCAGATTTTTTTGAAATATGACGACCAAATTTATCGATGGTCATTTTAGAAATGTTTAAAAGTATCTATTATGTCCTTTTATATAATAATATTCGCTTCTCTTAGTTCTTCAATAATGGAAATAATTTCATTGTTATGACCAGTGTGTCCCGCAAGCATGGATGCTACCAATAGTCGAAGTCTCTCAACAAGTTCGTTTACATTATCCCAATATATGTAATCTGTATTAGGTTTATTAACTTTTAAAGTTATACCAAATCCGGTTTTTTTTGAAGACACTCGACTTTCTCTATATGGAGCTTTGCGTCTTTCAAAAAATCCCTGGACTGCTTGTTGAGATTCGGGATTTAGAGTTTTAGTTTTTGTAATTCCTTTGCTTTGCAAATAAGGTCCTATTATAGAAATATATTTATGTGATCCATTCCCCTGCACCTGCTCATTTGGATCATTATTTCTACGGTATGCATTGGTTCTTTTTAAAATATCCATATAATTTTCCAAATCTTGTTTTTTATACCCTATTGGTTCTTTTTTAAATAATAACTCATATAAACCTGGTGTACCTGTATAGGTTATTCCTTCAATTTTGATGTTTTTACCAATAATTTCGACAGGTTTTTGAGTTAAACCCAAAAAGAATTTCTCGGTTTCCAAATCATGAACTATTCCATATTGGTGATCAAACTCATGTTCAACATCTTTTACACCGCTATCAATATATTGGCGAGGTAATTCATCAAATCCTAATAAATATTCTTTATATAAATCTGTATCAACAAATGTTCTAACTGTTTGCCGTGTTTGTTCCAGTATATCTGAAAGATTTCCTATTGTGGAATGTGAACCTGAAGAAGGGTTTGTTTCTGCAATAATACTTGTTTGTTGTATAGATGGCATTTGACTTGCTGAAGCTAAACTCGCGTCCCAGTCAATAATCGATGGTATTTCTGTAGGAAGGAGTGGAGTTTTTCCCGTCTTTCTTTTTTCTGGTGTTGATGTTCCATATTGTAATTTTCTCTTTGGTGTTAGTGTTTGAATTGATCTTTTCTGTGGTGTTTCATAAATTTTTTTAATTGGTGTGTGTAGCTCTTCCTTTATTTCAACAGGTTCAATTTTACCAATCGTTGAAATTAATTCTTGTAAGGGTTGAGTTATCGGTTTATATGTTTCCTCCAATTTAGTTTGCGCCTCAAATTCCGCATTTTTTAAACTCTGATATTTTTGTTTAACAGCTTTTCTTGATTTAACTAGCTCTCTTGCTAAACGTTCATCCATGATTGGTATAATTTATCATCAAACGTTTATTTTTATAAGTAAATATATGAATCAAATCCTTTTCGATATCGGCCAGATTTCACATTAGAGTCTTTGTCTATTACTAAAAATCCAAATTTATCTTTCCAACATATTAAGCACAACTCATTAAATTGGTTTAATGACATATCAACATTAACATGATCATCATAAATATGTTTTAAGTTTGTTCGATCTTGTTGAAATATAACAATTAAATTTGCATTGTCACGAATTAATTGTTTCGGAATAGAAGAATATGTTTGACATAAATAAAAACAATCAGTATTTTTGTGTCTTCCGAAACAAAAATAGTCCTTTACAACATTCTGATTACAACACACTATATCATCAAATATTATTATAGAGTTTGGTTTAACTTGTTTTGGTGAAACAATTGTTTCTTCATTTTCAGATTCATAGTATCCAATTTTTTTCAAAGGTTTAAAAAGTGTTCTCAAATATTTATACTTTGGTTGATATAAGGATTTTGAATAAACATACAGATTTTCAAATCGCAAACCATTCGGATCTTCAATCAAACTAATAATAACATTGGTTTTGCCACAGCCTGACGGGCCAATAATTAACCCTCTTTTACTATTTCCCTCAAACAGTTTTCCATGTTTTCTAAAACCATTCACTGAACTTTCATGATCCTTAATTGTTATAGAGTATGGTTGTTTCTCAACTCTCATTTTATATATAAAACAAACTATTAATATTCAGTATTGTGATGTAACTGGTTAGTTATCACTAGGATTGCAACTATATATAATGTTTCCATCACATAATAAACGAATCATTTACAAGACAAACAGCAAAAGGAAAGGAAGTGGTTTAGTAAACTCATTAATAAATAAATTACCCTTTGAATTGCATATTCCTGGTTATAATTTTTGTGGACCTGGAACAAAATTGGAAAAACGATTGTCAAGAGGTGATAAAGGTATAAATTTATTGGATGAGGCTTGTAAAGAACACGATATTGCTTACTCACAATCAAATGATATAAAAAGAAGGCATTTAGCTGATAAAGTATTAGCTGACAAAGCTTTATCAAGGTTCAAAGCTAAAGATTCTAGTTTTGGGGAAAAAACTGCTGCACTAGGAATTACTGGTGCTATGAAAATTAAAAGAAAATTAGGTATGGGACTTCGAACGAGAAGAAAGTTCAAGCGAAAAACTCGAAAAGGACGAGGACTATCATTATCTCAGGTAATTTCAAAAGCTAGAAAAGGAATTAAGGGGAAACGTTTTAAAGACCTAAATGAAAGTATTCAAACTGCTTTAAAAGCTATTAAAAAAACTGGTAAAGTGTTACCTCCAAAGAAAAGGGTAATTCCAATCCCAAAGACTGGCGGATTTCTTCCACTTATACCTTTATTTGCTGGTTTGTCTGCTCTTGGTGCTCTTGGAGGAGGGGCTGCAGGTATTGCTAAAGCAGTAAATGATGCAAAAGCAGCCAAAGCGAAATTAGAAGAATCTAAACGACACAATCAAATGATGGAGTCCATTGCGGTAGGAAAAAAAGGAAGTGGACTTTATTTAAAACCCTATAAAACAGGATGTGGATTATACTTGAAACCTTATTCAAAAAACTGCTAAAACATATACCTCGAAAAGCACTTACAAATTACGATTTACTTAAATACGCTAAATATTTACAAATTCCCAACTTTCGTGGTATTTTTATGAGGGATAAATTACCAAAAAAGATAAAGTTAATTGAAAGTGCAATTGTCAATCTAGATAATCACAGTGGTGTTGGTACTCACTGGATAGCATATACAAAAAAAGGAAAAAACATAATATATTTTGATAGTTATGGTAATTTGCGACCCCCTTCTGAATTAATTAAATATTTTTATAGCGACCAAAATAATAATATTGTTAATTATAATTATAACAGTTATCAAAACTTTAACAAAACAAATTGTGGTCAATTGTGTCTAAAATTTCTTTATAACCATATGTAACACCTAATTTTAGTTTATTATTAAACATATTTTTAAAGTAAAATGTCATATAGTTTTGTTCTTAGCGGCAATTCCGCTATTTTAACATCAGAGTTACATCCTCCAATATATTTAGATGAAGATGTTGAATATGTTATCGGTCTTGTAAATTTCGAAACATTTAATGCAATTCCCAATATTGATGTTGGGAATAATGTATTAATTCATGATGAAAATTTAGAAATAGCCATACCCCCAGGTAGCTACGAATTAGAAGACATAACAGATTTTTAAAAAAAACACTTGGATGAGGATAAAATTAGTTTTAGTCTTTATGCAAATAATAATACTTTACGTACACATCTTAAATGTTCAGCCCCCATAACTTTTCGTGAAGGAACTATTGGTAAATTATTAGGGTTTAAAAATGGGCGATTGGAAGCCAACATTGAACATATATCAGATTTTCCCGCGGAAATAATTAAAGTAAATTCAATAAATATAGACTGCAGTATTGCAGAGGGATCATATTTAAACGAGAAACCTGTTCATATAATACACCAATTTTTCCCGAGCGTTGCTCCAGGGTTCAAAATAATTGAGTCACCTCAAAACGTCATATATTTCCCAGTCACCGTTAAAGTAATTGATAAAATAGCCATTAAAATAATAGATCAGGAAGGTGATTTGGTTAATTTTAGAGAAGAAACCATAACCATCAGACTACATCTTAAAAAAGTAGATTAAAGATGGTAATATTATATAACAATAAATCGGTAAACTTTACTAGAAAATTTAATAATAAAAACATTAATAAGACAAGAAAGAAACCAACTTCCTTTAGTAGGAAATCAAACTTCCAAAGGTTAACACCTTCTAATAGAAAATTTCTTCAAAGTTTGGGTTTTAAACTTAAATAAAAATGGATTATTTAAATGTAAGAGAAAATGTATTGGTTGATGAATCAATATTAAGCTGGGAAATTCTTTCTTTCGATCCTTTTAATCCTACAAAACTCGGACCAAATGATGAAATCAGAATTGCTTTGCAACAAACAGGAAAATATCCTTTACCTTGCAAAAGTGAAATTTATGTGGAATTGCAAGTAACTAAAGAAGATGATTCCCCTTTAGCTAATACTGTTTTAATTAATAATGCTCCGGCATTTTTATTTAAAGAATTACGCTATATTTTAAATGGTGTTACTATTGACTCCGTTCGGGATATTGGTATAACTTCAACTCTTAAGGGATATATTTCATTTAATCAAAATGAAAGTGCTAAATTGGAAAATGCCGGTTGGTATCCGAAAACAAAATCTAAAGAAAAAATTATGACTGATGACAAAGGTAATGTTTCATTATGTATACCATTAAAGATGTATTCAGGATTTTTTGAAGATTATAATAAGATTATTCTTAATTCACAACAAGAACTTATTCTAATAAGAAGTAATGATGATACAAATGCATTATTATCCAGTAATGAAGATGAAAAACCCAAAGTTAAAATTACCAAGTTGTGTTGGAGAGTTCCTCATCTTACTGTAGCGATTCCGCAAGAATTAGCACTTACCAAAATTATTGACAAAAATAGTGATATACTAATAACCTTCCGAAGCTGGGAATTAGTTGAATATCCAGAGTTATTGGAAACTACGAGGCACAACTGGCCCGTAAAAACATCTACAAAAGTCGAAACGCCACGTCATGTTCTAATTGCTTTTCAGAAAAATAGACGTGGTAATCTAAAAATGGATATGAGTAAATTTGATCATTGTAATTTAAGAAATATGAATGTCTTTTTAAATTCAGAAAGATATCCTTACAATGATCTTCAACTTGACTTTGAAAATAATAAATTTGCTACTCTGTATGAAATGTTTACAGACTTTCGTCAAGGGTATTATAACTCTCCAGTGGAACCAATTTTTAATCCGAAAGAATTTAAAGAAAATGCTCCTATAGTTTACATTAATTGTTCACATCAAAGAGATTTACTACAAACAGGTCCAGTAACCATGAGAATTGAATTTGAAACCAAGGAAAAAATTCCCCCTAAAACAGCGGCATATTGTGTCATAATTCATGATAAAGTTTTCAGTTACAATCCATTAACAAAAATTGTGAAACAGTTGTAATACAATTTCCTTAAGATAAAATACTCTTTTTAAACAAACCGCTACTTACGCTTAAGAGCGCACGCGTCAATTTTGATATTTATTAACGTAGCCAAACCAGAATTCTTCATTTATATAATGTCTTACGAGATTTCAGTTCGAGTATTAGATTTTCAACTTCAGTTGCAGAAATTAAAAAAACAAATAAGTGAATATCAATTAAAAGTAGAAATGATCAAGAAATTCAAATATTTGAAAATATGAAACTTATTCTAGATCTTCAAGGATTCAAAATTGAAAATAATAAATTTATTGTAAAGGAATTAGCAGCGTACGATGGGCAAAAGACAAGTCATTTTATTTTCAAAGCTCCATTTCCGATGGGTCATTTACCATCCTATTTACACAAACAAGCTCTGTGGTTAATAAAAAATTACCATTGCATTGAATGGTGTGAAGGATTTACACCATTACACAAATGTGGAGATATCATAAGAGATTTAAGCGCTAAGGTGGACTATGTTTATGTAAAAGGGGAAGAAAAGGCAGATTTCGTAAAGAAGTATTCCATGAAACCAGTTATCGAGATTGATGAACAACCCACCCTAAAGAAAATGGATCCTTGCTGCTTTTATCATCAAAAAATACCATGTGTATGTGCATTATCAAATGTTTATTACCTTTACAACAATTTTTTTATGTAATAAAAGACTTGATTACAAATTATGTGTTTTATTTTCTAACATTGTTTTAATACATGAAATATTATTATTTAATCCTAGTTCTTGAAGTTTACATATTAAAATATCTATATTTTTATTTTTTAAATATTCGCTACAACATTTAGCTGCTAGTAAACATAATTCCGCATGTTCCATATAATTTAAAAACAATATAATATTCTGCGCTTCACTTTCTTGACCTTCATATGCATAAAACTCGGAACAGGCTGCGGACATCAAAAACTCTTCATACATTTCTCTTATTAATAATTCCATAATAAATCCTACACTAAAACCTCCCTGTTTCTCAATATCTCTTTATCTCTCTCTTCCTCTTCCACGATTTCTTTTAATATATCAGGATCTTTTATATAATCCTTCAATATCCTTAAAAAGTAACTGAATCCTATTTTCTTTATTTCATGAAAGAACTTCGGCAAATTTTGGGTTTTTCTATAATTTAAACAGGCTTCTGCAGCTAATTGGTATTGGAAGGCAGTCTCATAATATACCTGTGCCCACTCGGGGTGTGTTTTCCTTAGCATTGCATTCTTTAATTCGGAATTTTGAAGTTTAGTAAACTGTTTACCTAATTTGATTATTTCATTTTGCAAATCACTGTTCATAACTACCACTTATTTTTAATTTAACACTGTTCTTTATTAGTGGTGAATCTTCTATATAAGCTTAAGACTAGTTGTAAATGAATATAGCTCGCTCAGATTCAGTCCTTTAAAATACCAGCTCCCCTCCAACTGCTACCAGCTCCCCTCCAACTACTGTGGTGGTTAGGAAGGAGGTAGGAGGTGGAGCAAAAAGAGGCGGAGTTTATGAAACCAATCGGAATAGGGGGCGAACTTGGGCAGCCAATCAGAAACAAGGTCATTCTTGGCTGACCAATCAAAAAAGTGGTGGGGGGGTCAACTAGAAGCCCCCTATTCCCACTACTAACAGGGACCATATGATCAATTTTAAAGTTAAGATTACAAGATTGATGAGCTGCTCCTCTAAATTTTCCAGTAAAATGACAATGATCCCTTACTTTTGTTTCATAATCCCGGAATGGTTTCAAACAAATAAAGCAGTTGGTTGCTTGAATAAATTTATTTTTTTCCTCGTTATTTAATGGTGTTATTGGAATAATTTTCTTAAAAATGTTATCAACTTTATATGCTATATTTTCAAGTTCTTTAACGAACCATTCAATACAATTTTGTCCAGTGAATAATCGAAAATAGGATAATGAATCGTTATAGGAACATTTAAAATAATAAGCAATACTAAATACTTCATGTTCTTGATATACAGATGAAGTAGCATTATTTTTAAATAAATGTAAATTTTGATTTTTTTTCAAAATACTTTCTAAATCAGCATAAATAACAAAAGGAACTTTTTGTTTAAATTTAAAGTTAGTAAATTTTAGAATATTTTTATCTTTAGACGGTAATTCAATTTTAGTTGTATTCATATTTTTGCAACAAATCAAATGTTTGTTAAGATTTTCTTCTGTCAGAAAATGATTTAAACATCTTTCACAAAACCATTTTTTATTGTGAACATTTTTCATTTGTTGATTTAAGATGCGTGATAAATTGGTAATTAAAGCAAAATGATAGATATTTAAAGGATTTTTTTTCTGATAATTTTTATTAATAGGAATCATTAGTAGATTTATTCGAGGCGAAAAATTTTCTTTACTTAAACATAATGGAACAATTTCACGATTTTTAAAAGTAGTAAAAACATTTATAGCTAATTTGTTTAATTTTTCAAAAATTGGTATCTCTTTAAGTCGTATTGGAAATTGAATATGGTCATATTTTAATACTTCACTAAAATGTGGATAGGATGAGGTCCGACTTTTATTCTTACCATTAGTATTAACTGGATATAAAGCACAAACAATTGACCAGAGAAAACAATATTTATCATTATTTTTTATATTTATAATTCCTTTTTTATTTTGAAGAAATTTAGGTAGTTCAATATATGTCGAATTACCGCAAGTTATAGGGTTAAAACTATTCATATTTATTTTTAAGTGTAGAATTTCATATAGTGCAAGTCCTGAATCACGCTCTTGATATTCTTCTAATTTTTGTAAAATTTTGTTTTTAACATTTTCTCGAAACCAATCTTTTAAATTTGATTTTCTATCGATAACTTCATTTTTAGTAGAAAAATGTTTTAAATCCGTTTCCAAAGTTTGAGGTTTAATAAATATGCCAGTAAAAGTAGTATTTACTTTTAAAAGCGATTTTTTCAATGCCTTTTTAATTTGAATCGAAAAGCTTCTATAAGCTTTGTTTAGGAAAATTTTTGGATCTTTAAAATTTAAATTTATAATTACACCCGTTCGTATTCTACCTTTAAAACATGATTCTATTTCTTGCCAAATTAGATTCCTTTTTCTATTTTTTACTTTAAATGAATTACTAAAATTAATTCGTTTTTCATTTTTAAAATTTTCCTTATAATGCTTTAAAACTGATAGACTTGTTTCAATTTTTGAAAAATTCCCAATACATTTCGATTTATTTTTTTGACAAATTTTAACTAATTTTATTATTTTATTTAAATATTGTATCCAAAATAAAAATTCATTTTGTTTTTTAATTAATTTGCTTACCTGTTTAATTTTTGTCAGTACTTCACTGCATAATCGATCAAGCGTTTGTGAACTAGATGGTGGTGAATTATTTTTGTTTTCCATTTCTCTTTCCTCTTTTAGTTATTAACTCTAAAACAAATACGAAAGCTAATGTAATATGTTGCAATATTTATATAGCTAATGACTAAATACTTATATTTGCCTAATATTTAAATGAAATGATTTGAGAACTTAAAAAATATATAATTTTTTAGGAAATATTTCTTATTAATTTAGAAGCCTAACAGATATTTACCTATTTTTTGTTTTATTAAATAGTTATAGAAATATTATTTGCAAAGTCACTCCATTCGGGATTGCAATAATAACAATAAAGGAAATTATCATTACTATTTACTATATTTCCATTCATATATTTACAGGGAGTGCCACATTTTGAACAAAAACTATGATAGATACACATTTTTTTAATAATATTGTGCGATTTTACATAACACATAAAATTAGCACTATATAAACAACCTCGTATTTTACATCGTTCGTTTGTTTGCTGTTTCATTATATTAATTAATATTTAATATGATTATTCTATACGTGTTGAAGTTATTAACTGAACTGCTAAGTACAATGAAAATAAAATATTAAATATTAAAATTCAAAAAGAAAGGGAACGTTAATTTTCTAAGAAAATAATTTTTGTGTCTTAAGAAATGTATGGCAAGTTAATTATTTTCTTATTTTTTAACTTAAAATCGGAATACTATTTGATAAAAATTAAACTTATTTTTGTTTTAAATTAAAAGTTTTAGAAAAAATAAAATAAAATGGTAATTACAAAATTATATAAATATTTTCTTACCTTATCGAACCAAAGCAGTGAACACAGATTTCTTGTATGTCTCTGGCTGTTAGACAATTATAGCAATAGGGACGATACAATGCACGAATACACCTCTTACAATAAAAATATGTATTATATTTATGCTCATAAACAAAATAGTGGCAAATTAAACACAAAAATGCTACCATTATAAAAATTTAAAAAATAAACGTACTGTATGTTACTAAAAGTGAAAATAAATAACACTTATTAAATGCATGCAATTTATACACATAACTTATAATGGGATCTTTTACGAAACATTTAAAACGCAGTACTTGTCAATTGAAAGTCCTGCTTAATTTGCATAATATAAAACACTTAGCACTTAGCAGTTACTCATTTCTGCATAATTGCATGAAATCCACATTGTTTGACTTTCAAATAAAAGTTGATGTAATTTTAGGTAATTGTTTTTATTATTTGCAATGACATAAGTGGATAAATCGAAAATACGTGTTTCGAGACATCAATTTATGTGTATACTACAAAGTAATATTAATTTTTAAAAGAAATTATTGCTTTTTAGATATTATTTTCCTCGAGAGGTAATTAAAAATCTTGTTTGTTTAATAATTAGATATACATAACTTGCGACTATGTTTATTATTTGATGTCATTTATTTTAGAAAGGAGGAAAATCCTAAGTATAAATAGACATATTGCAGCAGAACGTGTTAATATCTGTTTTACAGTGTTGACTGAATTATTTTCCATTTGGTAAGTACTATTATTTTTTTTTTTGATGTTATGTTTTTAAATATTTTTGTTTTTTAAATTAATATAACATATTTATATATTCAATTTTTTATTCTTCAGATAATAAGAAAAAAATATGTCTCAAGAAATGACAACTTTTAACAAACAAATTTTGTACACTAATTTAAATTTTAATTTTCAAGAAAAAAATAAAAATTGGACGAATGATGATCACGAAATTTTAAATTTAATATATCATATTTGCACACATTTATTACCAAATCAAATTTGCTTTTTAACGGGACGTTTTGTTGCACATTTATTGGGTCGTACTGAGGACTTTGGATTTCCTACTTTGTGGATAGATTTAGAGGGTGAAAATACTTTTGAAAAAATGGGTAATCTTTTAGATATAATTGAATGGGGAACTCAAGTACCTGATTATAAAAAAATAGGACATCACAATGGTTATTTTTTTTGTTGGAAATCTGATCATTTTTATGTTACTTTAGTAATAAATGTGGATTTGACTCTTAGAATTCATTTTGTCGGTGAAAAAAATTTAAAACTTTCAAGGGAGGAAAATATAATAAATCAAATGCAAAGGACTCAATACGATGCTTTCAAATGTGCGTGTACATTTTTGAATAAAAAATTTTGTATTTGGGCTTATAATATTAATGACAATAGACATGGTATAATACCGGGTTTTCAAAATTTTCAACCTCAGTCATTAAAAATGTTAGCTATTAATGCAGTTATAAATCAAAAAAATTTAGATCCTATTTTTTATACATTTTTTCCAGATCAAAATAATATAAATCCTTTTTTTCCAACATTTTATCGACGTAAGTCAACTTATGAAAATTTGGAATGGTAATTTTGTGTACATTTATTTTATAAATCAATTTATATTTATTAACTAAATTAATTTTTTTAAATTTTTACTTTTTTAATTTATTTTTTTTTGCATATAATTAGTGTACAACAATAACAAAATGTCCACCACGCCGTCAACTATAATTGTAAATGTCAAAGACAAGGTAGAGCTGCCATTAAAAATGGCGTTAGTAGTTATGAAGCAAATATTTCAGTAAGTATTATTTAATATTACTTTTATCTTTTAAATCTATAAAAAAATAATTAAAAAATTATGTGTTTGCAAATCTTTCAATGTATATTTTACTCCTATGTTCAATATTTGCTATTTTTTGAAAAATAATTTCAAATTCTCTGATTTTTCGTTCAAAGCGAAGTCTGTCGAGATAATACATTTCATAGTTGTTTTTTCGAGCTTGTCTATATGCAAATTGCCATTTAATTAATAAATGACATTGGTTCTTATCTTCTCTAATACATACGGATTTTTTCATAGTTTAACGTTTTTAGTTAATAATATCATATATATTAAACAAAGGTTAATACAATATTAAAAATATTTTCAAAAATTTCTCTAATTTATTTTTTTATTTCAATTATTTCAGATTTGGAGTGAAAGAAATTACTTTGAAAGGGGATAAAATATTTATTAGCCTGTCCTATTCACCGAAGACCAGCACCCTATTGAAAAAATTCGGTAATTTACCAATACATTATTTGCGTGCAAAGTTAGAAGATGAAGAGCAATATATGCTTTTCGAAAAGGCCGTGAAAAAATTTAACTTCAATTTGGATGATGAAACGTATGAATTCCAGCAGCCTGCGAAAAAAATATTCAAACTAGATGCGAAAAAACTTCCACCACCACAGTCAATACCAGAACTACCAGAAGTGGCTCCATCAACATCTTCCAAAATGATAAACATTGAAGAGGATGATGAAAACGATGACGATTTTCTAAATTCTCAACGTTTTTTTTAATATTTAGATATACGTTTTTAAAAAAAATATGTTATCTTATTTTATAGTTATATACTTTTTTCTAAAATATGATATCTTATTTTATAGTCAATTTTAACTACTTTAATTTAAAAAATATATATTATATATTATTATATACCGATTAGATTATTTTCCTAACATATTTGTATTATATATATTGATTATATGTTATAAGAAATTTAAAAAAATAAAATAAAAAACCATAATTAATTATATATTTGTTTTATTTTCTAAAAACCAGTTCCTTAATATAGATACAATTTGTTTAGCACATCTATTATTATTATACAAATGATTTTTACAACGATTTTCTTTAAATGTTGCAAATAATTGTTGATCTAATTTATTACAATTAAAATCAAATAAATCAAAAATTTCATTATTTATATGTTTTAACAACCATTGTTTTTTAAATAAACCTTTTACAAAAACTTTAGCATGTCGATCTTTGATAATTTGTCTTATATATAATGCAAGTTGTTCGTAGGGTAGATAACCAGCAAAATCCCAAGAAATTCCATGTATAAAATTTGTAGTCCAGGCAACATGACTTTCAATATCAGGTTTTAACCAATGAAGTGGTATTGGCAACTTAATTAGACGATGATGTATTCGACCAGTGTGAATATTTATTATAGCTATTTCTTTGCAGATAAAGTCACTTGTTTGATATTGAAATCCTTGTACGTCAACAATATACATTTTTCTTTAATTTCTTCTTTAAAATTTTCTTTGCAAATAGCTCTTACCAAGTTTGTCTTCAAATAACTTTCACCAAATTTGTTAATGGATTATATTTCACTAATTGATCGTGTAAAATTAAACAATATGCGACAGTATTATCGGGAATTATTTTATTAGTTTCAAATTCAATTCGAATATCTATCGCACCACCTTTTAGAATATCTTCACTCTGTCGCGAACAATCAATAACTATGAGTGGTGTGTTGTTTTTAAAATTTATAGGAGTTATACATGGATGACTTTTATGTTTGTAGTAGTAGGATTTTTGAAACTGCGCAAACATCTCATAGAGTATTGCATACTTATTATTAGAAAAGTCAACATTTAAATTGTCATATGGAAAAATTTCTGAATTTAAATATACTTTTAAATTTACTAAATCACAATGATTAAAGTGACTCATATCTTTGGTAATATCATTTTTTAAAGCAGTTTGCATGCCAATTAGGATGCTTCTAGGGCATTGTAATAAATTAGATGACTTCACATTCCACGTGTGATTTTTCGTTAATTTTAGTTGAGGATATTCGTGAAGTGCCATTCTCGAAAAGCAATTGTCAAATCTTTATTGCTTTCAAATTGTTTGAAAAGACGTAATTTTTGACTGTCATTCACTATTATATGTGGTACTTTCCAAAAAATTTTATCAATAGTTACTTTATAGTTTTCTTTTTTGTCTTCTTTTTGATGAATTGCATTTAAATCAGAAGCACTTCTTATTAATATTAATTCTTGACGTAAATTCATTATTATTTTATGATAATCTTCAGCAAATCCCATTATCATTTTTAATGGTATACAAACATTAAAATTACCCTTTTTATCTAGAAGAGCGGGAGGAGAATCGGTATTCCATCCAGCATTTTGTAAATTTTTACTTTCATCTGGTGTAAATGAAACATATCCTTTCATCGAAGTAGTTATACCAGGATTTCTAATACGATCAATAACTACTCCACCTAATTCATAGCGTATTTCTTCAAAAAGATGCATAATTCCATTATTTATAAAATTAACATTTTCTGAAAATGTATTATCGTCTTTTGTTAATTTTCCTTCGATATATAGAAAACTTTCACTTGGTAATGTATAAAGATCTTGTGTTTGAATGGGTATTCTAATTTCATCGTTATTATTAAAAGTTGTAGATGAATATGGTTGATGTGTGTGATATTGATAACTTATAATTGAATCATCAATTATAATACTATCATTTATTTTTAATACGTTAAAACTCTTTTTTTTCCCTTTTTTCTTGAATAAATTTAATTTGCACTTACACTTAATAAAAAACTTATTTGTATATGTGGTACAGCTTAATTTAAATCTATACCAGAAACTTTTTTTTTTTAATTTTTTTAGTTTTTCTTTTTTAAACGAAATCCTAAAGATAAAAGTAGTTTTTTATTTTTAGATGTTAATTGTTTAAATTGGTTTCGTGAACTAAAATGTTTTTTCTTTATTGTAGAGCTTTTATAACTATTGAACTCTATCCTTTCAAAAGGAATACCAAACGAATTTTGATCATATAAAAATACCATACTTTTTTTTAACTAAACTTAAAAGTTTCTCTTTAAATGTAAACGTATCGTTATCAGTTCTTTTCTAAAATTAATTAAATTTCCATCTTGATCGGTTATTTTAAGTACAATTTCATCAATATAACGTGTGCTTATTGGTAGATAAATTACATTTGTAGGTTTTTCAATTATCTTAAATCCTGGAGGGGCAGTAGGATAGAACATATGCACAATATGAACTGATTTTCCATTATTATAGGAATTTGTCATCAAATTACATTCTATACATATAGAATTAATTTTGGAAATGTCAACTGGATTTTCGGAGACGAGCACTTTATTTGGCTCAAGTATTTGATTTTTAAATCCCAATAGACTTCCAATAGAATTTTGTTTACTAAAGTCAATTATTTTATTACATTTAATTTCACATTTTAAAGTATTACGATTACTATTTAGAAAAAGAGTAACAAATTCCTCATCTTCTATTTCCTCTTCTTCTTGTATAGTATACTTTGGAATAATATTATTCTTATTAAGACTTTGATCTTCAAATGATTTTATTTCAATTATTTCTTGTTGTAACTCGTTGTATTTTCTCTTCTTTTTTTCCCCTTTTTTTTTAGGTAGTAATTATAATTAAAATGATTTAATAAAAATTTATATATATCTACAATTTCATATGATCCTTCAGGTATAATCACTTGTTTATTATTGCCATAATGAAAAATATTATTTGTTTGATCGACATTGGGAATAGAATTATAACTTTCAAAATTAACTAGTCCCAAAACATATTCATCATTTTCGTTTAAAATAATAGGAGGATATATTTTTGCGGTAAGTATTGATTTATTTCCAGATAAAGTAAATGTATAGGACATTTTTTTTCTTATTACTATATATCTTTGATTAATAAAAAGAAACTAAACAAAATATACTTAAAACACTATATTTATTAGGATAAAATAGGATAATATAAAAATTTTAAACATAGATGACCACAATTTACCGAATTATATGATTGATAAGACGTGTGATTATAATATATATTACATATACCATTGGAATTAAAATATAATTTACTTTCTAAAGTTGGTCTCAAATTACCAAAGCTGTCAAAATAATAAATATTTTTTCCACATTTTTTATAAGCAGTCCAATGTGTACCAGGACCTGAACTATTGTCTAAATTTATAATACCACATTCAAAATATTTGATTTTTTTCGGTAAAGAGTCTTTCATAAAAACACCTCTAAAATAAGGATTTTTATTTTTCTAGCATATTCCTCAAGTTCTAAATTATTTAAGGCATATTCAGGCAATATTAGGGGTAATCTTTCAAATTGGTAGGAGGGTTTAAAAAAAGACCCAATCCTGTTTTATATGGTTTCAAATAAACTCCTTTACCCATTGCTATATCTTCCATTTTTTTATTGTGACGTTGACTTTCTTGTAATTGTTGATTAGCAGCACGTGCATCATTTACAGCTTTTGCAATTCCTGCAGCACCTCCACTTAATGCTCCCAAAGCACTTAGTCCAGCAAATATTGGTATAAGAGGTAAAATTCCTCCTGTTTTTGGAATTTTTATTATTCTTGGAACTTTTTTAAATTTTCCACTTTCATTTTGAACAGTTTTACGTGCTAACTTAAAAATAGAATTTAAATTTTTCGGTTTATGTTTTACTATATTCTCCTTAATTTTACGTGTAATTGATTGGAAATTTACTGAATTTTTCGGTGATTTTTTCCTTTGATTTTTAATTATCTTTTTATGACTATAATGACGTCGTCGTCGATGATGATGATGTCTGTTATTCTTTTTATTATTTTTTTTCTTTTTCGATATATTGGTTGACATATTTATATTATTATTTTTTTACTATATATTGTCATTAAAGAAAAACAAAACCTATACTGAATTAAAAATCTTATTGATTATCACTTAAATACTTTAAAAGACTCTTATTCTCTTTTCTGATTGATTTATTATGTCATCTTCATTGTCACTACTGTCTTTCAATTTTCGTTTTAAAGAATTAGCTCGTTTAACAATTTCAAAATTTTGTTGATTTGTATTGTTTATTTTATTCAGTTCTAGCGATAAATCATGTTCAATTTTCCTTTTTTTTTCTGCATCTATATTATTCAATATGTCTTCATCCATATCTAGTTTCCTCTTTCTTGGTTTTAGTGTAGATCTTCTTGAGCTTTCCATTTTTTTTCTTATTTCTTTTTCATGGTAATTTTCATATTTTAAGGGTTCCTTTTTTTTATTACCTATACGCCTCTGCACTTTTTTATGAACTTTTGAATTATTATTTCCAGTTTCTGATTTATCTAATTTATCCACTAATATTATTATTCTTCTCAAATAATGTTTTATAGTTTTAATAGTTTGTTGCATTTTATCCAAACTTAAACTTGTAATGATATTTTGTTTTTTACTTACACTTTTTAAATCAACATTTTGAATTTTTACATCCCCACCCATACCTAACTTAACTTTACTATGCATTGCAGCAGATACACCCAATGCTGCTAATTTTTCTTTCCAATTAGCATCTGATGCACGTATTCTACTTAAAGCTTTTCTAAATAAAATATTGTCAGCAATATGTCGATTAGATAAGTCTTTATTTGTTGAATAAGCAATATCATGTTCTTTACATGCTTCATCTAATGGATTAATTCCCATATCACCACGTTGTAATCGTTTAGTTAATTTTGTTCCTGGTCCACAATAATTATATCCTGGTAAATGTAACTCAAAAGGTAAATTATTTATTGCAGAATTTAAGAGTCCTTTTCCTTCATGTGTTAGATAATATTTCATTTTTTTTTCTTTAACTAAGAATATAATCCTTAACGAGTGTTAATATAAAAATAAGTATATAATTTAAAATAGCATACTTATATACTCATTCTTATTTTCACCTTTTTTTATATACCATGAAAAAAATTATTAAACAAAAAACTACCTTAGAAGTAGAAAACTATGAAAATCCAACCACTAAAACTTATAAACATAGTAAGTTACTTCCAACAACAATGCGTTGTATTATATGTGGTCCTTCAAATTGTGGAAAAACGTCGGTAATATTAAGCTTAATTGAAAATCGAAATGGTTTAAAATTCGAAAATATTTACATATATTCCAAATCGTTATATCAACCAAAGTATACGTATTTGGAAAACTTAATAAAACCCATCAAAGGCATTGGATATTATGCATTTAATAATAATGAAAATATAATACCAACATCAGACGTTAAACCCAATTCTATTTTTATATTTGATGATGTAATATGTAGTAAAAAACAGGATATCATAAGGGAATACTTCAGCATGGGACGTCATAATAATATTGACTCTTTCTATCTTTGTCAATCATATGCTAAAATACCAAAACATTAAATAAGAGATAATGCAAATGTACTTATGGTATTCAAACAAGATGATCTAAATATACAACATGTTTATACAGATCATGTGGGAACAGATATGTCATTTGAGGAATTTAAATCTATTTGTTCATATTGTTGGAAGGAACCCTTTAAATTCCTATCAATTTTTAAAGACAATAATATTAATGATGGTCGCTATCGATATTGTTTGGATCATTATATATACATTTAATTTAAAATATATTTTTCATTTTATATTTAAACATTGAATATAATGGTTTTAAAAAAGAAAATTAAACATAAAAAAATTAAAAAAAATATTAAACAAGAGCTAATTAAAAAACGAAGAGAAATTAAAAATAAATTAGATATACTAAAACATGGACAGTTAGTGCATGAAAATATATTTCAACCCATAACAAAACAATTACAAAAAATCGAGTAGAAATTAAATCCATTGCCAGCGAGTAATTTACAAAATGTTAAAATAAAAGAAAAAACAGAAAATGAAGATGAGTATCAAAAAAAAAGTATAAAAAATGAAACTTCTAGTAATTTTAACGACATAGAATCGTTTCTTTCGGAACCTATTCCATCAACGTCAACCCCTATAAATCCAAACACTCCAAATATATTTAAAAATCCTCTATCTGAACCACGTGCGAAGAGAAAATTACACCTTTCGAAAATCAAACCGTACAATCTTAGAAAACAAATAGTGAAAGACATTGAAAAAGAACTAAAAGAGGACGATAGTAAAAAACAAAAAGAATGCCAAGAAAAATTAAATAAGACTATTGCGGAAAAATCCTTAACTGACTACTATGAGCAATATCATCCATTACCTTCAAAATATATTAGGAAATTTATCAATGACGTAAATAGTGATAAATCTGATGGAAAATTTCGCGTTCAACTTGATAGAGATATTGAAAAATTTTCGATTGGTAATAAAACAATTAATTTTGACGGAGCTGATTTAATAATAGCAGGTAAAAAATATAAAGGTACCAAAGGTTTATATGGTTTACTATTTAATCAAAATATTCCCTCTATTTACACTAAAGAGGATGCTAAAAATTATGCAAATATACTAAGAAAATCTAATGCCATAAAAAATGTTAAATCAAGTAAAAATATGAAATTCAATAAAATTATTAAACCGCTTAAGAAAAATGTTCAACAAAAAGAAATAGAAAATACAGAATCATCGAAAGATGGAGAGGGAATGCTAATGAAATTATCAGACAAACCAATTGACTATATCTTTTGGGACGATCCAAACGAACTTGTAAATCGTCTAAGATTATTACTCGCCTCTGAATCAGCAGGCAATACAAATCACCAAAACGAAATTGTATCCATTATCGAAGAATTACAAGCTAATATTATAGAATAATATTAAAAAAAAAAATGTCAAAGTTTATTACTGATGTAAAACGTGAAATTGTAAATGAAATACATAAACCAGCTAGAATAAATTTTAAAAGACGAAAAGTTATTATAAAATCTTTATTAGATTTAATGCAAGTAGATTTAGTGGACATGAAAGAATATGCAAATGAAAATAATGGCTATAAATATATTTTAGTTGTAATTAACTGTTTTTCCAAATATGTTTGGATGTTTGCTTTAAAATCGAAAACTTCTAAGGAAGTAGCCAACCAATTGGAAAATGTTTTTAAAATTCAAACACCAGTTCATCTTTGTACAGATTCTGGAGGTGAATTTTTGGGAAAAGAAACACAAAATTTAATGAAAAAATATAACGTTATTCATTATGTAGTTTATAGTGAAAAAAAGGCTTCAATTGTCGAACGGGTCAATCGAACTTTAAAAAATATGATGTGGAAAGAATTTAGTCTTCAAGGTTCATACAAATGGATAAATATTTTAAATTCAATTGTAAACACCTATAATAATAAAAAACATTCAACAACCGGCTTTAAACCATCTGAAGTAACTAAAAAACATGAAAAACTTTTATTAAATACAGTTTATAATAGAATAAAATAAACTTTTAAGCCAAAAATTTCATGTTGGAGATCATGTAAGAATATCAAAAATACGAGGTGCTTTTGATAAAAAATACCAACCAAATTGGTCTACTGAAATATTTACTATAAGAAAAGTTCAACTTACAAATCCTGTTACATATTTACTTGAAGATATAAACCATCAAGATATTAAAGGTGGATTTTACGAACTTCAACTACAAAAAGTAAAATATCCTGATATTTTTGAAAAAATTTTAAAACGTAAAAATAATAAAGTTTTTGTAAAATGGTTAGGTTTTAATAATAAACATAATAGTTGGATATCAAAAGACAATATTGAATAAATATTATAAATAAAACAATTATACAAACTTTATATTTTTTTATTTAAACCAAATAATATAACTTTAACAATAAATTTTTTTTTATAAATTACTAATAAAAAGAAAAACATTTTCCTAAGGAAATCTAAAAATAATTTAAAACATGTACACCTTAAAATAATTAATTAACTGTGTCATAGGAATGATTTTCTTGATAATTTTCAATATAGGGTTTCATTTGTTCCAAAAAGTTACTACTCAATTGTTGATATTTTATAATATGATTCCAGTTGACTTGATCTTTATGTTCTCGAATAAATCCTGGAGATAATTTTTGATATCTACATATATAATCCCAATCAACATATGTTTTAAATTCTTCAATAAATGGTTCCGATAATTTTTGATATTTTGACGCCAATTGCCAATTTATTTTTGTTAGAAATGTTCTCATAAATTCGGCATCCAATTTTTGAGTTTTTGATATAATATTCCAATTCAAATAACGTTGAAAATAATAAAGAAAACTATAAGGCAAATCTTCGAATCCAGATATATCATCCCACATTTCTTGACAAGACATATCCATTTTTTTTTAATTCTTTTTTATTTCTAGCTAATATTCTTATATAAAAGTTCAATGTTAAATGACTTACCTTAGTCAAAATTCTTTTTTATATCCTTCATATTATAACCGATTTTATACGAACAAACACGAAGTATAAAAATTCATATCTAATCAGCACCAAAACAGTTTATTTTTAGTATTTACAAAATGCCAGTCCCAACAACACATAAGTGTGCTAAATGTAAAGGTGAAGCTGAAATTCCAAATGGTAATTGTTTAGCGTGTGATTTACAACAATATTTTAAAGAAATTGACAAATCTAAACATTTACCCCCTAGTTACTTAGATAGTAAAGAAAGAAATGGAAATATGCGAATCTATAATGAAAACAATAATCAAAACAATGGTCATCGATCAAATAATCTTTAAGACATATAAATTTACCTATACAGTTTGTAACTAAAGATTGTCCTATTTATTGGAATTTAAATTTATTTTAATAGAAAAATGGTTAGGTTTTGATAACAAATATAATAGTTAGATATCAAAACAATATTGAATACTTATTATAAAAATTAATTTTTTGTTTTAATAAATAATATCATTATTTTTTTTTTGTTGCTTTATGTATTACCTACCCTAAGCTTAATTCCTTTAATAAAAATATATATCTAAACTTCACCAAAATATCAGATAGCAGCATCTAAAACACAACGTGCTTAGCTTAGCTCAGCTTTGCTTAGATTCCTTTAATCAAACTTTTATCCAGTTACAACAATTGACGATAGATGGACACCTTAGCTTTACCTAGATTCCTTTAATCTAACTTTTATACACTTACAACAACCAACTATAGATGGCGTCTACAGTCATACAAAATAATGCAAGCCCACTTATTAGACAATGTCTTCGGATTACGTCACTTCTTCTTCTTATTCTAATACATTACTCAACCTCTTCGGCTTCTTGGAAATTACGTCTTTTGATATTCTTTGAAAATATTAATCACCTCTTCGAGAATCAACCTGTTCTTCGCCTATGTCTTCGGATTACGTCACTTCTTGTAATATATTCTTCTTGGAAATTACTTCTTCAGATATTCCTGGAAAATCTCTTTCAACCTTTTCGACAATCAACCACTTCTTCACCAATGTCTTTCAAGGGTAATGCTGAAGACATGCCGAAGAAGTGACAGCTCGATGGAAGGTGCCATCGACTTTACAAGAAGTCGATGGCACTATCCTGGGACCCCGCTCTACTCTACTACTCACGCAAGCAGCAAATAGGTTTCTTCGGTTGGTATAGACAATCAATTGTTCCTTGTATTCCATTGCTCCCCTGGTGCATTTTCTCTGTTATGTTGCGATGATATTATTTTTTTCATAATTTGTATATATGCGTCAAGCGGGACGGATTTACTTTATATAGTGTGGAAAGGCAGGTGATTGGCCTATACTTAGCTGGGTCATGTGTGTTATGGTGGTCCTTTGGTAAGAGATACGTAATACTTTCTGTCAGGGACAATGGCATTTTTGCTGGATTTAGAAAAACATCATTAATAAAGTTAGTGAGTTGATGATGTATACACCAGAACTTCTTGAGCCGGTAGTTCTGAATCCGGTCCATACCTGGAGATTTCGAATTATGAAATTCCTTGATAATTTCTGAGATTTCCTCGATGGTAAATGGCTCAAACTGCATCTGGCTGTAGTCTTCGCAGATTTGGTGTTTAGCTTACGGTAGAAAGTCTTTTCTGATCGTTGGAACAGCGCATTATCTCGTTTCCGTTATTGCTGATCTTCTATCTCTTTAGCCGTCCTGTAACAGCCGAGAGCTTCTGTTTGAGCGTGTCGAGGCATTGTTGAGCCGTACCATTCGCTGGATCGTATTGAGAATGGTACCGGGCTTGACTCATTATTTCTTCTACTCGTCTTTAAGGTTTTCTTGTTCTCATGCCCCTAATATACTCCATCAGCTGTTCTATATCTCTTCGAAGATCTTCGATTTTGTTATTTAGACGTCTCTCCCATGGTGGAGTGTTGGGTTCCTTTCTTGCTGATCAGAGCTCTGTTGTAATTTTAATTTCTAAAGCTCTAGCTATCGCAATTGCAGCACAACAGATTGTCCTATGTAAGGACTCTAGATTATAGGCCTCTGAAACATAAGTTGGTAAAATCCGATTGTTCATGATGTCCAACATGAAAGCTAGTTTTTTAGATAAATTAATTTATGGCAGTGTCTGTCTGCCTAACATATTGGTTCCATTATACTCCAACAACACAAACTCATTTCTGTTAATAGTTTCTGATAAGGAATTTCAGCGTTGTCCTATTGTGTATCGTCTTCAGCTGTTCTTGGACCCCGTGTTTTGGCTCTGGCTCAGATTCAGCAATCGGATCGTTGCTACTGTCAGTGCTTCTGATCTCACGTTCAACTTCCTCTTTGATGGTATTAAGCCGTGTTGCAGGAATTAGGCTGTTTCGGAGAATAACTCCATATTGGTCGGTTATTCTTTGTTGGGACACTCGTATGTGTGGATACTTATTGCAAAATTCGGTGTGAAGTTGTTGCCTGTAGCCGATCATGTCTGGTCCTAGAGGAGTTCTCCTGTAAAAAATGCACATTATTGACTCATTCATGGGCACAGTCCATTTCTTGCGTTGTCTTGGTCATTCTGCTTGGGTGAGCTCTGGTTGAGGTACCCGCGCAGCATCTCCGGCAGGTGGAGCTTTTGAAGTTGTTTGGCCCTCATGCTGATGTAGTTGTTATTGCTGTTGGTCGGTATCCTCTCTCATGCCGTTTTTTGGCTGTTCTTCAACCTCGGGGTCTATCTGTGGTGCAGGTTCTGCGATTTGGTCATTGATATCGTCGATGCATCTTATCTCTCTTTCGATTTCCGTTTTGATGATGTTAAGTCGCGCTTCTAAGATTAGTTTATTTCGGAGGAGAACTCCATATTTATTAGCTATTCTTCGTTGTGACACTTGTTGTTGTGGATATTCTCTACAAAATTCGGCATGAAGCTATTGTCTATAGCCGATCGATTCTCGCCCTAATTCAGTCACCCTATAAAAAATGCACATTATTGTTTCGTTCATGGATGTTGTCTATTTCATGAGCTGTATTGGAAGTCCCGCCTGAGTGAGCGCTAGTAGAGGTTCCCTGTGCAGCACCTTCGAAGCTCTCGCTGCTGTTTGGCCCTTATGTTGTTGTGGTTGGACTGTAGCTTCCTGTGCGACAGGAGTCCGCCTCCTCAATAATCTGCCATTAAAGGTGGAGATGTTACTCCCCCCCCCCCAGAATCCGTGGGGCAGACCGCTTCTGTAGTTACTATTATTATTTTATTAATATTAGTAAGAAATTCATCAGTGTAAAAAAAGAATTAAAACACCTTTCACACCAAAATACTATTTTATATGGATTTTTGGCATTATTGATATTTGTCATTACCTGCATTACAAAGTTTGTTTACACGTATTATACCTATAATTTCTGAAATAAGTTTTTAAGAAGCATCCTGTCTAGTTGTTTAGCTTTATTTTCCAAAGGGTTTTTGTGTTCTTAATTTATAGTAGACAATATAGTCCAGTCCGTTGAGAAAAGAGCTCGATTTTTTGTTGTAAATAAGAGCAGGTGGGGAAGTATACAGGGTTACAGTTTACGGCTAGTAAAACTAATATACATCTTAGGTGAATCGAAGTGGAAATAAATGACGTCCGCTCTAAGTTCGCGAAAACAGTATTTCTACTAAACAAGGTAAGATTCCTATGCAAAAAAATAGATAATAAGTAATTGAAAGATATTTAAGCTATCGCACTATCGAATTTATTCACTAGTCATTGCAGAAATGTCGAAAAACAACTTTTTGCAATCTTTATTACTTTAAAATGCTGAATCGAACAATTTTTTATTAGTTTATCGGTTGGTTTGTTATAGAGTTACAATAATTTATTTTTAAAAACGTATTTCGGGTTCAATCAAAGTGCATTTTGAAGACTTCTACTTTCAAGTGGTAATGAAAATTCGACAAATAGGATCAATTTTTTTCTTTAATTATAGGATAATCCTTATTTACAAACAGATAGTCGCCCATCGATCACACTGATTTCCAATTTGAATATATGGAAATCTAGTTTTCGTTCGCAAATTTTTCAAAAGAAATGAGCTCTCTATGAACAATAAGAGTCGAGTTAGAGTCTTCCTTTTTTAAGTTCATGTCGCTTTATTTATAACAATGAGAAACACATCCAGTAATTTGGTTGTTATAGGCTTAAATTATCCATATGTACCATTTTTAACCGACTTCTAAAAGAAGGAGGTTCTCGTCGACTATGTATTTTTTTATTTATGTACACCGATTACTCCGGAACGGCTGCACCGATTTGAATGAAATTTTTTACGTTATGTAAAGGAAGTTGCTGCGGTGGTCCTATATTTTTTTAGATGAAATTGGTGTAGTAAAATCCAAGATGGCGCTTACAATATGGCGGCCAAAAAAATTAATCTTGTCGGATTTTCTCCAAAATTGGTATGGAGGAATCTTCGGGGTTGTACCCAACGAATCTGAAATTACTTTTAAAAAATTCAAAATGGCGGATCCAACATGGCGGACAAAAAAATTTAATTTAGTCCGATTTTCTCCAAAATTGATACGGGGGAGTTTTTGGGATTGCCCATAACGAATCTGATATTATTTTTAAAAAATTCAATATGGCGGATCCAATATGGCGGATCAAAAAATCAATTTTGTCCGATTTTTACCAAAATTGGTAAGGGGGAGTTTACGGGATCGCATATGACGAATCTAAAATAATTTTTAAAAAATTCACTATGGCGGATCCAATATGGCGGACAAAAAAATCAATTTTGTCCGATTTTCTCCAAAATTGGTACGGGGGAGTTTTCGGAGTCGCGTATGATGAATCTAAGATAATTTTTTAAAAATTCAATATGGCGGATCCAATATGGCCGACAAAAAAATTAATTTTGTCCGATTTTCTCCAAAATTGGTACGGGGGAGTTTTCAGGATTGCATATGACGAATCTAAAATAATTTTTAAAAAATTCAATTTGGCGGATTCAATATGGCCGACAAAAAAATCGTTTTTGTCCGATTTTCTCCAAAATTGGTAGGGGGAAGTTTTCGGGGCTTCACATAAATAATCTAAAATTATTTTTAAAAAACTCAATATGGCGGATCCAATATGGCGAACGAAAAAATCAATTTTGTCCTATTTTCTCCAAAATTGGTAGGGGGAAGTTTTCGGGGCTTCACATAAATAATCTAAAATTATTTTTAAAAAACTCAATATGGCGGACAAAAAAAATTAATTTTGTCCGATTTTCACCAAAATTGGTACGGGAGAGTTTTCGGAGTCACATATGACGAATCTAAAATTATTTAAAAAAAATTCAATATGGCGTATCCAATAATGTGGGTAAAAAATTAATTTATTTTCTTTAAATATCGATATTGGAAGGTTTTGGGGCCTATATTTCCAATCTAAAATTAATTTGAAATTTAAGATAGTGGATTTTCAATGACAGACCAAATATTCGTTTGACCCAATTTGAGTGGTATTTGGAAAACTCTAAGAACTAAAGAATTTTTAGTGGTTCATTTTAGGATGATTTTCAACTTTGGATAAAATGGGTACTTTTTTGCCAGTTTGGAGTCATTGCGAGGTACGCTAATCTCGATTAGTATTTAGTTCAAATAATTTATGAATGTCATAATGAATTCTAAAACTAAAGATAGAAAAATAAAATTTTTATTAAAAAATTGAACCTACTTCTAAAAGTGCGCTAAAAAGTGAAAACTAACCATAAATTTTTATATGAAATTGAACTTTTTGAAGTCGGCGCCAAATTATTTGTACACGAAATAAATAACTACTAATATATACAAATTATGGTAAGAAAGCAGTTTATACAAATCACATTTTGTCAGGTATTAGTTTGGCGCCGACTTCAAAAAGTTCAATTTCATATAAAAATTTATGGTTATTTTTCACTTTTTAGCGCACTTTTAGAAGTCGGTTCAATTTTTTAATAAAAATTTTATTTTAAAATCATTATTGAGTTTTAACACAAATTAAGAGGTCTCAGCAACAAACGAAGTGATCAACTTATATAAAAAAACATTGAATGTAGCATTCCATTAGTTTCCTCTTAAAGTTATATAAATGGAATACAAGTTATTTTTGCATCTAATAATCAACTTGAAAGAAACTGCCAATATTACCTCTTTTGTCTTTTTCTTTTAAATAATTGATGAGCGATATCGATCATGTAATACAAATTTTTTTTTGCAAGAGTCTGACCTTAGCTTGTAGAAGTAAAAAAAAAAAAAATTTGCGATGTTAAAAGAAATGATCACAGCATAAAAATTCCAACAGTATCTTAAAATTTAATATATATATATATATATATATATATATATATATATATATATATATATATATATATATATATATATATATATATATATAATTATAAATCTTCAAAACTGCATTACATTTATCTCCAAAACCCATAAACATTGGTATTAAACAATATCATAAAAAAGTAAAAAAAAATTAGAAAATCTTGATGATATTTGTACTGTTATAATTTCAAGTGCAAATATTGCAGAATATAAAAACCAAGACAGTTTTTCTTTGTTTGTATTATTTATTGGTTTAAATTTTGAATTCTATGCATGTTGATATTTAAGAACTGACAGTAGTGAACATAACCCGATCCTCTCTATCCCCCCACTCCTCGACCTTGACCTTGACCTTGCCTCACCCCTCTTCGGCCCTGCCCACATGTCCTTGTCATTGACCTTGAAAGCGCACGTGTGCTTTGGCCTTGACCTTGTGTTCAAGGTTGTGTGTGACCTTGACCTTGACCTTGGTCGAGACGACCTTGACTTTGTTGGAGGTCATCTTGGGTGTGTGACCTTGAAGTAGTTATTTGTGCATTGTAATAGTGTGGGATGATCTTGAAATGATTTTGACCTTGCAAATTGTTCTATAAATTGTGTGAGTCTATTTGCATTCATTCAGTGTGAAATGTCAGATACGGAACTATCTAAAGAAAAAATTATAGAGCAAGTCGGCAGAGTAATTTGTTTATATCAGAGTAATTTAAAAAGTTTGTGTGATTTTGAAGAGAAGGATCTAGCATTTTTTCCTCTCGAATATTTAAAAACTTGCGTTGATACGCTGAGTTTACGGCAAATTTGGGATAAGCTGCCAGCGCCATATCGGTGTGATAAGGAACTACAGTTAAGCTTACCCTGTTACATTCACTATGAACAAATATATCGTCATTATATAGATGGGCCACCACCAGCAATAAAAAAGCGTCGTGAATGTAAAAAATGAGTGAATAATATGAATAGTGCTTTGCAAGAGACAGTAAAAAATTGGGCGATGAGTTCACTGAAACGGCTAGTAATTATTTCAATGATGCAATGAAAAGTCGAGCAGAATGGGCGTCGCGCTATTGTGATTTGGCTTATGAATATGAAAAGGCTGCGAATGCATGTCGTAAATATTACAGCAAAACAATAAATTTACAAGACTTCGTTCGTGAGATAAAAAAGTTGGGGTTTAGTGACTCTTTGGAAAAACTGATTAGGTTCATTGCAGATCCGGTTGTGTTAGATGAAATTAGAGTGTAGGACTTAAGTTTAACGTAGTAGTAGTTAATATGGAAAGTTTAGTGCGAGAAATGTACGAAGAATTTCTAATTTCTGCAGCCTGTTCGGAATTTTACGCATATGAAATGCAAGATTCGGAGGCTCAGGACTTTAGTGTATTTTTTAAGTATATGGACCATGCCGAAGTGTGTCTTTTAGCTAGTATAGTTTGTAAGAATTTTCTAAGAAATAAAAACAAACAATTATTATTGAACAAAATAAGGAAATTAGGTTTAGGTGATAATGTTACACGTACAGAAGAATGGCAGAAAAAATCAATCAATAAAGTACACAAAATGTAGTTATTTGTTTCATTATATTTTGTCCTTGAAGTTATCCTTATACCAATTTAAATGTGTGACGTCATTTGACCTTGAATACTCCTCCCACTATTTCTATCGTTAAGCTACCCCCACCATTGTTACAATTCGACCTTGAAACCTCGCTATAAAGGTTCGTGGGAAAAGAAGTGACTTCAAACAGTCGCAGATATCAGTGGCATAAACATCAAATATTGTGTTCGTGTAGTGTTCTGAAAGTGCTTTTATATTCACGGTAATTTTTGGATTTATATACCTTTTTTTCAATAATGAGTATTGCAAAAGAAACTCTAGATGAAATTAATGAAATGTTCAGCAAAGATTTCGATGTTTTAGAGAGAAAAAAGGTTACCGAAATGATTGTAGGCAAAGTGTATAAAATTGTAAAGATGGTTTCAATGACTACACGATTTGGTAAAACTCTTTTAGTGGCTTTACACGATGACGGTGATAATAGCACATTTGAGACTTTTTTGCCAAAACGTGTGGCCGAAACACTATCTGACGATATTGTAGATATTATGAGTAAAACTAAAGATAAATACACTCTAACTTATTTGGGGCAGGACACTAGAGTTTTTGGAAACAATACTCGAACATTATTACGTTTTGGCTCATTGGAGTAAATTCTATGTAAATTGTTTGAAAAAAAGGATGTAATTAAATTTAAAATATAGTTGCACATGTCAGAATACTTACGCGTGTTCATTATTTCTGTTAAAGATGTCTGCTGATGCGACGACGACGACGACGACCGCCAACGAATGTGTAGATAGATACATATTTTGGTTGGGGAGAGAATTAAGAAATAGGGCTCACGATATGTTAGATAGCGTAAATGATTGGTCGCATATTGATGTAACCAAAGATCAATATAAGAACGAGATCAGGGATACAATCAATTTTATGGCTGGGGCACACTTGTGCGACAAATTTTTATATGGTTCCATAGACATGGATACATTTTGTGCTGAAATGGTTGAAGAAGAATTAAAAGAATACCTCGTCAATATTCCACATTTACCAGGTGAGCTTGCTGCAAAATATGGATTGGTTTCTGCAACAGCAACAGCCCAAGACGTTGACGATCGAAATAGTGTCGGATGGGATAGAATTTTGAGCAACGAAAACGAAGACATGGAAAATTAATTTTTTATAATTTTTGTATTTGTGCAATTAAATAACTGTAAATAAATATCTGTTACAATCACAGTTTTATTTTATTTCTTTTATAAACATACCAACCCAGTAGATCATAGTCAGTGTTTCTTTTTCTCAGCTGAAATATTTAATATAAGTAGGGCAAATAAAAATAAAATAGTTTAGTAAAGATTGAAAATGAGTCGAGGAAACAACACAATTGATAAATTTGGCCATCAGAAATATAATGAAAAATATCATATATTATCTGGGCCACAAGGGATTGGTTTTAAACTTACAGCGGATGGGCAGTATGATATGGGTGGAAAAATCATAACCAACTTGGGCGAACCTAAAGATGATGACGATGCTGTGACAAAACACTTTGTTAATAGAAAGTTTTACAATTTTGCAGTTGTAATATGTGACATATTTAACAAGGATGTCCTCCCCATGATATACAAAAATAATAGTGAGCTTAAAACAAAAATTGAAGTTATGCAGAAAATACTCTATCATCAGCCTTTAAATGACTCATTAAGCGCACTGTCGTACGGCTCGACTTCAAAAAAAATCTAAAAAAAGGGAAAGCAGGTTAAAGAATAGGAGAACGCACCCCGAGTGGCATAGCCTTGAAGATAACGTCGTAGTCGTCGGTGAATTGGACCTTCCCTCCAAGAATATTGAAATGTTATTTATGTGTATGATGTTTTATTGTCATTGTTTTTAATGATGAAGATTGAAATAAAAAACTTTATTTTACAATATATTGTTTATTTATTTTACATTTTAAATAAAAAATATAGTCATACAATATGTTATTTAAACAATATTAGCTTTATCTATCCAAGAGATGAAGTGGTTGGGAAATCCTAGCCATTTGACAAATAATTGATCGATGTGATTTTTCTTGCGTTGTCTAAGGACTTTTCTACTAGATAAACGCCAGGACTGCTTGTTTTTTGTAGTTCTGATTCGTAAAAACACCCTCTTATAGGCTGACCTTCTAACGATTCCAACAAGTAAGTAGGTGGATTTGTAACGTTAACTTTTACAACTTTAAACAATTCGGTTGACCAAGAGGGCGTATATCCTTTCTCGAATAAGCTTTTGTACTTGCTAATACGCACAATGTCACCCATGGAAAACTTAAATTTTTTAGGTACAATTTTTAAATAACCATATGCTTTAATATGTGTTTTTTCTTGCACGTCTGCAGGCTTCATTCCAATGGTGCGATGTTTCGAATGGTTATAGGTTTTTGTTACTGCCGATAATATATGTATCCATTTGTAAGATCCTCTTGTCGAGAATTGTTTATATAAATTATTTTTTAAAGTCCTTATGACTCGCTCAACAATTGCAGCTTTCTTTGTGGTTATAGGTTTTTGTTACTGCCGATAATATATGTATCCATTTGTAAGATCCTCTTGTCGAGAATTGTTTATATAAATTATTTTTTAAAGTCCTTATGACTCGCTCAACAATTGCAGCTTTCTTTGTGCTGTAAGTGATTTATATTATATTTTTTCATCAGGGCTTGAAAGTTTGTATTATAGAACTCCTTTCCTTGATCACTTTGCAGATTTGTTGGTGTATATGATGCCTCTTCAATGATGCTTTTCATCGCATTAGTAACTTCTATACCAGTCTTGTTTTTTATGGCTTTGGTATAGACAAATTTCGAGTAACAATTTATACAGACCAAAATATAACGATAACCATCGTTTTCATCAGCATACTGTTGCATTTCAGCCAAATCAATTTGCCACAAATCTCTGTATCCTTTTATTATCGTGCGCCGTCTTACAAATTTTTTTCTAGCCGTTCTATGTAGTTCATTAACAATCTTGATTTTTTCTAGACTGGGCTCCATATTATTAGTAATATTAAAGGTTTCAGATCGAAGGAAGAACTGAATAATATCATTAAATATTGAGCTTAATATATTATATCTTCTTCTCGTAATTCCTCTATGATTGACATAATTTCATTTTCGTGTCCAGTGTGACCGGCCATTTTGGAACTCCACAACAAACGTAAACGATCCACCAACTCTTTAGCTTTGTTCCAGTAGACATATTGAAATTTTTTCGAAGATAATTTCTTTTTTGTGGGTAACTGTAGTTTTTCCGAGAGATTTTTTCTTGTAATAGTACCACCTAATTTTGTGCCCATTATCAGAGGTTTAATAATTCGTAAATATTTGTTCCATCTGGTCTCCCGTAAACCATCACTTTTTTTTAAAATTGTTGTAGACAGCACTCGTTGATTCCAAAATTTCCTTGTACGTTGAAAGTACATTATCACTTAATTGTTGTTGTTCCTTGCCTACACTTGGGGGTGTTTTAAGAAATAACAAATCATAAAGTGTCGGTGATCCACCATATTCTGCAATATTTTTCCCTTTTCTGTATAAGACAATATTTCCATTTCGAAAACGCACCTCTAAATTACCAATAAAATTTTTGTTATAATCTGTTTTTGAACCAAAACGTACACCATATACAGTATCGTATAGAGATGGTTTCGAACGTAATCCTTTCAGGTGTGCGTTTAAAGTATAGGAAGTTGTGGTGTCAGCGGATGCGAGAGATGTATTAGTTGATGTCGAGGGTGTATCAAACACCGATTGGCTAATATCTTCTTTTGAAATGCGATGCTGCTGCTGCTGCTGCTGCTGCTGAATAGGTGTGGAGGTTTGAAAGGAATGTGTAGGTTGGGGAAAACCTGATATTTGAGTCGACTGCACTGATGTACTGAGACTATGTGGCTTTGTAGCTGGATAATGTTGTTGCTGTTGTTGTTGTTGTTGTTGTTGTTGTTGCTGCTGCTGCTGCTGCTGCTGCTGACGTTGCTTAACCACATCAGATATAGTTGTCAACGGCTTAGAAATGGGTTCGTAAAACTTTTCCAATTCCACAACATTAAATTCTTTAGCCGCTTTAATTTGTTTAAATTTTTTTCTGACGGCATTGGTAGCTTCAACTAGTTTACGTTTTAAGTCGATCGCGTTATTCATGATGTTAACAAAGGACGTTTCAACAATCAAATGAGCGTTTTCTCTTATTATTACAGTAATATATAGCTATCAAATCCTTTGCGGTATCTTCCCGATTTCACATCACTGTCTTTATCAATTACTAAAAATCCATACTTATTATCCCAACATTTTGAGCACATTTCTTGAAATTGAGTAAAAGTTAGATCCGGTGAAACGTGGTCGGAAAATATGTGTTTCATATTCAACTCATCTTGTTTAAACATAATAATAAAATTGGCGTTGTCTCGCACAAGCTGTTTAGGCACTCGCGAATATGTTTGCGCTAGGTAAAAGGAGTCGATATTTTTATGACGTCCCATGCTAAAGTACGATCTTATAACATCTTGTTTTTCACATATAACATCATCAAAGATAAATATAGAGTTTGGTTTTGCATCGAACGGTTCCACAATATTACTGGAATCACTAAAGGCATAGTAGCCTAAACCTTTGATGGGCGCTAAAATTTTCCTTAAATACTCATATTTCGGTTGATACAGAGATTTCGAGTAAATATAGACATTTTCGAAACGTAGCCCAAGGGGGTGTGTAAGCAGCGAAATCATGACATTAGTTTTTCCGCAATTGGATGGACCAATTAACAGGCCGCGAATAGAGGAAGGAAGTAGAGGACCGTGTCTCTTCATTATCTTCTTTTCAAATCCAAGTCCGACTTTTTCATCGAGATTGTCAATAGGAAGTTTTTGTTTAAGATCGATAACGCGCATCTTAGGAAAATTTGATATTTTATAGGCAATTTTTCACAAAAACTGTCATTCAGATGCCGAGCGTCAAACGAAGTGGACGGTCTCACGTTTCCAACAAAACTGGATACGGTATTGTGAATTCGTTAATAAATAAATTACCATTCGAGGTACACATTCCTGGTTATCAATATTGCGGACCAGGAACAAAAGTAATAAAACGTGTAACAAGAGGTGATCCTGGCATTAATCCTTTGGATGCCGCATGCAAAAAACACGATTTAGCCTATTTACATAATAAAGACAACATAAGTGCGAGACATCGAGCGGATTACGAGCTCGAACAAAGTGCTTGGAATAGAGTAAAATCGAAAGATTCCAGTTTAGGTGAAAAAACAGCAGCTTGGTTAGTTACAAACATTATGAAAGGAAAACAACGTTTTGGTATGGGTATACCATCATCATTATCAACAAAAAAAACATCTAGTAAAGGCACCCGTCATACAAAAAGGAAAGGTGTTAATAAAATCGACATGTTCGGAAAGCCAGTTTCGGAACAGCTATTCGACAAGCAGTTCGAAGGGAATTATTAAAAGCCGGAAGTAAAAATGTGTTGGAAAAAATGTCATGAATGCATCTAAAATAGCTCTGTCGGCAGCACGTAGATCGGTAAAAGCGGCAGGTGGCAAAAGGAAGGTTCGTACACCGAGAATAATACCGATTCCTAAAACTGGTGGAATATTACCATTAATACCAATTTTTGCCGGGTTATCAGCTTTGGGTTCATTAGCCGGTGGGGCAGCGGGAATTGTGCGCGCCATAAAAGCAGTAAAAAAAGCAGCGAAGATAAAACCGGTGCCGGCCTGTATTTAAAATCGAAAGGAAATGGTTTGTTTCTAAAGCCATATCGTAAAGGTATGGGATTATTTTTAAATCGTAGATCAAAAAACTAATTGAATCCCTACCTCGAAGACCACTATCTAACATCGATATAGAAAAATATGCCAAAAAGAAAAGAATAGGACACTTTCGAGGCGTTTATATGAGGGATTTATTACCTAGACAAGGTCCTCGACGTTACGAAGCAGCAATAGTGAATTTGGATAGTACGCGTGGTGCAGGGACTCATTGGGTAGCTTATAGAAAAAATAATTCTAAAGTAACATATTATGACAGCTTCGTCGATTTACCCCCACCGATCGAATTGGTATGATATCTACAAACGGGATCGGAACCATCAAAAATTATTTACTATACATACGATCGTCAGCAGGATTTTGGAACAGTCTGGTGTTGACATTTGTGCTTAAAGTTTCTTGTCGAATCATCAGCGTAAAAGATGTCATCATCATCATCGTCACCATCAACACCGCAAATGGATCGCAATAACTATACTAAAATGTTGCAATCACTGAAAGCATTTCATCTAGCCGGTGGATTAAGGAAAATGACCGTGAAACAGTTAGAAAACATGCCCAAGGAAGTAATGATTGCATTAGCCCCAAATGAAATTCCATTCGTTTGGGAAAAGTTGCCCGAGCACCTCAAAAGCGATATCGAGATATTAAAATATCAGTGCGGTTGCAAACATTATTTCAGCAGCAGCAATTTAAACGAGGTTACGGCTGATGAGGATCTTACGGCTAGAAAAATATTTTGTTGTTATTGCAAAATCAGCGATGTGCGCATAAAAGCAGAAAATAGCATAAAAACATCACTATCTAATGCAGTGAGAAAAGGTGTGAAGATGAATCTTTTTAAATGTTGCCGCTAAGAATAAAACCGAGATGTGTCATGTTTTAATGGTTAGTCATGTCTTATACGTTCACACTAACAGGACACTCGAGCGTCTTAAGCGCCGATTTTTATCCACCAGTCGAATTAAATAGAGAAAACAAATATGGTCTGGCATTGCTGGGATTTTACACATACAATTCAATTTTTAATGTGGACGAAAACAACAATAAGTTTGCCTACATGAAGGAGGGTTACACCACCGAGTCGATACAGTTGCAGATTCCACCTGGGGCCTATGAAATAGATGAGATAGGTAAAGCTATGTTGGAGGCTTTGAGGATTTCAACTGAAGAAAAGAACGATGGAATCTTTTATTTGGTCGCTAATAATAATACGCTGAAATGTGAACTGAAATCTCAATATACTATAGATTTCCGGGGAGAGGCGAGTATCGGTAAAATGTTAGGATTTAATCATACAGTGTTAAAAAGAGACAAAAAGCACGAATCAACCGAGATGGTGGAAATAATGAAAGTACGCATCATACGCGTAGATTGTAATATTATTTCCGGAGCATATATGAATTCGGTGGAAGGTCATACCTTGTTCGAATTCGATATCGATGTGCAGCCCGGTTACAAAATCAGTAAAGAACCACAAAATAATATTTATATGCCGTTAATGCCGGCAGGACGTCAGTTTATCGACAACATTACTCTTCGCATCTTGGACGATAGCGGTGATCTAATCAATTTTCAAGGCGAGAAAATAATCGTGAAATTGGAACTGAAGAAACTTTCATAGAAATGGGTTTTTGCTTCAATCATCAATTGTGTGTGCTGTCGACTAAGATGGGGGAACCGCCGAAACATAATAAAAGTAAAAGAAGAGTTAACGTCAAGGTTAGTCGTCGTCCAGACGTTAGATCACAAACATCTCAACAGTTATCTGCCGAAGACTATAAATTTTTAAAATCAATCGGTCTTAAAGTGCGAAAATGATTTCCACCACCAGCGATAAAATAGAGGTTTTCTCCGAGCTCATCTTGGACAATTCCATTATTAGTCTAGAAGAGCATACGTATAAACCATACGGATCTCCATCATTCAACAATTCAGATGAAATCCGTATCCCCATTAATTTTCAAGATATTATACTGGATATCGCCGAAAGTTACATATATATCGAAGGAAAATTTAAACCCATAGACGCAACGAAAAGATGTTTTTTATCAAATAATGCCCTCGCATTTTTGTTCGATGAAATTCGCTACGAGATGGGAGGTGAGCAGGTCGCCGTGGTTCGTAAACCTGGAGTTACGACGACATTAAAAACCATGGTTTCATTCGGAAGTTTGCAACAAAGATCTCTCATGACGTGCGGATGGGGTCTCGACGAAGCAAACCAAGATATCGTAGATACGGCAAGTAACGTATTCTCCGGGAAATTACCCTTAAAATATCTTATGGGATTCGCCGAAGATTACGCAAAAGGTGTTTTCAACGTAAAACAAGAGCTTATTATGATTATAGCTCGCACTTTTACCAATTGTTACGTCGGCGAAGTAGAGGCAGAAATTAGTATCGACAAAATCGAATGGAAAATTCGTCACATCATTCCAGACGACAAGCAAAAATTGAAAATACTGTCTCGCATTAATAAAGGAGGAAACAATGCCAGTATTCAAATGGCATATCGTAAATGGGATCTGTACGAATTACCAGCTTTAAGGCAAACATCTTCCGACGTGTTGGCCTTGAGAACGAGTACAAGTCTGGAAAGACCGCGCTATATAATCGTCGGGTTTCAAGACAGCAATAATTGCGACAAGAAAGAAAAAAACGCAACCCAGTTTACCCACGCCGACGTATGCGACATTAGACTGTATCTGAATTCAACCGTTTATCCCTACGAAAGATGGAATTTAGATTTCGCCAAGAAACTGTACGCAGCAGCCTATTACAATTACGAAAACTTCCAAAGCAGCTACTACGGGCGCGAGATAAACGATCCGATGATAACGTTCGCGGAATATATGAAAAACCCCGTTTTTATTATCAATTGCAGTCATCAACCAGAGGCGATTAACTCATCGACAGTGGATGTAAAATTGGAGTTCCAAACGAGAAAGAATAAATTCCCCAAAGACACTAAAGTGTACGCATTAGTTATTCACGACTCATTTTTTAGTTATAATGTATTAAACGGTTCGGTGACCAATAAATCTATATTTTAATGTATCTATTATATGTAACACAAAATAATGTTCTTGAATCAATAAATTTGTAATGAGTGAAGTAGTAGTTTTATATTTATTTGAAACCCAACCAAAAAAAAAAGCTAACGGAAAAGCCCGTTCTTTAAGAAAGGAGTACGGGAGTATAGAAAATGGTGGTTTATTAAGTGGAAAAAAGAGGTTAAATAACACAAGAAAAAATTTTTAAGGCAAAATATGAAAACAGCGATTTAGAAAATTTGTAGGAAAGTAACGGTTAGGAATAGGGAAAAAAGTTATAAGAAAAAATTATAGAAGAAATCGAGTACTATAAGCAAGCATTTTTGTCGATTGTAAAAACGTAAAAAAAAATTTTTTTCAAAAAAAAATTGAAAAATGGTGGATGCGCGCCAAAGTTGAAGTTTTGGAGCAAAATGATATTAGGAAATTAGAAAGAGAATTTTTTTCTACATATGGTAGTACTTTTCAAAATTTGGAAAGATGAAATTTTAAGAAAAGGGTTATAGTAAGTTAGTAATTTGGATTTTTTAAAGCGCTGTAGCTCGGGAACCGTTCAAGATAGAAGAAAAATAAAAGCACTTCGATAGCCCAAAATTTTGAGGAGAATGCGATGGTGTAAAAACAATTATAATTTTTTTTTTTTTGAAAATGCTGAATACGCGCTAAAGTTGAAGATTTAGAGAAAAACGGTATTGGGAAATTAAAGAGAGAATTTTTCTACATATTATAGTATTTTTGAAAATTGGAAAAAATGAAATTTGAAAAAAAGGGTTATAGAAAGTTAGTAATTTGAATTCTTTAAAGCGCTGTAGCTCGGGAACCGTTCAAGATAGAGAAAAAATAAAAGCACTTTAATTACCTAGAATTTTGAGTAGAATACAATGGTGAAAAAAAATTCGAAAAATCTTAAAAATGAAAGAAAATTTAGACGAAAAAATTGAAATTCTCGAGTTAGGAGGCTAGAGCCGCCGAACGGGAGTATGTGGAAGTTGTAGGGGAGGTTTTTTTTTTTCTAAGTTATATAATGCATATATGCACTCCACCTTACCCCCTCCAACTTTTTGAATGTATATAGAGGCCGGTATTAGAATTATTTCATCATTACACATTCGATCGGCAAGATGGAAGATATACCAAAAAGAATTATTGGCATTGTCAGGCCATTCGTGCCCGGCAAAATATGCAAGTGTGAGGAATGCGGGGGTACCGCCTGCAACGCCGACACCACCAGCGACGGCGACGGTGCCGCCAATGAGAAGACCAAGGGCTGCACCTAGGTCGGTGTTAATATCGTTGGGTATTACTCCACGGTAGGCACCCCACCCTCCCCCCAGGCCCTTTTAGGGCCACAAAAACGGTCCTTTTCAGTACCACATTATATTTTGATCGTAGTTTAGTAATCGTCACTTATGGGGCGAGATATTAGTTTAACGACGATTTGTCTCGTAGCTTAAGTGCCAAGTTATATGCTTGAGAACCTATGAAAATGTTAACAGTCCAAACAAACTATTATTTTTTTTGTAATGTATTCTTCACAATAAGTCTTATTGTCTAAACAAATCTAATTCCTTATTTAAAGTTTTTGAAAAAATCAATAATTCTATAAGCTCTCACCAATACACAACATTTAGAATCCGTTGATGGGGTGGGGGTAGTTCTATATATATGAGACTGGGCCAGTTACACAGTCATATATTCATCAACCCTCATACGATGAACATGGAGGAAGAAAGACCCGCCAGCCGAGGCTCATCCATCTTTAGTGATGACACCGTAGCCGACAACGTTGGAGACCTGCAAGTCTTCGACGACGACGACGAGTTGGATTTTGAAATTGACGTCCTACGTTGGGACGACTTGGATGAACCGATTCCGCTAGTGTATGACCATGATCCGGGTCTAGTGGAATTAGACGATGCGGGCGATTGGGTCTTACAAAGACTCGAAACTCCGTCGCCGCAGCCAGAGCCGGACTCGACGGAAGATGCGGTGCTGGAAATTCCAGCATCACCAACACCCGACGACCCGCAAGGCCCCTGCGATTCGTCAAGCTGGTGGTCGACCAGCGAGGATGGGGCACCATAAGCCCCACACTCTCCCTGGCCCTTTTTAAGGGCACACAACAACGGTCCTTTTCAGGACCACAAAATACTTTGATCGTAGTTTTAGTACATATTAGTACTTTGTTACTAATATTGTATGTATAGAATACACAATATTAGATACAAAGTATTAAAACTTTAAGTGCTGGTGGAACCCAGCTAAATCGTTCTTTCGTATTTGAGACCGCAAACAACTTTTGATCTCAATACGTAATACGACATTTGTTTTCACCCCCCACCATTAATTTGTCTCTATATATACGACCACCAATACTTATTACAATCATTTTAGTTCAACATGTCTGCGACTCAACAACAACAACATCATCAACAACAACAACAACAACAACCCATCCAATGCCCTGTGGTAGATTCTACCACAGAGAATTGTTTGGAGTGGGAGTCGAACGATCTCAGATGGGATGAACTTTGGCGGTTCATCATCGAATATGCAGAGGACAGCATCACCACCACCACCCCCGTTGATGATGACGGGCCGTGCGACTCCACAACACAATAAAAGAGTCGCATGTTTTACAACCAAACGGTCCTTTTCAGGACCACAAAATAATTTGATCGTAGTTTTAGTTGGTTATAATACTTTGTAACCAATATTTTATGTTTTTTTCATAAAAACATACAATATTGAGATACAAAGTATTAGAAGTTCTGGCGACAGAACCTTAACTTCATAAACCGAACCATGTTTTAGCATACTTGTCAATATTATCATTGCGTAGTTTTAGTGGATTATTCACTCTTTTTTTTTATTACCTAATATTATGTGGGACAGGGCCTATATGAAATAACACACAAAAATAAATTTTCAAGTCATTTTTATTCTCATTATAAAATATAAAAATTTGATCAAACACTTTTTTTTATTAACTACAATATATATATATATATATATATATATATATATATATATATATATATATATATATATATATATATATATATATATTTACAAACTTAATACTATAAATTAAAAGCTAATATCTACAACTACCTAACACCTACTACATAATTTTATCTCTAATTGTCTTTCAAGTTCTAAAATGTCACTGTCACACGCGTTCACTTCTTTCACTAAGCGTTTTTTCATTTCATAAATATCTGTTAATTTGCTCTTCTGAGAGTTGGTGAAGTCTTCGACCCACTTCGGTTGCGATGGCTCGGAATATATTAACGAAGAAGAAGCGGTTTTATTTGGTGAAGACGATGACGATGACGACGACGACGACGAAGTAGCGGAAACTTCATCGCCTTCAAAACACCGCTTAAACCGCTTCTTCATGGGTTTCCGGCACCCCAATATCGGCGACAGTGGCTCTGGGGAAGACTTCACCTCCGACACTATTTCCTTCTCTACGCTGGCCGGTGTTGGTAGCGTTGGTGGTGTTGGTCCATCGGGGCCTTCTATCACTTCCACTTCTACCGACAATGGCCCTTGTGGTGCTGTTTTTAGGAAGTCGGGTAATGGAACAGGGGTGGAGGGACGCTTAAAGTTAAACTTTTTCTTCTTCCCTTGTCCCACACCTTTAATCGCCGAATAAAATGTTTTTTTATCGGCGATTTCCGACTTCCGCATAGTCAAGAACTTTTTCAATTTAGAAGCTTTCGGAGAAGATTCCCTAGGCCGCGATGCTTTTCGCACAACCACATCACTTATCACATTGATTTTTGGCTCCTTCTCCTCCGTCCAGCATTCGAGGAATTGCGCTGCCGACTGAACTATCTCTTCGTCGCGACCATCATTGAGGGCTCTGTCTTCGGCATCTTCATGCTCCATGCCATTCCAATTCTCGAATACCCCCGGACTTAACACTTCCAAACCACTAATATTATCCAGCATGCCTTGTTGCGAACCGCAGCTCACGTCAAGAGCATCTAAAAGAGACCGTACACTCGACATCTTCGATATTAAAACTCACACTATTTACTTTATCTTAGCACTGTACTGTTTGGTGTTCTGACGAACTGTGAAGAGCTCGAGCCAGCAAGTCTGCTTTTATGCCCATTTCCCCCACTACACCACCTTTATTCCTTTTGTTCGATGCATTAAGTATAATATTTAAACTTGTCAGATGCAAGGCCAAGGCCAAGGCCGACGTAACCGGTAATACCAGGGTCGTTTTCAAGGTTGTAATTTTCATGGATTTTTTTTTGTCCCTGTCAAGGTTATTTTAAAGAAGCATATAAATATAGTACTAAACTTGTTAGATGCGAGGCCAAGGCCAAGGTCAAAGTACCCGTCAATGTCAGGGTCGTTTTCAAGGTTGTAATTTTCAAGGATTTTTTTTTTTGGTCCTGTCAAAGTTATTTTAAAAAGTAATACATAATTAGAGTACCGCGATTGAAAAGTACAACATATTCAAACATCATGTTGCCAACTGATGAACAACCTAGTGAAGCAGCCAAAAGATACAGTCATATACCAAAAGCTTTTTTATTTAACTTGTCATCATTGTAAAAGACTAGGTATCTGCTGGCGAAATGATCTTACGTACGACTTCAACTACATTGACATTTTTTATTTTTTTTTAATAAAAAGTAAACTCAATCTTTTGTTATATTTTAATTTTTTTTTTTTCAATAAAACAATAGTAAAATGAATCTGTACGTGTATTTATGAAACATCACCTAAAATACGTTTTGCAATCCATATTTTTCTGCAGAGTCCGTTTATTAATGAAATAGAACCATATATTAGGGTGAAATCTAATGGTTTCAAATCAGTCTCACATAAAAATGTCAGAAGTAAACACTATTGATAAGTTCGGTCGCAAAAGAAAATTTAAGGATTTTAACTTTATGCGAGGTCCTTCAGGAATAGGTTTTAAACTTACACCTAATGGAGATTACGACATGGGAAGCAAAAGATTGTGCTATTTAGCAGAACCTCTTGAAGGAGACGATGCGACCACACGAAATTATGTTGATAATAACCTTGCTCAGTGTGTGCAAGATACGCAGAAAGCTTTACATGACTCGACAATTGTTATTAAAGATATATTCAGAAACCAACTTGAAGGTTACGTACGCAAGAAATTAATTGAAACCGGTCAAGAACTTAGAGGATACATTGATGATACTGTTATTGCAATATATGAACTTAGGCAAGACGAACTGCGTGATGAACTTAACTCTAGAATGTTGAAAATTGAAAAGACTATGGAGGATCTTTTCAGCAAACCTGTTTCACATTAAACATTTACTCGTAGACCTGTGCGTTTAATTTACTATTAGACAAATTTTTCAACAATAACTTTTACAGTTTGTTATTTGTCGACACTTCATTATATTTATAATTTTAAAATAAAGGTTCAATAAAAAAGCAATCAAGTAATGAATACATGTTTTTTATTTAAAAAAAAAAAAAAAAATACAATACTGTCGTTACATATTAATGTTGTATGTTTAATAGAAATAATAAAAACAATACAAATAATGAAATATGGATTTTCCAGATTACGTGCTGTCCTGACTTAGAAATGATTCCAACACGGTGACTAAATTTGCTAAGTTTTCTTCCGGGTCTGTTTTGTAAAAATCTATGTCTGCATGCCCCCAAGGTAGAGTTTTGGTTGAACTGGGAATTACATAACGTTTATCATCGCTATGTGACAATGCTACTTTATTTATTATGTTGGTATAAATGTTATGTAATTCACTTCTAAATGTCTTCATCTTTCTTAATATCAAACCACCCCGTTCAACAATTCTTTGGTAGTCTTCCTGATGAAGGTCTTTCTCGATAACACATTTTTTGATACCTTTGGCTTTTTTTAATTCATTATTAATGGACTTTACATAATAAGCCTTCGCTCCGGTACCATAAAAACTTATTATCGGATCACCGGGAAACTCATCTTTCATTCTACCAACTACAGAATTACTTTTAATTATGTTGAAATTATTAATTTCGGGGTAATTTGATGTATCAAATTTTTCGGGGTTTTCTGATATAGTTTGATAAAAGTTTTCCGTATACAGTTTTAATATAAGCGAGTCAGTATCGGTGTAAAGTAACGAAGCATCATCGCCAAACTTGGATTTAATAAAATTATAATAAAAATCGTATATTACAGTCTTTGATATATCTAATATGGAAAAACCGATATAAATTGGTTTATTGTTCAATATTTTAACTTTATTCATATGTATAGCAACAAAGTTCTCGGTAAATATCGAGCTACTATTGAAATTGGGGCGGGATATTAGTGCTCTAGCTCCATTTCTGCCTACACTGTTATCCCAATGTGTTACTAATTTTATATCCTTTCGATTTTCCACATTTTCCATAGTTTTACCAAATATCGCGTTATTTTTTAATTTAAAAGTGTCCTTCGCAAATTTTGTGGTGGCCTTGTTACGTAAATTGGTATTAAAATCAGTATACGATTTTAGCCATTTTGATTGCTTAAACTGTAATACTCGATGGGTTTGCATTACCACTAAGCCGTTGGCGATGGCTTGTTTTAAAGTTCTATAGTGTACAATGTATTTTTTTATCTTGTAAATTAGGAATTAATTTCGGTAATTTAGCGTTTTCTGTTGGCGGTAATGATATTTTTTACTAGAAATGGAAGATCAGAATGTGCATCATGCAACTCAGTCGGATAATGCACATCCACTTCCAAAACGTAGCCATGTAAACTATCATCACCAACAGCCATAATATTTAAATCCAGAATTTCGCGCTCGCTTAACCATCGAAAACCACCATATGGTAATGCTTGTGACATACTATGACCATATAGATTTGTAACATCAAGGTATGTTATAAATGAAGAAGGTTTTGTTGGGTCATAGTCTGGTAAAAAAATATTATTAGCGATGTGCTTCCTTTCTGTACACTGGCTTATGCCGCCGCGTATACCTTTCTTAAAAAAATGTATCATGTCTATATCAGTTAAGAGCTCTAACTCTACCTTAGTCATACGTAGCATACAATCAAATGATAAACTTGGAAGGGTATAGTAGTGTGCTGGATCAAGTTTATCGAATTTTAAACAATTATTCCGAAATTGCTCAAAAACATCACACAATAGCAACACATCTGATTTTAAATACACGTCCGAATAGTCCCCCAAAGTTTTACACCCAAACAAGCGCCATACTTCTTTTGCTCTTCTATATCTTTCATCGCTAATATGTTCTTCCCGTAAATTATCATAAAATTCATCTTTACTTGGAAGACATGTATTTTTCATTTTTTCTATAGAGTCAATAAAGCTATAGGGAAAAACACCCTTTTGACGCATCAAATTAAATTGGTTGATATTTGAAAAATGTTTCCGCGTTTCAATAAAATCGTCGTCGTTTAAACCGCTGCCTAAATTTTCCAAAGACGTTGACAGAAATTTAAAACTATCAATAAATCGCAACTTTAAATATTTCCTCTTGACTTTTCCACATTTACTATCAAAATAATCGTGCACATAAATGCTTTTGGTAAATGATATGTACTTTTCCTTACTTTGAGCCAAAACACCATATTTACATAACTCTTTTATAAATAAACGGCTGTCGTAGCCGCTTAAGTTATGAAATATGATAGGGATAAAAGAGGGTAATTTATAATTTAAATTACAAACGGAATGTGCAGCACCAAATCTTTTTGCACCAGTTATGTGACAGTGGTCTCGTACTTTAATCTCACCCTCTTCAAAAGGGCCTTCACATATACCACATATTTTAGCATCATTAAACTCCCTTTTTTCTTCAGGCGTTAACGGTTTCATAGGCTTAATGTCTTTTAAATATGTGTTGTATAGAGCCCTTAAATCACACTCGATACGATCCACAAAGACTTGAGCTGCATTATTCCCACGAAATAGCTCAAATTTCGAAAGTGAGTCGTCAAAAGAGCATTTAATTAAATAAGCAAAAGAATATGGTTCATGTTTAAAACTTTTTACAGTGTAAGAATTTTGTGGGTTTGGTTGAACCGTATCAATGGGTTTTAAAACAGATTCAAAATCTGCATAAACCACGAACGGAACGCGCATTTGCTTTTCTATACCCTCGAATTTTAAAATATTTTCCGGCACACTCTTTCCAAATTTATCGATTTTTAAATCCACTGTGGGTGTTTGCGTCAAAATGTGGTTACAATCGTAGCTTTGATGTAAAGTTAAAGCTGACGGTGTACTAAAATAAATGAGGCAACCATCACAGAAATATATTTTATGTTGTTTACAACTAATTTGACTTGAAACTAAACGTGATAAATCCCAAATCCAACAATAATGACTCTTTGAACAAGTCGTATCGCAAAAATATTCACCACCATCTTTACTACTACAGTCTTTTGTAATTAACAATAAATTTACATGCCTATCCAACTTTCTTGACGCATACCTCAGTGGACCAATAACTTCATGTATTACTTCATTATTTTCATATTTAGATTCCAGACCGTATACGTTAATTGATATGTTGTTCATTTCCTCAAATTTTTTAATGTCACGTAATTTTACTGGAAAATCCATACCTGTTACATTTAGCACTCTAGAAAAATGGGGGTAGGATGTCTTCTGTGAAGGCTCTGCTGTTGGAGGAAACAATGCTGATGTTACAGCCCACGCAAAGCAAAATTCGTCCTGGTTAATCACATTGACGACAGCTCCTTTCTTTTCAATAGAACACGGCAACTTGATGTATGATGAGCCACCCATAGGCATATACTTGTTGATACCAACTTCCAAGTATAACATTCTCACAAGAGCCCATCCTATAACAAGAAAAATAATATATAAAAATCAGTTTAATATATCGGGTTTTGATTTTTCCATACCTGAATCTTTCTCCTGGAACTCTGTCGCCTGCGTTTTTATTAATTTGGTGAAAGAATGGTAAACGGCATCCAAATCACTTTCTACACTAATTATTTGATTAGCAGTGTTGAAGGATTTTTCACTGAATATTTCTTGTGATGGAAGCATGTACTCGCCAACAGCTGTCATGTTAACTTTTAAAGCATGATGCACACGCAATAAATTATTAACAAGTTCCACCACCTTGGATTTAATGTCTGCAAAGAACATTACGTAATCGGAATGCTCCATATCACTGCTAACCCGATAGGTTGCAATTCTCCTTTTGAAGGCACATTCAACGAGTTGCACACCATGACATACCGGCAAACATGAATTATTTTTATGTTGTTGTGTTCGTTTATGCGCTGACCTATGATTTATTGGAACATCTACATTACATGTAGCGCAATTAATTACCGGAATCGTCGATGTATACTCTTCAATTCGGAGCGGTTTTCCTCCAGGCACTTCATTAAATCTCGCCGCACACGATTCTCTTTGATGACGTCTCATATTATAACTATTAGTAAACTTAGAACCGCAATTTTCACAAACATATGCCATGATTTGTCAAATATTAACACATGTACTACCTATACAAGTCAGAGCCAACTGATGAATGAAACTGCCCCATACCTTATATAAAACCATTCAAGGTCACCCCAAACCACGCAACATATCTTCAAGGTCACACACCCAAAATGACCTTCAACAAAGTCAAGGTAGTCTCGACCAAGGTCAAGGTCAAGGTCACACACAACCTTGAACACAAGGTCAAGGCCAAAGCGCACGTGCACTTTCAAGGTCAATGACAAGGACATGTGGGCGGGGCCAAAGAGGGGTGAGGCAAGGTCAAGGTCAAGGTCGAGGAGTGGGGGGATAGAGAGGATCGGGTTATGTTCACTACTACTGACCGCTAATTAGGAATTACTGATATTTATTTTTGTTTTCATTTAAAGGCTTAGTACCTAGAAAATGTAAATATGAATTGAAATTGTCACTTTGTTAAATAAAAGTGTTTTTCTTTAACTTCAACAAAATATCGTGGAATTTTTTTCAGTAATTTTACAATTTTGAAAATTTTTGTCATAAAAAATATGAAAAAATTTTTTTTTCTTCGATTTTTTTAAAACTATATATTAATATTCTTTGCACAAAAACATTTCTTTTTTCTATTTACACTTTTTTGCTATTTTGTTTAGTTTTTCAACACTTTTGTCCAAATGAATCAAATTGGATGATCGCCGCTCATTTTAAAGGTAAAGCAATACTCTTTCAAACTGTCTTGGTTTTGTATTCTGCAATATTTGCACTTGAAATTATAACAGTACAAATTTCATCAAAATTTTTAAAATTTTTTTACTTTTTTATGATATTATTTAATACCTATGTTTATGGGTTTTGGAGATAAATATAACGGTTTTTTGAAAGTTAATACCTAAGTTTTAAGGTACCGATGGAATTTTTACGCTGCGACCATTTCTTTTGAAGTTATAAAACTTTTTGTTTTTTCAGATTTTCATCTAGGTATGGCAAAAACATGTGTAGGGGTGTGTATATTAGTTCTACTAACCATAAAGTATAAGCCTCTACATCTTTCGATCGGCCCTTATTTGTAACACAAAACACTCCATAGACTGGACTAATACTCATCTTATGTTTTTAAGCTAGAAGTATCATATATTCCACAGCTACTACATAACAGATGTATTGAGAGAAAATTCCGCCTTAATGAAAAAAAGACTACAGAGGGAAGTTCAAACTGATAATGGTGAAACTAGACAGCTTATTTACGAGAATAATATTGAAAGAATACGCGTCAGAAGGGAAGCTGTTCACAAATATTTTACTTAACATGGTCACTGTAATAAGAGTATCTGGTTTTAGAATATATTAAGGAATCCTAGATAGTTCGAAGATCAAAGTTCATTAAAATGAATCTTTAAATTATTTAGAATATATTTTATCAAACCCTTATTCAGAGTATGACAACATTATTTACTTGGGAGATTTTAAGGCGGCATTTTTCAAGGTCATATGAGTCATATTTAGCTATGATTTTGACCAAAAATTCGACATCTTTCAAATGCCGAAATTCGAAAAGGAAAAGCGATTCTTACTTGAAACTTTTAAAAAATCCAAACGAAAAACGTAACGAAGTTACATAATATGCACAGAAAAAACTAAAAAAATACAATTTTTTATTACAATAGAGCGCACAAGCTTCTACCCGTCAGAAAATTTTACGCGGTCAACATTTTACAATTTTTTTTGAAGTTTCATCTAAAAAAATATAACCAACAGATATGTCAGTCAGTCCCAGCGTATAAAAAAACAAGTAAAAATAACAAATCATAATTCCCGGGTTGGCCAATGGTCTATTCAAATGTTACAATTAATGTGATCTGAACTAGCTGACACTGGTACCCGACAGAAGAAAACATTCGACTATCAAGTCATTATCGGAGTAAAACGTTTTTTGGTGAAGAAATAGATATCTCTAGAACTTCCATTACCTTTATTTTTTATTGAATATTGTGATATTCCACAAAAAAAAATAGAGGAAGAAAATGAAAATGGAAGTCCAACAGATATCCATTACTTCGCAAGAAACATCGTTGTCTTAGTTGAGCCATTTTGATGCAAAGATTGCTGCTAAATAATACATGAAACATTGCTTTATTAATGAAGTCATTCATCTTTGAAACTGGAATATTTCTTCTGGTCAAATATTAGATTTTCTTAAATCAACCAACTAATTAATTTTTATCGTATTCAAATAAAAATCGTTGTGTTTCCACAAATATATAATTGTAACATAATCTAACTACAAAACAAAAAACGAACTAATTGGTTCTACTTCCGGAACAATTAAAAAATCTTAATATATGTCATTTTATTTTTGTAAAATTTTTAGAAAATAAATAAAAATACAAACAATCCATTCTGAAGAAATAGAATTATTTAAGATTTTCTAAATGATTAGTTAATATAAATTTTAGTGTGTTTATCAGAAAAAAAAATATAATATGATTAAATTTATTGCAAGTGTTTGTATAACAAAGACATGTTTCTTGACTAGAATGTGATTCTCTGACTTGCATTTTTATTTCTTGTATGTTTGTACGACGTTTTGGAATAAGATGTATCTCTAATTATTAACAGGTATAAACTGACTTGCTAGTGATTACAGAAACAAGCTAATTCAAAACACTGTACAAACAAATAATAGAGGCAACAAAAGTCCAAAAACCACATTTTGGTCAATCCTTAACATTACCTACAACCTTCAAATGTTGAAATGCTTTTAGTCTGTTACTAAACCTAGCTAATTTAAGTCGATCACGAGAATATAATCATTTTTACGGGATAATTAAAAAATCGTTAGCAATACTTAAAAGTATTTGATTAAGAAAAAATAGTATAATAATAAAATACGTTGCAAGTCCAGTTGCAAGTGCCATTCAGCGATACCATCGAAATCAATACAATCCCAATACGAAAGGGACTATTTCAAAGCGACTCACTGAGCTCCTTGTTGTTCTGCCTTACAATGAACCCACTGTTATGCCACTTGAACTCCACCACATGCGACTTTAGTATTAGACATAACAACGAAGTGGTAGTAAGACTGAATCATCTTCTATATATGGATGATCTTAAACTGATGGCTGCTACCAAAAATCAGCTGGAGCAAATGTTCAAAATTGAATAGGAATTCTCCGGGGATATCAGAATGCAGTTTGGGCTTCACAAGTGCCGTATTTTTAACATCGTTAAAGGAAAGATACAACCGGGAGCATTTGAGATGTAGAACTGTGAAACTATAGCTGCAATGGAAGCAGAATCAACATACTAATACCTAAGTATAAAACAGGCGGAACGAATTAACCATCACGCTATGAATGCCCAATTGACAACCGAATTTATCAGGAGGATAAGACGGATGTTACAAACTAGTCTAAATAGTAGAAATTTGTTTAAGGCATTCAACACGTACGCATGCTCTGCGCCTAGCTACTCTTTTGGAACTGTAAAATGGAGAAAGAAGGACATCGAAAACCTGCAAAAGAAAATAAGATCATTCTTAACAAAAGCGCACAAACACCACTCTCGGAGTGCTATTAAACCTACAATGCTCCTAAGATACCAACGAGAATGAGGATTGGTCCATATTGGTAAGCAGCTCGATCAACAAATAATAAAATTACATTCTTATTTTCACAGGTTAGCGGACTCTTCCACACTGCATCGAGCAATATGCGAGACAGACGATTTAACGCCGCTACAGCTGAGGGAACGGGATATTGCTTTTCACCACCGAACAGACCCATAGAAGTTTCAAGCCTGGCTACAGAAGCCACTTCATGGAAGGTATCCAAATGAGGTCATCTAGGAAAATGTCAACAAATCAGCGTTGAACTACTGTCGGATTTCAGGACAGATGTTTTCGGAAACGGAGGGCTTCTTATTTGCTATCCAAGACCAGGTTATTCCGACGAAGAACTATTGGAAGTTCATCACCAGAGATCCCTCAATAGAAAATGACCAATATAGATATAACAGTCGAACATCAGAAATAATCCAGCAAATAACTGGAGAGTGCCAAGCGTTTGCCACAACCGAGTATAAGGAAAAACACGACTCAGCCGCTAAGATACGCCACCAAGAGTTAGCAGATAAGTTAAAACTATTGCTAATAGGAAAAGTGCCTTACTACAAATACAATTTACAGCTTATTCTAGAAAACAACGAGTTCAAGTTATATTGGGACCGAACGGTTCTAACAGATCAAACAGTGGCTCATAATAGGCTAGCTATTATACTAACAGGTAAAATTTCTAGGCGAACTACACTAATTAACATTGCTATACCCAATAATAAAAACCTAAGATCAAAATACAATGAGAAGATCGCCAAATACAGACATCTGGAGGTGCATATCCGCAGAGAGTGGGTAATGAATAGCGTCCACACGATTTCTATAATTGTGTCAACAACTGGAGCGATACCAAAGAACCTTCTGCAGAACATCAAGGGACTGGGCCTTAGTGAGCACGCCACCTAAGACCCGATAACATGGAAAGGGTCCCCACAGAGCTTCATACTTTTGGTGTCTTTGATATGAGCCAATAATCCCTGGAGGGAATGCGAAGTCGCTTGAGTTGTAAATCTGAGAAATACGTAATATATATATATATATATATATATATATATATATATATATATATATATATATATAAAATTAATAATAATAATAATAATATCATTTTATGGCCTACAAAAAAGGGGCGATCTTCACCATTAACTCTTGCACTTTAAAATTATCAATAATTATGCTAAAACAAAAAAAAAGGAATTTATTTCATTACAGTATATTTTTGATAAATGTAATATTTCTGTCAATACTAACCTGCAAAAACAAATAAAATTTGGAAACACATCGTCTACAAAATATTCCAATGCATGAAGGATGAAAATCTAAGATATTATTTAACATTACCTTTACTTTATGAACATAGCTCTCCTTAGATGTTCAATAAACATTCTTAATAAATACAACATTTGTTTGTTCAGTTTAGTTCCTGCAAATACAACTCTACCGCTATTTTTGAATTATGTTATTTGCATAACTACCAATACAAATACAAAATATTTTATAATTAATAAGTTAGCTGTGTTAAAAAATAACACTCATGAAAAAGTGAAGCTAGATACAAAAGAAGACTTTAAAATACTTCTCTTATAATATATTTCTAATGTATTTCTCTTTTTCTACATTGGAAAATCGCAATAACATAATATTACTTTACGTTATTTTCTAACCATGTCTCCCGTGTTTCATTCAGCACTTTTGACAAATATTTTACTTCTCTAAGTAATATTGCGTGAATATGAATTTGTTTTGAGTTCCTGGAGAGTAGGTTACTGGAGGATTTATGTACCGCTAAAGCAAAAAATTAAAGAAATATTTAGTAATATTTTCCTTATAATATATTTCTTTTTTTCTAAAAGGAGAATTATATTATTACTTTATAAACATGTCTTACCGGTTCCAAAGAGTATTCTCGACAGATATTGCACTTCTGTCATCTGTCAGTAATATATTCTAAACCCAAATATGATTTGGGCTGGTAGAGAGAACCTAACAGCAGCTATAGTGAAGTTAAAATAAAAGAAAATTCTATTAATATGTTCTTTAAAATATATTTCAATTTTTCTAAAAGAGAACTAGAAAATTACTTTATAAACATAACTTTCCTTTCAAAGAGCATTCTCAGCAAATGTATAATACTGTCAGTAATATTTTGCAAATGTTAAGATGTTTTGAGGTTCGCCGATAAAAGGTAATATAATTTTACCGCGGTCTATAAGTATCTGTCTGGGTATGTTATCCTACCATTATCTTATAAATAAGTATATCCTGTTTTGAAAAGCCTTTTTGGCAAATAATATATTTTTATCAATATTGTCCTGTTGTAAATGTATTTTAGGGTTCATTAAGAAAAGAAAACGTCATCCACCATAAGTTAAGCTAAAAATGAAAGAAAGTTTTAGAAACATCTTTCTTATTATATATATCTGTTTTTCAAGAAACTAAAACAGTATAATGTTAAGATTTGTTGCCAAAAAGATATTTTACAAAGACGTAGCAATGTCTCAAGTAAAATAATTTAGAATCCCTAAATATAGATAAAATACCAGAATTTATAAACAAAATATTATATATGCATATACAGGGTGAGTCAACGATTGGATGAAGTAAGTTTGTGCCTTTTCGGTGAAATTAACAAAGAAACTACATTTATTGTTTGATACAGTTTATTTTTACGCAGATTTTAAAAATATTTAGGACTCTACAGGGTGAGCAAAAAAACTAGGACAGCATAAAGTTGTATTTTTTTAAATAGAACACCCTATATACGAATCGTATTTTTGATTTAGCTTATAATTTTAAATCTTTTTTATTAAAGATTTACTATAACAAAGCTTTATAGTTTCTGAGATAATTAAGTTTAAAGAAAAAAAGTCACATTTTCAAGCATCAATTCAATCCTAAATAACGTTTTCAATTTTGTGACAAATATATTCAAATTTGGAATTTAGCAAGGCCAAGGACAAGTTAACATAATTTTTACCTAATATTTGCAATAAAAGCTACAGGGTGTTGAACACATCGGCTCAAATTTGAACAAGTTTAAATGAATAAATTTCTTTTTTTTTAAATGGTACACCCTGTATATTTTCATGTTATTTAATAGAGTAATAAAAACTCTAAAAGTTTTGTTCGATATATCCTATACCTATTTATAATAGTTTTTGAAATATTTCAGTTTTTCTTATTTTCCATACTTTTTTACAGAAATAGTCTTCATTATCATAGTAGCCATGTAAAATAATAAAAAGAAACTACAGAAACAAACAGAATGTGGTTAAATATGATGAAATACATTATTCGTTATATTACAACGGCAATAGTTTAATTAAACATAATGTGAAAAAATTAACACAACAATAACGACAAGACAAATACATATTTACTTTTATTCTAAATTGAAACAAAAAAATTACCTATTAAATACTGAGATTAATTATTTCTTTTTAATAAGTGTTCGAATAAACGACCCTCTTGTGCAATACACAAATTTAGTCTTTTTGCAGATTTTCTCGGACCCTGGACAAAATTAGTGGCGTTATTGTTCTACAGGTATCCCTAATCCTGTTTCGCATATCTTCCACTGTTGTTCATGGATTAACATACACCTTATGTTTAATATAACCCCATAGGAAGAAATCTAATGGGGTGATGTCGCAAGACCTTGGTGGCCACTCAATGAAACCCCCACGTCCAATCCATTTTTGCGGATATCGTTGGTCCAAAAACGCACGAACTTCACGATGGTAATGCGGAGGCGCACCATCGTGCTGGAACCACATACTGTCGAGCTCATCCCTATCGAGACCTTGAAGCAGTTGGGGTAGTTCTTCTTGTAGAAAGTTCAGGTAACTATGGCCATGTAGTGGTTCATTAAAAAAGTGGGGTCCAATAATTCGATTATGATGAATACCACACCAAACATTTAATGACCAGTGGTTTTGATGTTGCACCTCTCTAATCCAAAATGGATTTTCTGTGGCATAATAATGCATGTTGCGTCTATTTACGGCACCGTTACTTCTAAAAGTAGCTTCATCACTAAACATTACCTTGCATAATAAATTTGGATTTAATTGAATCTCCGCATTTATTGTACGACAAAAGATTACACGACTTTCAAAATCCTGTCCATGCAATTCTTGGTGTAATTCCATGTGATATGGATGATACCTATATTTCCTGGTAGTACGATTAGCGGTGGATTGTGATGTTTCACATAATGCTGCTAACTGACGGCTACCAATATAAGAATTTTCCTGAACATTTAACAATACTTGTAGTTCTTTTTCTTCATTAGTTACTGGTTTGTTGACCACTTTACGTTTTGGATAATCAACAGTACCAGAAGAATCAAATCCTTGCATTAAGTTTTCAAAAGTATGGGTATTAGGCTGGCGTCGATCAGGATACTTCATTTTGTAAATTCTTTGAGCAAGAAGGCAATTTTTTGAGCCTCTCCTATTGTATAAATCATATCTATTAACTCATTCTTTGGAAAATTCATTTTACAATATAAGATGAATGCAAAAAAAACCAAACTACACTACATAAAAACCAAAAGAAGCGATTGCGGTTATAAATTTGACACACAGAAAAATGTTCTTTTACATTGTTTTTGCCATGGCTACTATGATAATGAAGACTATTTCTGTAAAAAAAGTATGGAAAATAAGAAAAACTGAAATATCTCAAAAACTATTATAAATAGGTATAGGATATATTGAACAAAACTTTTAGGGTTTTTATTACTCTATTAAATAACATGAAAATATACAGGGGTACCATTTAAAAAAAAGATATTTATTCATTTAAACTTGTTGAAATTTGAGCTGATGTGTTCAACACCCTGTAGCTTTTATTGCAAATATTAGGTAAAAATTATGTTAACTTGTCCTTGGCCTTGCTAAATTCCAAATTTGAATATATTTGTCACAAAATTGAAAACGTTATTTAGGATTGAATTGATGCTTGAAAATGTGACTTTTTTTTAAAACTTAATTATCTCAGAAACTATAAAGTTTTGTTATAGTAAACCCTTAATAAAAAAGACTTAAAATTATAAGCTAAATCGAAAATACGATTCGTATATAGGGTGTTCTTTTTAAAAAAATACAACTTTATGCTGTCCTAGTTTTTTGGCTCACCCTGTAGAGTCCTAAATATTTTTAAAATCTGCGTAAAAATAAACTGTATCAAACAATAAATATAGTTTCTTTGTTAATTTCACCGAAAAGGCACAAACCTACTTCATGCAATCGTTGACTCACCCTGTACAGACACACAAAATTTTTAAAAAATTTAAAAAGTTTTAAGTTATAAAATTTCTAAAAATCTTGTAACTTCTTTCCTATTAGTATTGCATAATTCTACTATTCTTGCCAAGGCTATGATAAATGTTATTCTGTAGTTGTTTTAGGGCAAGAGCTTTTAAAAATGTACGGAAAATCATTTTTTTTAAATAATTTTTTTCTAGATATTTGCTGTTTTTCTCTATAACAACAGGAAATATACAGTAAATAAGAAATTAATTTAATTTTGGAAACATTTTCTCCTTCCATATGTTTTTTTTATCTCGACCACTAGCTTCAACACGCATCATGCACGAACTCTGTCCTTTATGTAGACAAATAAATGGTATATATAATTTTGCTGCTGTAATTTAACTTTTTTAGAATATTTTGGAGCGTATTGAAAGCCAACCAAACCTGCATACAAAACTTCGTGTTGACATCATGTCTGTACATCCTTGTAAATTATTTAAAGCGATCAAGTAAAATAGTCATAAAAGCTCCATTTAAACTGTATTCGACAGCTATGTCGAGATTCTTATATTTTTCACTAAACACTGAAAGCATATGGCACACATTTTTATTATAATCTTTATTTTCACAAATATGTAAAAATTACGGTAAGTTTGCAATAAGATAAAAATACATTCAATGAGTTAGTTATGCACTAAAAATTATTTGACTTATTTGCTTAGGAACAGTCTCAACCTGTTTTTTTATCAGTGAACTATAAATATTTTTCACAACTTGTATAAAAGATTAAGTCACTCACCTTAACTAAATTTTATACAGGGTATTTTCCGGGAATTTTATCGAATGATTGTGGGAAAACTACAATAAGGAAGAATCTGAAAATTTGACAGTGTACTAACGTACATGGGGGACAGCCAGCTAAAATATTTTCAAGATGGTGGCACCTCCAGTTATACCGGAAGTAGATGTCAACTTGCTTATTTTAAATAAAATACCCTATATATTATTGCATTTTCGACTTCTACGTAAAATTCTTGACATACTTCATGTATAATGTTCAATACTTAAGTTTCGCCGCTTCGGACATATTTAAATTTTTATGTCAAAAATGACGTTTACGGACCAAAACCTAACTATAAATTTTTCCTATAAGAAAGTCTTTATTATTTAATTTGGGTTAGTTTTTTTGTAGACGAAGATCGACTTTGGTAGTCTATTTATGGTATTTTTATAATTATTAGTACAGAGTGGCCAAAAAAGAAGAATAAAAATTATATCTAAAAAATTGTCAAAAGTCAATTTATTCAAATAGAAAGCCCCTATTTTTATTATTTTGTCACATTAAGCATTAAATATAAGGATAACTTTGTATAAAGTTGTCTATTCCAAAAATTTGTAGTTTTCAAAATATTGGCAATTCAACATTTTTCTATTGTAAAAATGCTATACGGCTTATAAGTTTTGTTATTAGTTGGCCATGACGGCGAAGCGTGGCGAAAATAAAACAATCGAGCCCCACAGAATTGTCACTATTGCTTGCCATTTGACATTCATTAATAAATAATCTTGCCGGGGTGAATAAATTACACACACGAAGATTATTTATTATTTATGGAGAAGATGATAGAGTTATTTCAAGAACATGCCATACCTTCGCGATCTGATATCCACAGAAACAGAAACCAACACCACCAACTGGTAAAAGGATTATAGAAAACTTCAAGAACTTTGAATCTGTAAAAGCTAAAAGAAATAGAAATTAACCAGTTAGTAATAAAATAAAGTAAAAAAAAAATATTTGAGTAAATGTTCAAACTGACGCCCTTGAACTTCCAAACATTTCTCGCACCTAAGCAGGAACTCTTCATGTGTGGCTCTTCTTATTGACTGAGGATTAAGTTCTTCAAATGCTATTCTGATGCGCAGCATGCAATCTTCCATAGTGGTTCATGCGGTGTTGTATATTTTATTCTTGATTGTCCCCAAAAGAAAAACTAAGTACGGTTAGGTCGTAGGAGCGAGGTGGCCAAAGATGTGGCCCATTCTTCGCTATTCGTTGATCATAAAACAAGTTTTGCAGATGATTGTTAACGAAATGACTATTATATGGAAACGCCTCATCATGTTGATAAAATAGATTTCTATGATCAGCCAGTTATTTAAATAGTTCACTTCCAAATTTCTCAACGCTCACCTATAAGTTAAAAAACGTATCTTTTATTTAGAAATCTTCAAAAATGGCTAACTTAATATTCAAATTATCTTGGTGGAATTCTAGGGCGACGACGTCGTCATTTCTTATAACACAATACACATTAAACTGCGAAGACTCTTAAAAATTTAATTCTCTAAATAGATGTACGTTTGAGTCGCTCCAATAGTGGGAATTGCATCGATTGAGCAATCCAATTTTTATGAATTTGGTTTCGTCCGACCAAATAATATTTTTGAGAAGACCAGCATTTTCTTGTGACCGAAGTAAAATAAATTGACAGAACTCTACCTTTCGTGGAAAATCAGTGCTTTTTAAACGTTGTACTACTGAATATACATAGGGATTAAAATTGGGTTTCCATAAAATCCTTAAAACTGATGTTTGGGACAATCCAGACTCTAATGCTACTTGCCTTGTAGATATTGTCGAATATACGACGAGATATCCTAAAATTGTAGGTTTAATATTTTCATTATTAACAACTAGTTTTTTTTCTATTTCTTTTTGCTTTTATGGATCCAAAGTTCTTCAACTTTTCTGCAGTCCTTTTAACAGTTGGTGGTGTTGGTTTCTGTTCCTGCGGATATCCAATCGCGAATGTATCGCATGTTTTTGAAATAATTCACATTCTCCATAAATAGTAAGTAATTCTAAATAACATTTGTGCGTGTAATTTAATTGCCCCGGCATGATTATTATTAATGAATGTCAAATGGCAAGAAATAGTGACAATTCTCTAGGGTTCGATTGTTTTATTTTCGCTCGCCTCGCCGTCATGGCCAACTAATAACAAAACGTAAAAACCTTGTAGCATTTTTACAATAGAAAATTGTTGAATTGCCAATATTTTGAAAGCTACAAATTTTTGGAGTAGACAAAAGTCGAAGGTACTTTCTATTTGAAAAAATTGACTTTTGATGATTCTTTCAATATAATTTTTATTCTTCTTTTTTGACCACTCTCTACTAATAACTTTTAAAATATCATAAAAAAAAACTATTAAAGTCGATCTTCGTCTACAAGGAAGCTAACCCAATGCCATTTTTGACATAAAAATTTAAATATGTCCAAAACGGTGAGACTTAAGTATAGAACATAATACATGAAATATGTCTAGAATTTTACGCAAAAATCAAAACTGCAATACTATATTGGATGTTCCTTTTAAAATAAGCCAGTTGACATCTACTTCCGATATAACCGAAAGTGTCGCCATTTTGAAAATATTTAAGCCAGCTGTCCCCCATGTACGTTAGTACACTGTCAAATTTTCAGATTTTTCATAATTATAGTTTTCTCACAATCGATCGATAAATTTCCCGGAGAATCACCCTGTATATGACGTATCTGTAAAATTTATTTTTTCCAAATAAGTTGTAAGTTCTTTTTGAAGTCAAATTTATAATAAAAAAACAATGCCTGGTCACCATGCCCTATATTTTTGCTCAAATTTGATAGCACACTCAGTAATTTACACAAACGCTAATAGTAAAAAGATAATAAACTCGAAATATTTATGTGTTATAGCACACACATTAATTGATTTAATTTTTTAACAGATATCTTAAGCTCAAGAGATTTACAAGATATTTATTATTTTATGACGTGATTGTGTTCTTGAAAATTCCAAAACAAAAAAGGTTAGCTAAGGTTTAGATTTGATAGTTTTGTATTCTTTATGTGTCATAGACAAAAAAATAAGTATAGAGACTACCGATCCTATAGAAGAGCGTTGGTTAAGCTTAGAAAGAAACAGAACAATATAAGATCTCTTTTTCTATGCCGTTCTATAGAAAGAGAGATACTACTGTCTTATATCGCTTTGTCTCTTTCTAAGCGGAAGCCAACGTGCCTCTATATGATCCGCAGTGTATCAACTTACTTTTAGGTCTACACGTGTGCTACATAAAATACAGAATTGCCAAATATCACAGATAAGGTGACATATGACTGCTTGAATGGACAATATTTCTTCAATTTAAAATTCAGAATTTTTTATTCTGCAATGTTAAACAAAACCAAAAAATGATGTTCAATCGATGGTATAAGAAATGTTTAACAACATTGTAACGTTCGTAATTAAAGAACACTTCTAGGATAGAGGATAATATATTCATCTAAACTAACCTTTTAATGACAGATAAATTGGCAAAGATGGTGGAGGTAATGGCCTCTTAACATTAAAATGTTAAATATAAACTCAACCCTCTGTTTGCCACTGAATTCAGTCGTTTCTCTTTTCAATATGACCTATGAGTAATATAAAGTCGGGTGTAATTAATGTAAATATTGCTGATTATTTATTAACCTTCATAAAAGTGGGTTTCAAGAGCTTGAAGGGATCATTGTTAAGTTTAAGTACTAAAAAATAAAATAATTTCAAATAGATTTTAAACAACTCAATACGCATAACGTGTTATACTTGCGTAATATAGATGAAAGAAAAACCTTTTTTCTTACTTCGATTGCGAGTCATTTTTTGTAAACATACTAGTCTTAAACAATTTCGTAATAACAAAAACTATAACTCATCTCCATACATCACTGAAAATATTCAATTTTTGTAAAAATTAGGAAACAAGGCTCTAAAGGAGTACAAAACAACGAAGAATCCTGCACATTATGTTTACTATGAAATTGCAAAGAAAAGTGGTGAAAATTCAAAAATTAAATCTTTTACAGCAAATAAATTATGATTTATCAACAACTATAAACAATAAATTCTGTAGCTATTAATAGTAATCCAAAGCAGGAGGTGTAGGATTTTTTTAATAATAATATTTAGAAAAAATCAAAGTTTTTTCTTTAATTTGTCGGACGAGGAGCAGATATAGAAAATTTAAGGCGTATAAAATCTGATGCTATTGGAGTGTATTTTTCAGTCCTGTTTTCCCGTGCTATAAAAGCAAGCTCAGATAATTCCCGTACCAAAAATAAACGGTTCAATTGTATATGGATATTTAAGATGCATAAGCATTCTTCCTACTTTGTCTAAAGTTCTAGAAAAGGTAATGAAATAACAAGTAAGAGTATTATTAGATAAGAATAATATTAATCCAATAAAAGTCAGGTTTTAGAGCAAGTCATGGTTGTGAAAGTACGTTGGCTCTTACAATCTAAATTTGACATTTGCAGGTCTAAATATTTTTAAGCCATTTTAGAGACTGTCGACATTTTGTAAAATTTAAACCATCGACAGGTTTTTACTCGAGTTTAATGGCTGACTAACTTTAGACCCATGTAGCGATGTAAATGAGTTTAATGAATAAGATATAAGGGGGTTTAATAAATAAACTTTAGGTTTAAGACTTAGCCCCGTCTTAGGGAATTCGGTTTAAGTAAGGATTTAACTTTAAAACTGGTCGAAATTGTTAGTGAATTGGGTTTAAATCATAAATCTGTTTGGCGTTTAAGGACGCTCTTGTGACAGCATTTGATCGTAGACTCCTGCAAATGGTATCTTTTGGTAGCGTAAGGCTGATAAGCCAAAAATCTCTTGCTGTGATATATTAATTTGTAGCTATTTTAAAATCTTATAAATAATCATCACAAAGACAAAAGCTCTCTGGAAGTCTGGCCGTTCCTCTTGGCTCTTACAGTTTTAGTGCTAAATAATTTCAGGTTGTTTAGAGCTCACCAGTGCCATCAATCACAAGCTCAGGATCCAGAAAAAGCTGTTGTCCAACTGGTCAGGTGACATATCTTGATTTGAACCTCTGACAACGGCGCACCGCGAATTTATTTCCGTGAAGGTTTTCAATAATTTATTTATAAATATTAAAAAAGGGTACAATCTTCTTAGCTTATGTCGTCATAAAATGTCTGAGTTTATATATTCTTAAAACAACATTTAAGCTACTCAAAAGTAATAGAATTGCTAATTTTGTTAAGGAATTTAGATCTTAGGGTGGTAATATAAGATTTATACTATCCTGTTCCCATGGTTAAAATCTGTCTATGGAGTGATTATTTAATTACTCATTTTAGTAGAATATACTTCTAGTTAAACAGTATAAAATAATTAATATTTATTCTATTACAGTCTAAGTAAGTGGATTTAAATTTTAAACCTGGTCTATGTTAGTGAATCTGGCTGTATATTACTATTAAAATCAGTGTAATTTAACACAAACACAAACAAATACTATCGCTAGTTTCGATGGTAATTTTAGTCGATGGATCATCTATAATACAGTATAAGTTTAGAAGAAAGTTGAATACAGCGTGTAGTTAAATAAAACAGGTACAGAAAAACAGCAGGAAGGAAACAGTAGAAGTTTTGACGCGTAATCTAAATTATTTGTTATGACAGTATTTGCAATAATTGATTTAAATTTTTAAATTTTGGTGGAAAATACGTATTTTTTAATGTAAAACTCTTAGTTAAGCTAGACACATTGTAAAAGAATATTATAATCAACAATTTTTATAATTTGTTTATGTAAATTTCTATATATAGCCCATGGTTTTAAATTTGAAATTTAAGTACTTCCCTCCATATACAATACAAATAAAATATATATTATTATTAATCAGTTACCAAATAATATTAAATAGAATTAATTATACGTCCATAAATTAAGTGAGGATATAAATATAAAACTGTGAAAAATGTTATTCCATATATCGTCGTGATTTTTATATTAATACACCAAAAGATGAAACTTTGTAAAATTTGTACATTAGTGCTTGTCATTTTAGGTCTTACTACAGTAAGTTGCTAGTTATTCATGTGTATATATTAAAATAATTAAAAATTGATAAACATTATATTGTAAAACTGTGTGATTGCAATATTACAAAGTAATGGTAAAATTGTTAAAAATTTTATTTTGTAATTATAACTTATTGGCATTTCTAAAAACTACTTGCTTTTACTACTTATTATAATTCTGAGAATTATCCTTTTCCATGCTAGCATATAATAATTTTTACTGTGTGTGTCTTGTTGAAAAATTTACTGTATTTACATTTTGTTGAAACATAGTCATTCAATCAAAAAATAAATTCTGATATTGGCTGATAGCTATCAATTTGTAGGTAGGCAAAGGGGTACGAAATATATTAAAAAGTAGTCGAATAGAGTTCCTTTTGGTTTGAAGAAAATTAATAAACCTTTTAGTGTGTGTTTGCAGTTTGTTTAATTTATAATTTCCATTTTAAGCTTTAATAAATTATACTACTCCTTCATCCTGTTATCTTAGTCTTTTTGTAGACACCTGTGGGGAATTATCGAGAGCCCAGCAATGATCAGCCAACATATTAGTGCTACTTTTCCGCTCAAAAGTTATTCAATTTTTGAAATGTCTTGATGAATTTCTATGTCTGAACTTATATCTTCTGCAAAAAAAGTCCAAAAGGAAGAAAATATATCGTGTTAGAAAAATAGCTTTTTTATCAGTCGCTTTTCGGAAAAATCTTTCTTCTAGTCTTATGACACGAGATGATAATTTGTTACCGTGGGTTGATCAAATATTCGCCACTTTACGACCATTGTTTAATACAGGAAGGCAAATTTCGTGTACTTTTTTATTTCGACTTTAAAAATTAATCAATGAAAAAATTAATTACTAATAACATATTTTATATATTTATTTGAAGGTTGTAGACAATGTTGAAAATTGACTAAAATATGGTTGTCAGACTTGTACTGTCTTTCTTTTTTCGATTAGGTTGTATCTCTAGTCGTTATCAACTATAAACTGAATGTTTTATCTTATGGCTAAGAGTATATATAGGGACTGTGTCCATTGAACCGAGAAGTTTTCGCTTCACAGTAGACACCTTAATGATTGGATGTTAGAAAGTAATGGTTGCCAAAGGTTAGGTATTTCAACAGTGGGTTTACTGAAGAGCCCATCATTATGTTTAACGTAAGCTCCGTCTGTATGTTTTCTTGCTGGGTTCTGTATATAGTGTCGCAGATTTAGACCATTTTATATGGTGTTGTTTATCTCGGGGCGGCTCTGCAATACCACATCTTGAAGTTCCTCCTTTTTGTGTAAGAGTTCCTGACGATTTTTTACCCTCCTGTTAATATTTTCTATATATAATGTTCATAAGCGTATTTTGAGGATTCTGCATTTTTAAATATTTCAGAGGTTTCAAGAGTTACATAAAATTTTGGACCACACACTTTCCTTATGACAAATGACTCTCGGTCAAACTCTCTGAAACTTAGGATTCTGGTAGTCCTCGATGCGAAGATCAAACATATGATTGGGAACTAAGTCCTGAAAAGCCATGTTTTAAAAATAGAGCCCCTAGAAATTGGGCTATTTGTAAGGTTACAGCAGCGTAAAGTTACTGTAAATCGGCATGCCACCTTAGAGGCCATGGCAGGGCTTTAATGGTGACCTTTACTTTGACCTTGGCCGTTACATTGAAAGAAATTCCAAGGGCATTTTTTGTTCAAGAAACAAAAGGGAGTTCAGTGAAAATCTTCACTTTATCTTTGGGAATCCCTTTGAAATAATTTTCAAAGTGAACTTTAAGATCAACCTGAAGGTCATTATTATGCAAGCTTACCTGGGTCTTTTGTGCCATAGTGCAAAGCTACCGGTTTATATATATATGCCAGTATATATATTGCAATTCTGGTTAAGTGGTCAAATCTTTTTAATAATATACATCTCTATGTAACTATGTGCTATGTCTTGATGAAACAATAAGGCATCAAGGATATATTTCATGGAATGGGGATTATAAGTAGACAGTTGTTTTTCTCTGCACTTTGCAATCCATTCATTACAGCTTAACTGATGATATATATATATATATATATATATATATATATATATATATATATATATATATATATAAATATAAATATGAGTATGAGTATGAGTATGAATATGAATATGAATATAAATAGTCCTAATAGCCATTTCTCGTCATCACGACCTTATTGAGTGATTTTTCGGTCCTCTTTAACCACTCGGAGCCCTGTTTATGGTAAATATATTATGCTGTAGATAAACATATAATTTAGTTTATGCAAAATTATTGCCTTAGATTTATTCATGGAGTGAGAAAATACCAGCATATTTTGCATAAGCTGATTGGGTCAGACTGATTAAGCATGGAGAAGGGAATATATATACAGGGTGTCTGGTAAGTACCTGCCTATTTCTCGGGAGCATACAGGGGAGATCAAAATAACCCTATATTGTCATAGAAAAAAAATCCCTAAAGGGCGTCTTAACCGAGATACAGAGCCCTAGAGGGTCATCCAGCGATTTACCCTATCCGCTCTAAGTTTTGAACTGACTTGTATAATTTATTGAAATTTCAATATTTCATAGAAGCCATTAAGACTAATTAAACCATACTACAATAGATGTTTTGATCATCAGAGAAGTCAGGAACAGACTTGCAGTCACTTTTTTGATAGGTTTCATTTTACGGAACTGAAAACTAATTTTTTATATAGCTTAGTTATTCCTCTTTAACAATGTGCTTTTAATTCATTTTGATAACAATGGCAGTTTTCGAGATAAATCGAATTATGCGAAAAACTCAAAAGTTACTAATACTAAACACAAACGAATTAATTTTTTACATGTTTGATTCAGGGTCTTTTTTTCCGCGACATGGCGGTGAGGGCCCGTCCAGACGCGCACGAGACCCTAACATAGAGAAACAAATTTTGCAAGCTATTGCTGACAATCAGTTAGCATAAGAATGCTCACAATACAAAACAATGTTACAAAATGGATTGTACAAGAAACTCTAACACAATAGTTACTTCACCTGTACCTCGTTGCCAAAGTACACGCTGTATTTCCGGGTGTTTATCCCGCAAATCTTCAATACTCCAGCTAGTTTATACAGCAACATAACCTAAATATAAAATTTTCTAACCTTATTTTGTTTACTAATGAGGCCGGTTTTACAAGTGATGACATTATAAGCTCATACAATTTACATTTTTTGACTGATGAAACCCCGCGCACTATACAATTAAAAACAAACATCAACAAAGGTTTATTGTAAATGTGTGGTAGGAATCATAAGAAATAACCTACTAGGTCTATTTGTTTTGGAAAGAAGACTCAATGGTGAGATTTATTTACAATTTTTGCAGCAAAATTTAAATAATTTATTGTAAGACGTACTTCTTAATAGAAGAATATAAATATGGTTCATGCATGATGGGGCTCCACCTCACTTTAACCGTATAGTACGGCAGCACCAAACTAAAGTTTTTGGCCCTCGATGGATAGGTCGAAGTGGGCCAGTTTTATGGCACCAAGGTTTCCAGACTTAAATCCCTTAGACTTTTACTTCAGATTTATCTCGAAAACGGCCAGATTTATCGAAATAAATTAAAAGTACTTTTTTTGAAAAGGATTGACCAATGTATTGCTAAATTTGTCTGCAAGTCCGTTCCTGACTTCTCTGATAATCTAAAACATCTACTGTAATATAGTTTAATGAGTCTTTATGGCTTCTATAAAATATTTAAATTTCACTAAATTATACAAGCCGGTTCAAAACTTAAAGCCGATAAGGTAAATCGGTGGGTACCCTTTTAGGGCTCTGTAACTCCGTGGGGGGCACTTTAAGATTTTTTTTTCGAAGTCGAAGCAGAATTACTATAACTTCCCCTGTATGCTTCCGAGAAATTAGGAGGTACTTACCGGACACCCTTATATATCTTGTATCTTTTTTTTCATAAAAGTGGTTCTTTAAAATTTTCCACATATTTATATACGCGTGTTATGTTTAGAACCAATGTTCAGGTTAATAATATTAATATCAGATTTGGAAGTAAAATAACACTACTATATATCAAATCACAATATATGAACGTAGTCTTTCATATAACATTGCCAAATTTTAAAGTTCTTACCAGATAAATTAAAGGGCTTGTCACGTTTGTGATGTCCTTCTCCTTCCCTTTTATGTTCGTAATCCTTAGGATTAAAACCGTGCCGAGAGGATGAATGGCTCCAAGTAGCAAGTTCTTAACGTTTCCTGTCGGACACTGGGCAACATCTATTAGTAATTTTGCCTTAATGTGGCATCGAGGCTCTGCTGCAGTGGACTGAATACTTCCTGGACTACTCATATGGTTCACTTAAATAAATAATAAGAGACAAAATAGATAATCAAATAAAAACTAAATGGTATACTAAAGATACATGATCTGGAAAATATTTAAATTTTAATTATTCAAATCATCCAAATAATAATCAAAAAATACAATAATAATAGAATTAACTAACCGAGTTCTTACTTCTCCTGAGTATCGCTCAGAAATTTTAGAAAAAGTTGAGCCAACATGGAGAAACATTCATTGTCCGAAAAAAAATATTCTAAGAATTTTTAAACAACGAATATTTTTGTTTTACAACAAAAAAAAACAGTAGAAAAAAGTAAATAACAACAACAATAAATTCCTTACATAGAGGGACTATCGAAAAAACTAAAATATTTTTATCTGAACATAATATTACGGTCTGTCATTAAATCTATAACTGTTAAATAACTTAACTTATAAAAAAAAATCAAATTGAGGGTAATCAATCCTATGTCTAAATTGCCCTGAAAAATATATTGGAATGAAAACCCAATATTTAGAAACCAGATTAAATGGCCACAAATACAGAAAAACGCGTCGACGGCCTTCCATAAATATGAAAACAACAACTGACATCAGTGCAATTTCAACAAAACAAAAATATTAGGTACTGATTCAAATTACAATTAATGGGCAATCAAAGAAACGAGGTGAATAAAAAAAGAGCATTTGATCGTAGACTCCTGCAAACGAAATAATTTGGTAGCGTATGGCCATTTTTTCAGTTTTAGTACCAAACAACTACAGGTAATTTACCAGTAAACAAATACAAGTTCAGGACTTCAGGAGAGAAAACAGTTGTCTAGCTGATCAGATGACGTCTCTTGATTTGAAGCTTTCACAACGGCATGAATGTGAGTTTATTCGCGTGAAGGTTTTTAAAAAATTAAACAAAACCAGTTTCTCAAAACATTTAAATCTATTAACAAAGATAAACCGAAAACGAAATATTTACAGTGAGAAATTTATAATTAATAACGAATAACAATTCCAAATTAACTAACATAATTGCTCTTATTGGTCCATTCTATTAATGAAAATGTAAACTAAATTCTGAAAAAAAAATTGGTTAATTAGTTTTTTAAAATATTAACCAAGAAAAGAATAAAGCGCGAAAACAGTTATTTAAATTCCTTAAACAAACAGTAGAAAGTCGCACTCTACCCCAGTGACAGAATTTTCCCCAAAAGAAGTGAAAAATCAAAAACAAAAACCTTATCACTGGTTAATGGCGTCACGTCATTCTCTAGAAAACTGTTCTCAAAACCGTACCGACTCTAACGAATTTCAGATCACAACTAAAGTTTATTATTTCTTGAAAGGCCAAACCTGTATTCCCAGGTACCCAGCTGGTTCCCACTGACAACCCATCTCACCCCATGTAACACACGAAAGTTCGAAAGTTTCGGTCGTCTCATCTTTAAAGGGCGTTAGCCATTCTATGCCGAATATTGAATTTTTGAATTGGCCTCTGAGAGTCTTAATCTTTTTTTTTTTTAATAAAAAAAGCTAATCAAACTAATCTACTTCTTATAACCGAAAGAAAATCGATAATTACTGAAAAAAAAAATTGAACACCATTTTATTCATTTCGCCGGCATTTAAATCATTCCTTCTTACAATCAGGAAAAATAGTAGGTATAGACTTAAGTATGATAATCGATTTATTTGTCCTTTAGGCTTTCTTGTGTGGTAATATAAGATACATACTGTCTCAGTTCCTTTGGTTAAAACCTATCAACAGGGTGATTATTTAATTCCTCTTTTTAGTGGAATATACTTCACGTTGAACAGTATAAAATAATTAATATTTATTCCATTACATTTTATCCGCCCACTTAGATTAAACATTTTTCCACAAAAAAGAAAGTAGAAGAATACATATCTCAACTACTCTGCAATATATAACAATTTGTGGATTGGTACAATAAACCTTAAACTAAGCCACGCCACTCCTCCTTCATAATCAGGAAGTCCTTTTAGCCATTCCTGGTAAATGTAGTCTTGTTTCACTTTTCCACGAACACGCACTTTTTCACTAGTATGGAACCGTACCGTTTTTCACGCTTCACTGTCACGTTCTCTTGAGTCTTTGTCTAGCCCCTGTGTGGTCTTTTTCGTGTCCTGGACACTTTTTACTGTCCCGAACGTTGCAGTGGATGCTGCTGCCGGATTGCCACATTGTCCAATAGACTAAGCTGCTCGCTTGCTGGTTGGATGTTCTCTGTACCCATAATTGTGTAACAAAATCCACCAATTATGGGTAGTTCCATGTTTCCTTTGTTGCTGCTTACGTGAAGTGCAAAGACTCGACCACTCGACCTGAGAAAATAGCTTCCTTGTATTAGGAGCATTGTGGTTGATCTCCATAAATCTTCTCGCTGTTAATTGGTACGGCTCTCTTGGCTCAACTCAGAAAACAGCCTTAGTGAGAGACCGCTGTAAACTCCGCCCTACCTAGACTAGCTACATCTACCAAATTTTAAATGCAAGTGGAATTATTAATGGTCTGGGTGTTGGATAGCAATAAGAATGAGGAAAACACTATACTTTGAATTATTTGGTTTTGAAAAACTGATATTTCCAGTATTGATAGTCGTGCAAATGTCAATAATTATATGATTTAATATTTAATAATTATAGTACCTGCGCATCCGCGAACGCCATAATCATAGCCCTGAAATGAGTGAAATTTCTAAGTATTCAAACAGTCCTGCAAGAGTCGGTTGCCTTGAGTTACTACCTATCTTGCTACTTTAATAGCCAGTCAGAAGTATTACACTGCTGAATTATTTTACTATTGTTAAAACAAGGGGTTGCCCTCAAACTTTTCCAAACTATTAAATATCAGGTTAATGTCTACACAACTTCAGGATTTTCTCTAGCTCTGAATTTCTTCACGGATGTAGACTTGGAAACTAGACTTGTATGCGTCACTCTTACGTGATATCACTTTTAACTAATATTAAAAAAGACTCCACGATCACGCCTTGAACCCCCTAGACCGTCTTGCTAGCACCAGCATTTCTGTGCGGCGTGCTAAAACTAACAAAGTGCCAAACTCCGAAGCGACAAATTAACCAGCGTTACCGCTTTGAAAGGTAGTATGGTAGGGCCGTGCTAGATAGTCATTCAGCAAGATTAAGCTATATTTCCATAAGTCCAACTTTCTCAGACTGAAAGTATTTACATGTTAGAATTAAAAAAAAAAACTCCATTCCTAATTTCAAAAAATTAAGTTGTTACTCTAGGTAATAAAACGGTGCTCTATTTTTTTTCTAGACAGAAACTTTCCTGATATAAATGAAACTCCAGTTTTACCAAAATTTATTATTCTTCCTGGATATGTTGGTAATGTTAAAATTTACAATATAAATGCTTCGACTGGGCATTTTCTTTAATAAATAAGATAATGACTAAGTTGTGCCGCAATTTACTAGAAAACTTACCGACCCGCCAAGTTTAATCTTAGAGTGCTATGTTAGGTTTTCTACAAATGGCCGGAAAGGACTCTATTTTAAAGGTTTCCTTGACATTAACTTGTCTTTTAAAGGGTATTGTCTTTTTGCAGTTACAGCAAGTAAGCCATGATCGACAGTTATTTGCCATACGACCTACTTGTTGACAGCTAAAGCACCTTCTTTCCGTGGTGTCTGCAAAATTCTTATTATTATTATTTCTGAACAATACTTCTCTACTGCGTTTATGAGAAGATGCATTTTTCTGGCCTTTCTTTGTTGTGTCTCTATTTCGTTTGAATCTTACGTTATTTTCGGTGGATTATTGATTATTTGTCAATAACTGTTTAGGTATAGCACCTAAAGTTCCATCATATCGCACAGAGGATGAGTACCAATCCTGGTATAAATTACTAAGCAGCTGCTTGGAAATAGTTATCTCGTATTTCTCTGCTACTTCTAGGACGTGTTCTAAAGTATAAAAGTCGCCATTCTTATTTACTTTATTGGCCAGATCAATCGTTGGGCATAAGCACCCAAAACTTCAACTGTTTTTTTTGACTTAAAGTGGTAACTCTTTCCTCCCTTATAATTGAGGTATAAGGGTACCAAACACTCATCTTATCCAAATATTCATTTCATCAACTGTCTAGGGCCTATCCGTCCATCTAAGAACATAGAACTCCTTTTTTGCCATATCTTTCAATTTCTTAATGAACAACTTTAGGTTTTCGCTTCCATTCAACTTTGTTGATTGGAACTCGAAATCAAGGCTTCTATAAAAGCTTCATAATCCATTTCTCCAATGTATCCAGATCATTTATTTCAGTTAGTAACTGTCTGATTGTTTTCAGATTGTCTAAGTAGAAAGATCTAGGCAGGTTCACTACGCACGCCACGTTAGCAGTGAAATTTTCAATGCAATTTTGGCAAAAATGATTGAGAAGTGCTCGCTTTGACTTTGCATACTTGCCCAGCTACGAGCTCTCTACCACTATTCCAAATTTCAGGGGAATCCCTTTCCCGAAGGGCGTAGCCTCTCCTTGTAAGACCCCTCACTAAAACAAACAATATAAATCCAACGATATTTAAGTTGTTAACTTGGATCATTCGGTATTATTTTTGTAACTTTAAATACTAAACAAAATAAACACAAATGTGGAAGAAATAAATTGTTTCAGCTACAACACTATATTAACGTGATTCTGTACTAATCACGGAGCTGAAATATGAAATATCGTTAGTCTTAAACTACTTAAAAACTTGACAATTTTGGTAGTTATTTCTGCTGAGAATTAGTAATACCAAATTAAAACTACATTTTAACCTTTTTAACTTTGAGATAAATTTAAATTTTTATCTGCAAAGTTGCTAGGTATTATCACAACGTCGGTCAGTATCTGATTCGCGTACCTGTTTTAAAGGTATGCCGGTGCCATGATTTGATACGATCGCCGCTAAATTTGACATAACATCGGCGTTAGTAACGGTTTCTGAATCTTGAGATGTTTATGTCCTGTAGCACTCGTGATTTGTTCCACCAGGATTTGTTTCTTTTGGTTGTGTTTGGTGAAGCCTAAATGCCGATGCTTGTGGATTAGCTGGCATTAGATTTAACTCTATGTTACTATCATCGATGAATACCGGAAATTGCCTAAATTCCGCTTCAAAAGATGACGTATACACAGGGTCAGTTTGGAAACTTTGGAACATCAGATGTTGTTCCGGAAATGGAAAGGAAGGGCACCACGCAGGCGGTGCCGGAGAGGACCCACTATAACCGCCCGACCCGGCGAAAAGCCAAGCCGCCTCACCTTTCTTGATGTTTGTCGAGGGCACCTGAGGAAGATGAGTCACGCTCTTGAATTTGGAAAAAGAAAAACTTTTATGCCGAAATTTAAAAAGGGGCTATGGGGTTGTGCGTCTGGGAAGCGAGCGTGGATGCTCAAGACGACTTAAGAAAAAAATTTGAAAAAAGTTCAAGGGTTATACCAATTAGTAGTGGGAATAGGGGGCTTCTAGTTGACCCTTCACCACTTTTTTGATTGGTCAGCCAAGAATGACCTTGTTTCTGATTGGCTGCCCAAGTTCGCCCCCTATTCCGATTGGTTTCATAAACTCCGCCTCTTTTTGCTCCACCTCCTACCTCCTTCCTAACCACCACAGTAGTTGGAGGGGAGCTGGTATTTTAAAGGACTGAATCTGAGCGAGCTACATTCATTCACAGTTAGTCTTAAGCTTACATAGAAGATTCACCACTAATAACGAAAAGTGTTAAATTAAAAATTAGTGGTAGTTATGAACAGTGATTTGCAAAATGAAATAATCAAATTAGGTAAACAGTTTACTAAACTTCAAAATTCCGAATTAAAGAATGCAATGCTAAGAAAAACGCACCCCGAGTGGGCACAGGTATATTATGAGACTGCCTTCCAATACCAATTAGCTGCAGAAGCCTGTTTAAATTATAGAAAAACACAAAATTTGCCGAAGTTCTTTCATGAAATAAAGAAAATAGGATTCAGTTACTTTTTAAGGATATTGAAGGATTATATAAAAGATCCTGATATATTAAAAGAAATCGTGGAAGAGGAAGAGAGAGATAAAGAGATATTGAGAAACAGGGAGGTTTTAGTGTAGGATTTATTATGGAATTATTAATAAGAGAAATGTATGAAGAGTTTTTGATATCCGCAGCCTGTTCCGAGTTTTATGCATATGAAGGTCAAGAAAGTGAAGCGCAGAATATTATATTGTTTTTAAATTATATGGAACATGCGGAATTATGTTTACTAGCAGCTAAATGTTGTAGCGAATATTTAAAAAATAAAAATATAGATATTTTAATATGTAAACTTCAAGAACTAGGATTAAATAATAATATTTCGTGTATTAGAACAATGTTAGAAAATAAAACACATAATTTGTAATCAAGTCTTTTATTATATAAAAAAAATTGTTGTAAAGGTAATAAACATTTGATAATGCACATACACATGGTATTTTTTGATGATAAAAGCAGCAAGGATCCATTTTCTTTAGGGTGGGTTGTTCATCAATCTCGATAACTGGTTTCATGGAATATTTCTTTACGAAATCTGCCTTTTCTTCCCCTTTTACATAAACATAGTCCACCTTAGCACTTAAATCTCTTATGATATCTCCACATTTGTGTAATGGCGTAAATCCTTCACACCACTCAATGCAATGGTAATTTTTTATTAACCACAGAGCTTGTTTGTGTAAATAGGATGGTAAATGACCCATCGGAAATGGAGCTTTGAAAATAAAATGACTTGTCTTTTGCCCATCGTACGCTGCTAATTCCTTTACAATAAATTTATTATTTTCAATTTTGAATCCTTGAAGATCTAGAATAAGTTTCATATTTTCAAATATTTGAATTTCTTGATCATTTCTACTTTTAATTGATATTCACTTATTTGTTTTTTTAATTTCTGCAACTTAAGTTGAAAATCTAATACGCGAACTGAAATCTCGTAAGACATTATATAAATGAAGAATTCTGGTTTGGCTACGTTAATAAATATCAAAATTGACGCATGCGCTCTTAAGCGTAAGTAGCGGTTTGTTTAAAAAGAGTATTTTATCTTAAGGAAATTGTATTACAGCTGTTTCACAATTTTTGTTAATGGATTGTAACTGAAAACTTTATCATGAATTATAACACAATATGCCGCTGTTTTAGGGGGAATTTTTTCCTTGGTTTCAAATTCAATTCTCATGGTTACTGGACCTGTTTGTAGTAAATCTCTTTGATGTGAACAATTAATGTAAACTATAGGAGCATTTTCTTTAAATTCTTTCGGATTAAAAATTGGTTCCACTGGAGAGTTATAATACCCTTGACGAAAGTCTGTAAACATTTCATACAGAGTAGCAAATTTATTATTTTCAAAATCAAGTTGAAGATCATTGTAAGGATATCTTTCTGAATTTAAAAAGACATTCATATTTCTTAAATTACAATGATCAAATTTACTCATATCCATTTTTAGATTACCACGTCTATTTTTCTGAAAAGCAATTAGAACATGACGTGGCGTTTCGACTTTTGTAGATGTTTTTACGGGCCAGTTGTGCCTCGTAGTTTCCAATAACTCTGGATATTCAACTAATTCCCAGCTTCGGAAGGTTATTAGTATATCACTATTTTTGTCAATAATTTTAGTAAGTGCTAATTCTTGCGGAATCGCTACAGTAAGATGAGGAACTCTCCAACACAACTTGGTAATTTTAATTTTGGGTTTTTCATCTTCATTACTGGATAATAATGCATTTGTATCATCATTACTTCTTATTAGAATAAGTTCTTGTTGTGAATTAAGAATAATCTTATTATAATCTTCAAAAAATCCTGAATACATCTTTAATGGTATACATAATGAAACATTACCTTTATCATCAGTCATAATTTTTTCTTTAGATTTTGTTTTCGGATACCAACCAGCATTTTCCAATTTAGCACTTTCATTTTGATTAAATGAAATATATCCCTTAAGAGTTGAAGTTATACCAATATCCCGAACGGAGTCAATAGTAACACCATTTAAAATATAGCGTAATTCTTTAAATAAAAATGCCGGAGCATTATTAATTAAAACAGTATTAGCTAAAGGGGAATCATCTTCTTTAGTTACTTGCAATTCCACATAAATTTCACTTTTGCAAGGTAAAGGATATTTTCCTGTTTGTTGCAAAGCAATTCTGATTTCATCATTTGGTCCGAGTTTTGTAGGATTAAAAGGATCGAAAGAAAGAATTTCCCAGCTTAATATTGATTCATCAACCAATACATTTTCTCTTACATTTAAATAATCCATTTTTATTTAAGTTTAAAACCCAAACTTTGAAGAAATTTTCTATTAGAAGGTGTTAACCTTTGGAAGTTTGATTTCCTACTAAAGGAAGTTGGTTTCTTTCTTGTCTTATTAATGTTTTTATTATTAAATTTTTTAGTAAAGTTTGCAGATTTATTGTTATATAATATTACCATCTTTAATCTACTTTTTTAAGATGTAGTCTGATGGTTATGGTTTCTTCTCTAAAATTAACCAAATCACCTTCCTGATCTATTATTTTAATGGCTATTTTATCAATTACTTTAACGGTGACTGGGAAATATATGACGTTTTGAGGTGACTCAATTATTTTGAACCCTGGAGCAACGCTCGTGAAAAATTGGTGTATTATATGAACAGGTTTCCCGTTTAAATATGATCCCTCTGCAATACTGCAGTCTATATTTATTGAATTTACTTTAATTATTTCCGCGGGAAAATCTGATATATGTTCAATGTTGGCTTCCAATCGCCCATTTTTAAACCCTAATAATTTACCAATAGTTCCTTCACGAAAAGTTATGGGGGCTGAACATTTAAGATGTGTACGTAAAGTATTATTATTTGCATAAAGACTAAAACTAATTTTATCCTCATCCAAGTGTTTTTTTTAAAAATCTGTTATGTCTTCTAATTCGTAGCTACCTGGGGGTATGGCTATTTCTAAATTTTCATCATGAATTAATACATTATTCCCAACATCAATATTGGGAATTGCATTAAATGTTTCGAAATTTACAAGACCGATAACATATTCAACATCTTCATCTAAATATATTGGAGGATGTAACTCTGATGTTAAAATAGCGGAATTGCCGCTAAGAACAAAACTATATGACATTTTACTTTAAAAATATGTTTAATAATAAACTAAAATTAGGTGTTACATATAGTTATAAAGAAATTTTAGACACAATTGACCACAATTTGTTTTGTTAAAGTTTTGATAACTGTTATAATTATAATTAACAATATTATTATTTTGGTCGCTATAAAAATATTTAATTAATTCAGAAGGGGGTCGCAAATTACCATAACTATCAAAATATATTATGTTTTTTCCTTTTTTTGTATATGCTATCCAGTGAGTACCAGCACCACTGTGATTATCTAGATTGACAATTGCACTTTCAATTAACTTTATCTTTTTTGGTAATTTATCCCTCATAAAAATACCACGAAAGTTGGGAATTTGTAAATATTTAGCGTATTTAAGTAAATCGTAATTTGTAAGTGCTTTTCGAGGTATATGTTTTAGCAGTTTTTTGAATAAGGTTTCAAGTATAATCCACATCCTGTTTTATAGGGTTTTAAATAAAGTCCACTTCCTTTTTTTCCTACCGCAATGGACTCCATCATTTGATTGTGTCGTTTAGATTCTTCTAATTTCGCTTTGGCTGCTTTTGCATCATTTACTGCTTTAGCAATACCTGCAGCCCCTCCTCCAAGAGCACCAAGAGCAGACAAACCAGCAAATAAAGGTATAAGTGGAAGAAATCCGCCAGTCTTTGGGATTGCAATTACCCTTTTCTTTGGAGGTAACACTTTACCAGTTTTTTTAATAGCTTTTAAAGCAGTTTGAATACTTTCATTTAGGTCTTTAAAACGTTTCCCCTTAATTCCTTTTCTAGCTTTTGAAATTACCTGAGATAATGATAGTCCTCGTCCTTTTCGAGTTTTTCGCTTGAACTTTCTTCTCGTTCGAAGTCCCATACCTAATTTTCTTTTAATTTTCATAGCACCAGTAATTCCTAGTGCAGCAGTTTTTTCCCCAAAACTAGAATCTTTAGCTTTGAACCTTGATAAAGCTTTGTCAGCTAATACTTTATCAGCTAAATGCCTTCTTTTTATATCATTTGATTGTGAGTAAGCAATATCGTGTTCTTTACAAGCCTCATCCAATAAATTTATACCTTTATCACCTCTTGACAATCGTTTTTCCAATTTTGTTCCAGGTCCACAAAAATTATAACCAGGAATATGCAATTCAAAGGGTAATTTATTTATTAATGAGTTTACTAAACCACTTCCTTTCCTTTTGCTGTTTGTCTTGTAAATGATTCGTTTATTATGTGATGGAAACATTATATATAGTTGCAATCCTAGTGATAACTAACCAGTTACATCACAATACTGAATATTAATAGTTTGTTTTATATATAAAATGAGAGTTGAGAAACAACCATACTCTATAACAATTAAGGATCATGAAAGTTCAGTGAATGGTTTTAGAAAACATGGAACACTGTTTGAGGGAAATAGTAAAAGAGGGTTAATTATTGGCCCGTCAGGCTGTGGCAAAACCAATGTTATTATTAGTTTGATTGAAGATCCGAATGGTTTGCGATTTGAAAATCTGTATGTTTATTCAAAATCCTTATATCAACCAAAGTATAAATATTTGAGAACACTTTTTAAACCTTTGAAAAAAATTGGATACTATGAATCTGAAAATGAAGAAACAATTGTTTCACCAAAACAAGTTAAACCAAACTCTATAATAATATTTGATGATATAGTGTGTTGTAATCAGAATGTTGTAAAGGACTATTTTTGTTTCGGAAGACACAAAAATACTGATTGTTTTTATTTATGTCAAACATATTCTTCTATTCCGAAACAATTAATTCGTGACAATGCAAATTTAATTGTTATATTTCAACAAGATCGAACAAACTTAAAACATATTTATGATGATCATGTTAATGTTGATATGTCATTAAACCAATTTAATGAGTTGTGCTTAATATGTTGGAAAGATAAATTTGGATTTTTAGTAATAGACAAAGACTCTAATGTGAAATCTGGCCGATATCGAAAAGGATTTGATTCATATATTTACTTATAAAAATAAACGTTTGATGGTAAATTATACCAATCATGGATGAACGTTTAGCAAGAGAGCTAGTTAAATCAAGAAAAGCTGTTAAACAAAAATATCAGAGTTTAAAAAAGGCGCAAACTAAATTGGAGGAAACATATAAACCGATAACTCAACCCTTACAAGAATTAATTTCAACGATTGGTAAAATTGAACCTGTTGAAATAAAGGAAGAGCTACACACACCAATTAAAAAAATTTATGAAACACCACAGAAAAGATCAATTCAAACACTAACACCAAAGAGAAAATTACAATATGGAACATCAACACCAGAAAAAAGAAAGACGGGAAAAACTCCACTCCTTCCTACAGAAATACCATCGATTATTGACTGGGACGCGAGTTTCGCTTCAGCAAGTCAAATGCCATCTATACAACAAACAAGTATTATTGCAGAAACAAACCCTTCTTCAGGTTCACACTCCACAATAGGAAATCTTTCAGATATACTGGAACAAACACGGCAAACAGTTAGAACATTTGTTGATACAGATTTATATAAAGAATATTTATTAGGATTTGATGAATTACCTCGCCAATATATTGATAGCGGTGTAAAAGATGTTGAACATGAGTTTGATCACCAATATGGAATAGTTCATGATTTGGAAACCGAGAAATTCTTTTTGGGTTTAACTCAAAAACCTGTCGAAATTATTGGTAAAAACATCAAAATTGAAGGAATAACCTATACAGGTACACCAGGTTTATATGAGTTATTATTTAAAAAAGAACCAATAGGGTATAAAAAACAAGATTTGGAAAATTATATGGATATTTTAAAAAGAACCAATGCATACCGTAGAAATAATGATCCAAATGAGCAGGTGCAGGGGAATGGATCACATAAATATATTTCTATAATAGGACCTTATTTGCAAAGCAAAGGAATTACAAAAACTAAAACTCTAAATCCCGAATCTCAACAAGCAGTCCAGGGATTTTTTGAAAGACGCAAAGCTCCATATAGAGAAAGTCGAGTGTCTTCAAAAAAAAACCGGATTTGGTATAACTTTAAAAGTTAATAAACCTAATACAGATTACATATATTGGGATAATGTAAACGAACTTGTTGAGAGACTTCGACTATTGGTAGCATCCATGCTTGCGAGACACACTGGTCATAACAATGAAATTATTTCCATTATTGAAGAACTAAGAGAAGCGAATATTATTATATAAAAGGACATAATAGATACTTTTAAACATTTCTAAAATGACCATCGATAAATTTGGTCGTCATATTTCAAAAAAATCTGCTCTAAACACATTATTATCACTAGAAAATAAAATATTATCAAATGTTGAAGAGAAAATAATAAAAAATTTTAAAAGCGATGTCAAATATATTGAAAACAAATTAATTCAAAATTTAGATCCCAGGTTGAAAAGCGATGTTAATAATTTAAATAAGAGAATAAATGAATATGATAACAATATACAAAATATTGCAAAAAAGATTAAGTTATTTGAGGATAAAGTTATTCCTGAATATAATGACAAGATAATTAATTTGAAAAATACTGTTGATGGAAATGATGAGGTAGTAGAAAAATTTTCTCAGAAAGTTTCTAAATATGCAAATGACTTTGACGTAGTGAAGTTAAAATATGATAAAGTTGATGATTTTGAAAATGAAATAAAAAATGAAATTACATCAATTAAATCAATAATTAAGGATACTTCAGCAATTGACAATGTCAAGAACAGTATTTCCAAGGAAATTACATCAAAGTCTCAAAATTTTACTAATTTGCTTAATGATAGAGTAGCAGAAGAAGTAAGGAATTTTAAGAAAATACATGACGTTATGGATAAAAATACACAAAATCTTGAAAAATCAATGAACACTCATTTCCTAATTCACAAAAAAGATACCGACAAAGTTAATGAATTTAAAGAACAAATTAAAGAATTTGAAATTAAAATCAATGCATATAAATCAAATTTACAATATTTAGAAGACAAATTGAAGGAGGATTTTCAAAACGAAAATGAAAAAATTGAAACAAAATTCAAAGATCAAATTACAAAAGATAATGAAAAAATCGAGGATATACTAAAGCAATTAAACAATATGAAAACCAAATCTGAAACGTCTTTTGACGAGGGAAATTTTACAAAGGCAATCGATGAGAAATTACAAAAAGAATTAGAATCCTTACTAGAAGTAGTGCAAGCTATAATGGAAGTTTCTAAAAAGGATGTATTAATTAAAATTAAAAATAATAGTTCAAAAATCGAGGAGACTTCTTTACTCATAAAAGAACTTGAAACATCTTATACAGATATACTACACAAAGCTGAAAAGACAGCGTCAGACATAAAAAATATAGAAAAAAAAATTGTGAAAATGACATTAGATATTACAAATGCAGAATTTCAATTAGGAAAAGATATAAAAAATCTAGAAGATAAATTAACAAAAGAAATAAAATCTTTGAACGAATTAGTTCAAAGAGCTGCTGAAGTTTCTAGAAAAGAATTTAATGATACAATGAATTATGCAAGAGAAGAAATGAATTCAACATTAGGTGGTTTCAAAAAAGATTATACGTTATCAAATGTTCTTTTGGAAACTAAATTTAATGTAAAAATGTCTGATCTTAATAACAACATCACCCAAATAAATTCGTCAATAAAAGAAATTAGAAATGAAAATAACAAATCATTTGAAACAATGGAAAATAAATTTAATGTAAAAATTTCTGATCTTACTAACAACATCACCCAAATAAATTCGTCAATAAAAGAAATTATAAATGAAAATAAAAAATCATTTGAAGCAATGGAAAATAAAATTAAAGAACTTACTAAAAAAAACTGAGATGATTTTTTTTATATTTTTCAACATCAGCGATAAAAGGCTTTTATAAACGGAATTTCAATTAGGAAAAGATATAAAAAATCTAGAAGATAAATTAACAAAAGAAATAAAATCTTTAAACGAATAAGTTCAAAGAGCTGCTGAAGTTTCTAGAAAAGAATTTAATGATACAATGAATTATGCAAGAGAAGAAATGAATTCAACATTAGGTGGTTTCAAAAAAGATTATACGTTATCAAATGTTCTTTTGGAAACTAAATTTAATGTAAAAATGTCTGATCTTAATAACAACATCACCCAAATAAATTCGTCAATAAAAGAAATTAGAAATGAAAATAACAAATCATTTGAAACAATGGAAAATAAATTTAATGTAAAAATTTCTGATCTTACTAACAACATCACCCAAATAAATTCGTCAATAAGAGAAATTATAAATGAAAATAAAAAATCATTTGAAGCAATGGAAAATAAAATTAAAGAACTTACTAAAAAAAACTGAGATGATTTTTTTTATATTTTTCAACATCAGCGATAAAGGGCTTTTATAAACGGTTTAGAAGGAGGTAAAGTTATTTGTGGGATTTATTTTCGAGAGTAAGGTATAAATTAATAATGAGTAAAATTAAGCAAGACGTTGTAAATGAATTACATAAACCGGCGAGAAGGCGATATAGAAGGAGACGAACAATTGTAAAAGGGCTTAATGATCTATTTCAAGCTGATCTGATAGAAATGCAGCCATATGCGAAATTTAATAGGGGTTTAAGATATATTTTAATGGTAATAAATGTGTTTTCTAAATTTGTATGGGCAGAACCTGTAAAATCCAAAACTGGTAAAGATGTAGCAGCTGCAATGAAAAAATTCTATTAACTTTAAAAACTCCCCCAACAAATCTGAATACTGATCAGGGTAAAGAATTCTTTAATCAAGACTTTCAGAAACTTATGGAGCAGTTCAAAATTAATCATTACAACACATTTTCTAATATGAAAGCTAGTATTGTAGAGAGAGTAAATAGAATGATAAAAAACAAAATGTGGAAAAAGTTTAGTTTACTAGGTAATTATAAATGGATCAGCTTTCTTAAAGAAATAATTACAGAATACAATAATACTAAGCATTCAACAATCGGAAAAAAACCAAACGAAGTTAACAAAAAGAATGAAATGGAAATCTTGAAATCAGCTTATACTCATAGGAAAACTGTGGATCCCAGATCACCAAAATTTCGTGTCAGTGATAGAGTACGAATAAGCAAGATTCGCGAACAATTTTCCAAAGGTTACACGCCCAACTGGTCAAACGAAATTTTTCAAATAAAAAAAATCCAGCTTACTAATCTAACAACGTATTTGATTCAAGATGGAAATGGGATAGATATTCAAGGAGGTTTCTATGAAGAAGAACTTCAAAAAGTAAGACACCCAAATGTATATCTGGTGGAGAAAGTGTTAAGAAAGAAAGGAAACAAAGTATTTGTAAAATGGTTAGGATTAGATAAATCTTAAAACTCTTGGATCTTCAAGAGAGATGTGATGTAATAGTAATTAATGCTGTAATAATAATTGATGTTTGTAATAAAAAAAAATGATTTTTTATATATATTTGTTTTATTTAAAAATAAGCTTATTACATAAACATTTTTTTAAATACAATATTCCTATAATCAGAGTCTAATATGGGATTTAAAATTTCTTCAGTCAATTTAATCCTTCTTCTAAAATGTTTTTGATTTATAAACTCTTCAGAAGTCATACGAGCTTTTCTGTAGGCGAAGTTCCAAGCAACCATCAGATGAATTTGGTTTCTTGATTCATCAATAGATACTGTCTTCTTCATAATAGTGCTTAGACTTTAATTTTTGTTCTAGTTCTTCGGGATGATTCAACAGCAGTTCCAGCATGGAGCACACATTTTCACTATTTAGATTTTGTTTTGGAGAAAGGACATTATATATTTTGTCAAAAGAATCTCCGTCGTAAAAATTGTTATTTCTAAAAACGTTGAAATAACGTCGAAAGTTTTGTTTTTGTAAAACATTTAATCTATATTCTATAAGTGGAATTTGTTCCCATAGTCTGCACACAGTTTCATTTCCATAGTAAATAAAATCACAGCTTTTCACAATCTTCACTATTGGTAATTCACCAATCTTTTCAAAATGAATAGATAAATTTTGCAAATATATCGGTTCATTGAAAACATTTGGTGAAAACATATAATTTGTTATAACTCCTTGATATTGCAATAAGTTCTTCCAATCATCTTCATTTAATATCACAGATTGACCATTTTTACCACCAAGTTCAATGCATGGTAGAAAATCACTTTCCACCCACAAACCAATCACAGCATATTTAGAGTTAGAATTTTTTAAATTATATTTTGTAGAATTTATAATTGTTTTTTTTATTTTCTTTTTTAATGGTGAATTTTCAAATATATTTTTACTCTGATTACTGAACATTTTAAATGATGTATTTCAAAAACTAACTGGCTATCTGCTTGCTCTCAAAAAACTAACTATCAATCCGTTTGCTCCTAAATTTTATACATTTTCCCTCTCCTCTCAAGTGGAGGGGTAAACTTATTTTCCCTCTCCATTTAAGAGGAGGGGATAAACTTTAAATGTCTTTATACTAACGAGAATCAATAAAAAACAAAATTTATATTATTTTTTTAACATTTATTAAATATTTTTATAGATATTTTTTCATGAAATACAATAAAATTAAACATGTACAAATAAATATTGCTGCTGTAAATATAATAACAAATATATAACAACAGACACAATGACAAGATTCTTCTTTTTTATTATTGAAAGGAATCCAATCTGAATATTGTAATGGTTTGTTTGTCATGGAATATTTAATTTTTATGTATGTATTTTCACACAAAGCAGAATCAGTTACATTATAGGTAAAAAAGTGTGAATTTCCAACAAGATATGTCATTTTCATCTGTTTGTAACAGTCGGTTTCATTTTTGAGGGCATTTATACATATATCAGCCCTAACTGTATTAGGAGGAATGTAATTTACATATATCACATTTCCAACAAGGGAAACTAAAACTATTAAAGATGCAGCAGTCATTGTTGTAATATTACTAACAAATAATGGTATTTCTATACAATATATATGTTTTTGGATTCAGTTCCCCCTCCAACTTTTAAAGCTTCAAAAACGACTTACATAATTTATCATCATATAAAATGATGTCTTTATAAAGATGAAAAATTACTAGGAGTAGTTAATTCTAATCGCGGTTTTTTATTTTTAGATCCATTTTCGTTTCTAGAACTTAAAAAAGTTAGAGTATCATACATCATTTTCATATCTTTATCAAAAAAATCTGTTTCCAAAATATCCTTATGTCCCCATGCAAGAGTTTTTGTGGAATTTGGTATACAATATCTTTTATCATCATGAGTTGTTAATGCCAATTTATTTAACAAATTAGTGTATATATTATGCATATCTGACTTGAATACATACATGGTGCAGAATATTTTGTCACCTTTCTCAACAACATCTTTATAATCTGATAATGTTAATTGATTTTTTATACATGATCTACTAACGCCTTTTGCTTTTTTATCTACACTATTTTTGGATTTTATACAATATGCTTTAGCACCAGTTCCATAAAAACTTTCAATGGGAATCCCTTTGTACTCATCTTTAAATTTACCAACAACTGATGTTGTAATAGGCATGCAATGAATATTTTGTTCAGAAAAATTAGAAGTATCAAATTTATCCAGATTTAGCTTCATATCTTCATAAAAGTTTTGGGTCTGAACTTCAAGAATTAAGGAATCAGTATCCGTATATAATAAATTTAAATTATTACCATATTTTACTTTTAAATACCCATAATAAAAATTATACATTACAGTTTTTGCAATATCCAGAATACTCATCCCAACATAAATTGGTTTATTGTATTCAATGCAAACCTGTTGAAGTTGAAGAACAACTAGATTTTCAGAGAAAATTTTAAAATCCTTTAATTGAGGTTTAGAAATAAGTTTTTCGGCACTAAATTTATTACCCTGTCTTTCCCATTGAGATACTAATTTAATATCTGCTGGCCTATCAACATTTTCCATGGTTTTACCGAAAATTGAATTATTTGCCAATTTATAACAATTTTTATCAAATTTATTTTTAGATAAATTTCGTAAATTTGTATTTAAATCTATATATTCCGCTAACCATGGTGATTGTGTAAACTTAACTGCTCTGTGTATTTTTATGATTTTGAGTCCAAATTGTAGACATTGTTTCAGATATCGGTAGTGAATGATATAGTTATATTTATTATGTAAGTTTGGAATTAATTTTGAGTGGTTTGAAATTGGTGGTGTATATTGTTCAGGACAAAATGGGAAATCATTATGACTATCATGTAAATAATTTGGATATTCTAAATCAACTTCAAATATGTATCCTATAGATGATGTGTCTGAAAGTTCGGATATATTTAAAGTTTCTATTTCGAGCTTAGGTACCCAAGCAAAATTTTTTTCAGGCAAATATTGTTTCATAGCATAACCATACAAATTTGTGGCGTCTAAGTAAGCGATATATGTTGTAGGTCTTTCAGGATTAAAATTTTCTAAGAATGGATTATTTGCTTCAGATTTGCGTTTGGAACAAGTGCTAACCCCACCACGAACACCTTTTTTGAAAAAATGAAGCATATCTGGTTCCGTTAATAATTCTAATTCTACATTAGTTAATTTCATCATTGCATCCCAGCACATAGAAGGGCTAGTGACATAATTAACAGGATCTAACTTATAGGTTTTAATACATGTGGATCTATAATTTTCAAAAACATCAGCCAAAAGTAAAACATCAGATTTTAAGTAAATATCGGAATAAGCCCCTATTGTAGAACACTTAAATAGATTCCACACTTCTACAGCACGATTGTAGTCTTGAGGAGAGATATTTTCATCGGTTAAGTTATTATAAAATTTATCAATCGATGGTAGAGATTTCTCATTTAATTTTTCGTTGGAATCTATGTAAGAGTATGGAAATACCCCTTTTTGTCTAATGTATCGAAATTCATCAGCATTTGAGAAAAACTTTTTAATTTCAAAACATTGTGAATCTTGTAGAGTTTGTGATAGCGACTCTAAAGACTCTGGGAAAAATTGAAAAAAATCTATAAAGCGTAGTCGCAAAGAAACTGGTTTCCGCTTTTCTGACACATAACTGTCAACGAAAATTTCCTTACTAAAAGAAATATACTTTTCTTTATTTTGAGCTATAACACTAATATTTTCTTTATTATAGCAAAGCGATTTAATAAATAGGTGAGAATCATAGTTTTTTAAATTATGCAATACTAGTGGTATATATTTTGGAGGTTTAAAATGCAAATTACATATTGAGTGGGCGGCTCTTCGATATTTACCTGTAATATGACAATGATCCCTACACTTTATGAAATTTCCTTTTGAAAAAGGTTTTTCACATACATAACAAATGCTAGAATTTTCATATGCAATCTGTTCCACAGATGATAAATCTTTCAATGGTACTTGATATTTTAAATATTTTTTATAAATTTCTTTTACATCATTTTCAATGTATTCAATAAATTTTATAGCACAATCTGTACCTCTATAAAGTTTAAGACACACAACATTCTCATCAAATGATGATTTAATATAATAAGCAAATGAATAGGGTACATGTTCAGCAGTTTTAATAGTATATGAGGTTGTCGAATCAGGTGTAGATTGTTGGCACTCAATGTTTTTCAAATAACATTCAAAATCGGCATAAATAACAAAAGGAGCTTTATACTGTTTCTGAATATTTTGAAACTTTAATATATTTGCAGGAATATAATTGCCAAATTTATCCAAAATCAAATTATCTGAAGGAAGCTCAATTCGAACAAAACTACAATCACGTTCTAAATGTGTGTTAAGTTTTTCATATGTTCCAAAATATTGAAGGCATCCATCACATAAGTATTTTTTTATTTTCTTTTTTGATAATTGTTTGGATACCAAGCAACCTAAATCTTTTATCCAACAGTAGTGGTTATTTCCATCATCAGAACTTATTAAAAGCAAATTAATATGTAATTTTTTCTTTTCATTATTATAATGTAAAGGACCGACAATCTCATATATCTTTTTATTATCCCTTAAAAATTTTTCAACTCCATATACATTTATGGACAAATTATTTTTTTCCTCAAACTTTTTTATATCTAATAATTTTACTGGAAATTCAATACCTATAAAATCGAAAGCGTCTCTGAAGTCTGGATATGATGAGGTCTTTCGAGGATTACCGGTTGGCTGGTATGCTGCTGAAACCACTGCCCAGGCGAAAAAGCAATTGTCCTCATTCATCACATTCACTATTGATTTAGAAAAGTGATGCACCTTAATGTAGGAGGAGGCATTCAATGAGTTGTACTTATTGATGTTGACTTCCAAATGCAGAATTCTTTGTAGAGCCCACCCTGTAATAGGAATTAAAAAATTAGTTCTGAATAATATTTATTAGAGATGTACAAGTGATATTAAGAAAACTTAGCTCTTGAGATTAAGAAAACTTAGCTCTTGAGATTAAATAATAATTACCTGAATCTCTTTCCGGCAATTCATCTGCTTTGGTTTCAATAATCTTGAATAAATCATCGTAAAGCTGTTGTAGATCAGTTTTATGGGTTACAATGAAGAACGGTGTATTAAATGACTTAATTGAAGTAGAGGTTAAAGTTGGAGAATAATATATTCCAAATAATTCCAAATTTACTTTAGCACATGTAAATTCTTGTTGACGCTGGCGTATTAATGTTTGCACTTTATTACCAACATCTTGCTGAAACTTTTTGATGTCGATGTGATAATTCTGCGAATATATTCTGTAGGAAGCTATTCGACATTTAAATGCACTCCTGATAACGTCAATTCCATTTCCATATTTTATGCAGCTCCTGTTTTTATGAATATTTGTCCTCAAGTGTGTGCTCCAGGAATTAGATTTGACATTTACTTCACAATCTTGGCAAAATCGCATTGGAGGTCTTGAAAGTAGTTCATCAACTGAAACAATTATTATTTTTTAATTCCTCTGTAAACCTTTATTACTTAATAATAAAAAGAAAAATTAAAAGGAAAATTATAGCTAAATATGTTATAAAAAAAATACTTACGATTAATTATATAATCTTCCAAGTTAAAGGTGTTTTCGTTATTGACAAAATTTTCTCGAAGGTGGCGTACAATATGTGATTTTCTTTTAAATTCTCTTAAGCAGTGTGTGCAAAGGAGAGTCATTTTAAAATGGAATCGGTTAGGGCCGTGTCGCTTTTAAATAAATACAATTTTGATCTATCAAGACCCAATGACATAGAATAATTAGCAATTTTTTCAGCTCGCGCAATTTAGAAAACTTTTGGATTTACTTTTGAATTAACTTTTGGATTCACTTTTCAATTTGAAGGAAAACATGGATTTTTTAAAAAAAATATATTTGCCAAATTTAAAAGAAGATCGCCTTGTCTTTGTATACAATTTTTAACGTCTTTTAAAGTTGAATTAGATAAATTATTACATATATTATCTAAGTTTAAATAGGAATAAACCATTGACTTAAATCTAGATGTGGCACACCTTGTTTCATTCCTATTTAAGCTCGGCTTAGTTTTCTTATGTAGAAACTTATCTAATTCTCCAATAGCGACTTTATTTGTTGGATTGATCTTCGGAGCTGTTGTTACAGCGACTGGTAGAGAAAAATTTTTTGAAGTTTGTGCCCCTAAAGTTTTGGAACTAGAAATATCACCGTCCAATTTTGACTTTTTTAAATCTGAACAATCATTTGTTTCTGATAAAGAACGTTTTTTAGAAAAATTTTTTTCAATTAAATTTTTAGAACTTTGTTCTTTTAAATTTTCAGAACTTTGTTCTAAATTTAGGCCAGAAGGATTTTTCAAAAATTGATTTTGATTACAGGAAGAAATTAAGAGACATTGAGGCTGCTCATCTTCAAAATTTTCAGTATAAGTATATACCTCAATGTCCCCCACAATTTCGCCACAACTCAAATCAAAAACATCTACCGAATTTACTGAATTTCTGGTATAGCCAAATTTGGATGGTTGTTCAAACCCCTGAATAAAATTTTGATCCAACCCTTCAATTAAATTTTGATCCAACACTTCAATAAAATTATGTTGAGCTTTGGATGAGACGTTTATAACAGTCTCAACGTTGTCGTTGGAATCCTCTGATGAATCTGACGATGCATCTGAAATTGGCGAATAGTGGGGACGATAAACCTCTTCCATATTATTTTTCGAAAAACCCCCAATGCCAATCCTCTTATCATTATTTAAAGCTCCCTCGTTACCAACCCCATTATTATTATTGTTTAAAACCCCCTTATTATTTTGTTCCTCACAGCTCTCAAAAGTCTCCTGATATTCCACATCACCCTTAATTAAATTTTGCCCTGAGCTATTTTCACAAATTTCACCCCCTTCTAATATATCTAAAAGTTGTTCCAAATTATATCCCTCATTTATTTCAGAATTGCTAATTAAATTTTTCCTCAATATATCATTATTTAAATCATCGAAATTAATTGTTTCAAGAGGTTCTTGAGGAATATCTGGGATAATAGATTCATCCAAAACTTTTAAGAGCTGTGTCAAAATATCGCTTTCACCAATTTCGGAAGAATCGCCAGATTCAGATGAATTGTTAAATGTATTAATATCAATTTCCCTAAATTTAATATCTAGCTCCTCGTCGCTTAGCCCACAAAATGAACAATCAATCAAATCATGCACAAGGCAAGCGTCGTTTAAATCGAAGGCTGTTAAGTCGATGTTTTCAATTTTTACATTTAAAAATTACATTTTAAATTATAAATTAAAAAATCAAAAAAATTATAAATCGATAAAAAAATCAAAAAATCAATAAAAAAATCAATAAAAAAAATCCACAAAAATGAAAAAATCAATCAAAAATTGGCTTTTAAAAGATGAAATAAAAATGAATTAAAAATCCAAAGAATTAAGTCAAAAATATTAAATCAAAAATATGAAATCAACAATACAAACCAAATGAAAATTAATAATATGTCACTACGTCACACGAAATAAATCCGACTATCAAGATATATTAAAATCGATTCGATAATTTTACAAGCGTACGCTAATAGCGAGATTTAAACTGAAGAGACGCTTCGTACCCAGCTGCCTTTTAAAGCAGCCAAGAGCCTGGTACCGGCTGGTACGGCGTGGCACTGCATGGTACGACGGGAACCGTGAGACCGTGAACTCGAGAGAGGTCGTTCAACGGTCGTAAGTTGTTTTGTTCTTAAGGAAATGACGAGTAAAGAGGAGAAGAAGAAAAAAAAAAAGTTGTTTTTTGGAATAATATAAAAACAGTTTTTTTTTTCCGTTTTTTTTTTTTTTTTTTCGTTTTTTATATTATTCCAAAAAACAACTTTTTTTTTTTCTTCTCCTCTTTACTCGTCTTTTTCTTAAGAACAAAACAACTTACGACCGTTGAACGACCTCTCTCGAGTTCACGCTATCTTTGCCTTCTTCTTCTTCTCATTCTTCGGACTGGTTTCGCCGCTGGAGGTAGGAAAAGTGGTATTTCAGTATTGTATATAAGGATTTACAGCGTCTTGACTTAGCATTCATTGAATTTAAAATATAACATGAGTACCTTCATCGTTTTGACTCTGGAAGATTTTATAGGCTTCTTAGAGCATCAGGCGAACCTGATGGATAGCCTAAGAAGCCTTTCACCGAACTCAGAAGACACTGTGATGTGGCCGCCGCCGTCAGAGGCTGAATTTTTGGAAGAGGAATTTAACGATGAATTCCTCATGGATGATTTGCCAAGTGAGGAATTCCTCAATATGTTTGAGCCCTCCTTAGATCCAGAGCCCGTCGAATTTGACCGAGCTCTGGATGAAATAATGAGAATGCAGCCTCTGCCGGTTTATCAGCAACAGCCACAGCAGCAGGAGCAGCAACAACAGCAGCAGGAGCAGCAGCGGGAGCAGCAGCGGAAGCAGCAGCGGGAGCAGCAGCGGGAGCAGCCACAACAACAGCAGCAACAACAGCAGCAGCAGCAGCAGGAGCAGCCACAACCACAGCAACAACAGCAGCAGCGAAGGCAGAGTTACCCTCGAAAGTGCAAGAGGCCACAGCAGCAACAGCAACAGCAACATCAACAGCAACATCAACAGCATCAGGAGCAGCCACAACAACAGCAACAACAACAGCAGCAGCAGCGAAGGCAGAGTTACCCTCGAAAATGCAAGAGGCCAATAAATTATAAATTATAAATTGGCCTCTTGCAGAGCAGCAACCTCTGGCAGACAACAACAACCGATGGCAAAGCAGCAACCTATGGCAGACAACAGCAACCTCTGGCATGCAGCAGCAACCTCTGGCATGCAGCAGCAACCTCTGGCATGCAGCAGCAACCTCTGGCAGACAGCAGCAACAATCTATGGCATCCCAAAATGGTATAAATTATAAATATGTATTTATGTATATATGTATATTTGTATTTTGGATATAGGAATAATAAAAAACAAAGTCGTTGAAGAAAATATTTTATTTTTTTCTATTTTTTATACAGAATCACACCTAATAACCAAGTTTCTTTAACTTGAAAGAATTATTATGAATAGGATGAATATAATTTTTTTTTACAAGCATAGTTATGAAAACTAGTTTTTTTTTTAACTTGGAAGAATTATTCTACATGGAAGAATAAATCATAGTCTGTTGTCAGGGAATTAAACCTAATTGTTCTTTATCTTATATATAAAATCTTATTTAAATGTCTTAGTTGACATTTTAAACTTAATATTAAAAAATACTAGGGTGAATGAATAAATTCAAGTGTAGTATTAAATTCATTTATTTAAAATTCAATTTATCGATAGGATTGATTGTGCATATTATGTAGAAAAAATTATTCTACACTGAAAGAACAAAATCATTAGTTCTTCGAATCTTAATATAAACAAATTTCTATTTATTTAGATGGCACCCTTATATTTATTTAACTTAAACTTAATATATATCTTATAACTTATATCTTATAACTTATATCTTACAACTTATATTTTATATGAAATCTTATTTAAATTAGTTGACATTTTAAACTTAAAATTCAAAAACTACTAGGGTGCATGAATAAATTCAAGTGGAGTATCAAATTCATTTATTTAAATTTGATTTATCGGTAGGGTTGTTGTGCATATTATTTGAAAAGAATTATTCTACACTGAAAGAACAAAATTATAATTTCTTTCAATGGGAATAAATACAAATTCTTATTTATTAACATCATTCCCTTATATTTACTTACATAGTTTCTTATATTTATTTAACTTAGCAGAACAAAATCTAAATTCTTATAAAATATTTTAAACTTAAATTTAATATTAAAAACGCCATAGTGCATGAATAAGTGCAAGTGAAATAAATTTATTTAAAATTTGATTTTTCGATTAGATGGTTTTGCATATTCTTTAGTTCTGGTTTGTTACATATTATACATGCTTGTGAAGGAGTTGTTATGAATAAATCGTTTTCACACGTGTTGCATTGCAGATCTTTTTCGCAACATATAAAGGATCGTTTATAGTGGCTATTAACAAAATTATTTTTCCCATTTGGGCAATTTAGAGCATGTATATAGTAACATTCACAACATAAATTATATGCACCGCCAGAAGATGAAATAATTACGACATAAGATTGAAAAACGCACACTTCTCGCGTAAGGTAATTTGGTGTCAATGTATCACTTGCATTTATTTTTGCCACTTTCACGAGTCCCTCTTCTCCACACCCGTTTGGAACGCCATTATCCTCTATCCCATCGTCTTCTTCATCTTCATCGTCGTCTTCGAAATTATTTCGATCAATAGTGATCAGAGAATCCTGTCTTGCGTGAAACTTTCCTCTTCCAGCCAAGTTAAAATGAGTTGTTTCATCTTTGTACATTGACTGGATCGTTTCATCGCAAGCAGAATCTAAATATACATGTGTCTGATCCATTTCGAAGACTGTCCGATGAAACTCGATTCACTTGTTCACACTATTTTTTAATTTTACAACACTTTTTCATTGGTAATGGCGGGCCGTCTATGTGGTGTTGATATAGTGGATAGTGTTTAAAACACGGCAAATTTAGCTGCAATTCTTCGTCACTTCTATAATTTTCCGGCAACCTATTCCAAATTTGTTGTAAACTAAGTGAATCGACGAATGTTTTCAAGTAGTTGATGGGAAAGAAGGCCAAGTCTTGATCTTCAAAATCGGTAAGATTTTTTCCGTTATTTTGGTAGGAAATTATTACTTGGCCTACACGTTCAATGAGTTGCTGTTGTTGTTGTTGTTGGTCGCTATTTGACATCGCGCACGAATGACTGAAGTTCGCTCAGATTCGATCGTTTAAAATACCAGCTCCCCTCCAACTGCTACCAGCTCCCCTCCAACTACTGTGGTGGTTAGGAAGGAGGTAGGAGGTGGAGCAAAAAGAGGCGGAGTTTATGAAACCAATCGGAATAGGGGGCGAACTTGGGTAGCCAATCAGAAACAAGGTCATTCTTGGCTGACCAATCAAAAAAGTGGTGGGGGGGTCAACTAGAAGCCCCCTATTCCCACTACTCCAATTATTGTATGAAAAAATAATTAGTATGGGGCAAGCGTTAAGTATAGTTTGTCGTGGCCAAATATTTTTGAAAAGGCAAAGATCCTAACTTTTTCGAATAATTTTTTATTCTTCTTGCCGATAAATTGTTTAAACTTGAGTCGAACGCTAGGTCGCACCGCAAGTCGCAAATTTATTTATTTATTGTTAAAATCCTCAATGATTTTTAACACCGAAATTTTAACGCAGAAAAAGTACAGGTAATTGGAATTTATCGTAAAATTTTAAAAATGCGCAAGAAAAGTATGAGTAACTGGAGCAATTTTAAAAATTCTCAAAGTCGAAAAAAGTAAGGGTAACAGATCTGATTTTTAAGAAGAAATTAAGATAAAAATTAGATTTTTACGAAAACTAATAAAGGGGTTTCCGCAAGTAAATTTGGAAAATTTAACTAGCGTAATGTCTCTGGAGGTTAAGGTTTTTCAATCTAATTTTTTACGATTTTCACCGAAAACTTAGAATGTCTTTAACGTTAAATTTCCGCAAAAAATCTTCTTAGTTTTTCTTCTTAATCTTCTGACTGAAAGAGAAAGTTTTTTATTTTATTTGTTGAGTATTTGAAATTTAAGTTAGAATAGCTACGCGATCTTTATGACGGGGATCCGAGATTGCAACACCAGTTCGCGCATAGAATCCGGAATATCGCCCGTCTTTCGAACTGTAGTGTTTCGGGCTCTGGGAAATAAAATCTACCTTACTTAGATACTATTTATTTTTATCCAGAGGACTCCCGATACACCGTATTTAAACCGATTTTTTTGCAATTGGTTTATGATTTTTAAAGCATTCGGGCGCCCCAGCCTTTGGCAATTACGCTGGTAAAAACTACTAGTTCATCCAGGAACCTCGGAGGTACTTTATTTTAAATGATTTTAAAAAACAATATCACTTTCAGCAACGCAGCCCTCTAAAAGATCGTCGATGTTGTAATCTCTTCTTGGCTGTTCAACCGTCCTAAAAACGATGAAAGTTCTTCTCAACTTGCAACCACTTCTTAAGGCAACTGAATTCCCCTACTCCCCTTGAATATTATCTTTCCTTAGATCTGATTTGCTACTCGTTTAATACTACTTCAATTTTGCTACTGCCGCTGGTTTTTGTATAATAATATAATTATACTTTCCAGGAAGTCACATCTCAAAATCAGGTGATGTGCCGACAAAGTAACGTGATATTCAAGCGCAAATTTTTACGTTGAATTTTGTCGCCGGATATGCATAAATTCTTTTAAAAATTGTTTTTATAACATTTAAGCAGATAAGAAAAACAATTTACAATTGTTTTTTTCCGCTGTTCCGTTTTTACGTACATTTTCAACAGTATATTTTCAGTAAAAATAATTAAACGTCCAAATAATCACCAAAATAAATATATTTTGTTTCTAATAACATCTAGCGTCAGCCCCAATATTATAAAACAAAATCAGCAACAGTTCTGCTTCAAAAGAAAAAAAAATATGATAATAATAATTAATTCACAATATATGACAAATGTAATTACTATGCAGGTACGAGCCCCTGATGTCCTGAATCTATTGTTGTTTTGTGCCTTTATCTAACCTGAGAACCCTAAATTTTCTGGCAACTTTCTAACCAAGATTTAACTTTTCAAATACAAAAAATTTGACTAAATGAAATTATAAGTTATATATTATGTAGCATGAATGTTTCAAAACGAAAGAAAAAATATAGAATTTTAATTAAAAATTAATGATTAATAGAATATAGCTACTACGCGTTGGTCCTTTTTGTTAAAATATTAATCCACTACTTTAAGGCAATTAATTTTTATTAACATCCCTTAAGCTGACCACAAAATTTTATGTGACAGCATTTGACCATAGACTCCTGCAAACGGAATATTTTGGTAGCTTGTGGCCGTTAGGTCTACGATTTTCAGCTGTCGCATATTAGTTTGTTGCTATTACAAAAACCTATAAATAAATATAACAGTAACTAAGGCACACTGAAAGTATGGTAGTTTCTTTTCAGTTTTAGTATCAAACAACTACAGGTTATTTAGGGTTTACTAGTACCAACAAACACAAGTTCAACACTCAAAAAACAGCTGTTGTCTAGCTAGTCAGATGACGTCTCTTGATTTGAAGCTGATAAATTAAACAAAACAAGTTTCTCAAAAGACTTTCTATTAACAAAGACAAACAAAAAACGAAATATTTACAGTGAAAAATTTATAATTAATTACGAACAACAATTCCAAAGTAATTAACATCATTGCTCTTATTGGCCGTTCTATCAATAAAAATGTAAAACCCAATTTTGAAAATAATGCGTTTAAATAGCTCTCTGAAATATTAACTAAGAAAAGCATAAAGCGTAAAAATAGCTATTTAAATTGCTTTAACAAACCATAGAAAGTCACACTTTTCTCAAACGAAATAAAACAGGATTTTCCCCAAAATAAAAGAAAAATTTAAAATAAAAACCTTATCACTGGTTAATGTCGTCAATCAATTATCTAAAACTATTCTCAAAACCGTGCCGACTCTAATGAATTTCCGATCGCAACTGAAGTTTATTACTGCCACTCCATGCAAACCTGTAGCTGTCAATTTCATTCACGAAAGTTTCGGTCGTCTCGTCCGTAGATGGTGTTAGCCATCTTTTGCCCAATACTTAATTCCCGAATTGGCATCTGAGTGTCTTAAACTTATTTTTTATATAAAAAAGAAGTTAATCAAACTAATCTAATTCTTCCTATAACTAAAGTACATATATATATATATATATATATATATATATATATATATATATATATATATATATATATATATATATATATATATATATATATCCCACACGTGTCCAAGTTGACCTCAAGAAACATGATTACAGTGCATTTGCACACCATTCCCGAAACGCAAACGTAATCAGTATTTTCACTTCGTAAGATTCTCACGGACGGAAATGCTGATTTGGCAGATAAGACTATTATAAATAGGAAGGTGTACTTAGTTTTAGATACTAGTAATATAATTAATTGTAGCACGTTACTATGTCAGTTAAGAATTTGTTTTGTATTTAATTTAAAGTATTGAAAAAAGTTGTAAAGTAAATAAATAAGATTTTTTAAAAAGTGATTTTTGAATAAAGTGATATAAAATTGGCGCAGTCGGTAGGATCTGTCAAACGCTATTAGAACAAGAAGAATCTAACTGGTAGCGGCGGATCCTAATCCCTTAACAGAAAAAGGACCAGCGGCATTGAGATTGCTCCCACTTGTCGAGGCTACGGAAGGAATACCTGGTGAAACCCCTGGTAGTTGCAGTCAAGAACACGACGGCTCAGATGCTCCTGCTAATGTAAGTTAATGAATCATCTCGTTAATTAATTTGATTTTAATTTTATTGATTTAAAAGAAAAGTGTTCGATTATCTATTAATTTCCCCTTTTCTTTCGCATTTCCATTGCATAATAGTTTAAGAAAATATTTTTACCGTTACTGTTTAATATAAAAACAAAATGTCAGTGCCAGAAAACCAAATGGGAAACAATGGGCAAGTCAAACCTGAAGAAGGGGAGATAGAACCCTATAAGTTATCGGAAATATTTTCAATTATACCCGAGTTTGAGGGTGACCAAATCTTTTTGGGAACATTTTTAAACGCGTGCGAACATGCGTACAATATGTCCACAAGGAATCAAAAAACTCTATTCGTAATTCACATAAAAAACAAGAGGCAGAGCAGCCCAACTTATTAGTTCTAGGAATCCTAATTCCTATTTAGAAATAAAACAATTACTAAATTTACATTTAGGCGACTCCAGAGACCTAACGTCCCTTATACAAGACCTACAAAGACTTAAACAATTATCAAACGAATCACCACTCACATTTTATAACAGATTACAAATTTTGAGTGCCAAAATGAATGCCAGTGTACAAAAATCTAATCTCACCACCGACCAAAAGGTAGCTCAAACTTCCCTTATAGACACGATGACATTAAACACCCTATTAACCGGGTTAGAACCCAGATTAGGCCAACTTATTCGCGCCGGTAATCCTACATCTCTTTTGCAAGCCCAAACTCGTATCAAAAGAGAGTTACAACTATCGTATTTTGAAAATCAAAGGATAGTTAAGCCTAACCCTCCAAAGCCAATGCCAATTGTTAGGAGACCACCCCCTCAACCCCTAAAATGTTTCAAATGTGGCCTTAACGGTCATATTTCTAGCCAGTGTCGTTCGCAACAAGAACGCTATAATCCTTCTTTAAATTCTGGCTTTCAAAGACCACCGAACAAACCCTCTGGAACAAACTATCCACAACCTACCAATGGATTTTCAAGTTATTCCAGACCCCCACAATATAATAATTCACTCCAAAATCGTCCCCAAATGCAGAACCGGAATCCTAACTTACGAGTTAACCCACAAGGAACCCATCATCTAAATACTAATTATGGATACGACAGTTACCAAGACCCTTACAATTACTATCACTACGATTGTCAGGAATACGAGAACTCCCAAAGCCAACCCTATTACCAACCCTACGATGACAATTACAATCAAACTTCGCAAGAATACCCAGTCGAACACCTAGATCCGGAAAATTATCAGGATTTTCTGTCACTCCCGATTCCACCAAACCCTCCGGATGAGTCCCATCAGGAAACGGAACTCCTACAGGACATACAAACGAAAATTCGGACGATGAACCTGGACGACATGAACCCCAACCTGAACTTTCCCGAACAAGAATTTCTCTAAAATCTCTTTTAACAGTCAACTCAAAAAACTTGTATTATATAAAGGATACTCCGCAAAAATTTAAATTACTTATTGACTCCGGTGCAGGAATTTGCATTTTTAAGGAATATACCGCTCAAAATTTCCGCCAAAGATTACCTGAAAATGTCACAATTCAAGGTATTACAGATCAAAAACTTTCTATAAATGAGTCAACTCTTGTTCCCTTCACCGCAGGCAATCGGCACAAGGTCTACATTTACAATCTAGATATTGAGTTCGATGGCATTTTAGGTCTAGATTTCTTAGAACATTATGAATGCGTAATCGATCTTAAAAATAAACAATTAGTTACAAATTTTAAAATTCTTCCTTTATACAAAGTAGGAGAAAACGAAAATGAACAAATTAACACTAATATTTCGGACAATCAAAATCTTAACACAATGTCTATAGAAGCTAGGGCCGAACGGGTTTTTAAATTAAAATGTGATCTTTCCAATGTAGATGCCGTACTAATAGCACAGGAAAAAGACAAGGTTAGACTTCCTAACGCTTTAGTAAAAATCAATGAACGCGGCGAATTTTCTACATCAATAATAAATGCCAACGCGATACCAAAAGTCGTCGAATTTTCAAACATAATCCTAGAACCGATAAACGACACTGCTGAACCTTTTTATAACTTTAAAACATGCAGGGATCAGAAAGATAATCATTACGACAGGGTTTCTATAATAAAAAATCTTTTACGAACCGGTCATCTAAACGAGGAAGAAAAAGAACTTATAACAAATTTATGTTTAGATTTTACTGACATCTTTACCTTGAAGGTGACAGTTTGACATTTACCAATGAAATAAAACATTCGATTGACACAAACGGCGCTCATCCAGTCTTTACTAAATCATATAGGTACCCCCAAATACACAAGGAAGAGGTAAAAACACAAGTTAATAAAATGTTGACAGAAGGTATTATTCGCCCTTCAATTTCACCCTGGTCATCGCCAGTATGGGTAGTTCCGAAAAAACTGGACGCCTCTGGCAAGCAGAAATGGCGTGTTGTAATCGATTACCGTAAGCTAAACGAGCTTAGTGTAGACGATAAGTATCCCTTACCCAATATTTCTGACCTTCTAGACCAATTAGGCAAGTGTGAATATTTTACGACACTTGATCTTGCCTCTGGATTTCACCAGATATAAATCGACCCTAAAGATATCCAAAAAACAGCTTTCACTGTAGAAAACGGCCATTACGAATTCGTTCGAATGCCGTTTGGCCTCAAAAATGCCCCGTCCACATTCCAACGTGTCATGGACAACATTCTTCTTGGCATCCAAAACGAGCGTTGTCTAGTTTACACGGATGACATCATAGTTTATTCTCCCACTGTCCACGAACATATATCACGCCTAACAGAAGTCTTTAAGCGTCTTCGAAAAGCAAATCTAAAAATCCAGCCAGATAAGTGTGAATTCTTAAGAAAGGAAGTCGCATATCTTGGCCATCTTATCACTTCAGATGGCGTAAAGCCCAATCCATCTAAAGTAGAATGCATAACCAATTTCCCAGAGCCAAAAAAGGCTAAAGACATTCAATCCTTCCTAGGGCTAGCTGGCTATTCCGCCGATTTATCCCAAATTTTGCCAAAATATCAAAACCTCTAACTCGTCTCTTAAAAAAGGACACCCCGTTCCACTTCGACGCCGAATGCAAGGCATCTTTTGATGAATTAGGGAAAGCTCTTGTCTCTAACCCGATTCTCATATACCCTAACTTTCAAGAACGTTTTGTGCTAACAACTAACGCAAGTGCATTCGCTATTGGCGCTGTGCTTTCCCAAGGCCCAATAGGTAAAGATTTGCCTATTGCTTACGCGTCAAGAACTTTATGTAATGCCGAAACCAGATATTCCACGATATAATGCGAATTACTCGCCATTGTTTGGGCAGTGAAACAATTTCGACCCTATCTTTATGGCCGAAAATTCACCCTAATTACGGACCATCGTCCATTAACGTGGCTCTTTTCTATCAAAGACCCTGGCAGTAGGTTAGCAAGATGGCGGTTAAAACTGGAAGAGTACGATTATAAAATAGAGTACAAACCGGGAAAAGTAAACAAAAACGTCGACGCGTTATCACGGATAAAAATAAATCGGTTCCAACAATGCGCAGATTTTCAACACAAATACACCATTCACGCAAATAACGAGGATGATGAGAATAATGACGAATCCGAAGACAGAAACAGCGAAGACGACACCGATCTTCTTGACAAAATGACGACAGATTTCAATACATTCGTTCACCTGTATAAAACTAGATCAATTATTGACTATTCCAAATTTGAAATCTCAAATGCCCAACTTTTAGACAAAAATCATAAAAATATCGTTACATTTTTCCACCAAAATAAAATGCAGGATATTCATTTTAAAATTATCGATGATATCTTTGAAGAATCTCCAAATTTCGAACAAGACCAAATAAATACTTTGTCAAGCAAAACAGTTAAAGAACGAAAATATTTTATAATCCCTTTACGATTTGACCCAGAAAATGTGGTAGCAAATCTATTTTTCATTCTTTTTAAATGTCAAAATGCATTCAACGTCACCGATATCTACTGTATCGAAAATAATTTAGACCTACCAATATTAGAAATCTTTTCCTTTATTTTCGCCGATAAGGAAATAAAATTAAAAATCTGTCAAAACATCGTCAAAACTCCGGACGAAGATCAAATCCCAATTATCCTAGACCAATACCATACGGGAAAAAACAATTTACATCGCGGAATAAATGAAACAATAAAACGGATAAAAGAAAAATATAATTGGCCGGGACTTACTAAAGATGTAGAAAAATACGTAAGAAGTTGCGAAATTTGTCAAAAAGTAAAAATTTGTAGGAAAAATCTTAGCTCTCCTTTAGTTATTACCGAAACACCCAAAACTCCTTTCGAGAGAATTAATATTGACATATTTGAATATCCTACACGAAACCACGCACTGACAATTCGGGACGAATTAACGAAATTTACTCAAGCCTACCCCCTAGAAAATAAAAAGGCCTCTTCAGCAGTTAATACCTTACTGGTATTTTTCCAACACTACGGTACGCCACTGAGAATTCACTGTGACCACGGTCGTGAATTTGATAACGTCCTAATGAAAGATCTCTGCGAACTGTACGACATAAAATTGACATTTTCCAGTGTCCACCATCCACAGTCAAACGGCTCCTTAGAAAGGTTTCACGCAACCCTCACGGAAATGCTAAGAGCTCATACGGCCGAAAACCCCGACGAACACCCTTTTAATATCCTTCCATACGCGGTTATTTGTTACAACAACACCAAAAACAAAACACACGGTTTTACACCTTACGAACTAATTTTTGGTCACACGTCGAGTAGACCTCCCGAAACCCTTTACAATCAAAAAGAATTAATATCAAAATATGTCAGGGACCTAAGTAATCAGATGGAATACTATTACAAAGTTGCACGCATCAAAACCGAACGACAAAAGGAAAAGGCAAAAATTCGATTCGATAAGTCAGTTTCCGAAAATATTCCACAATATAATCCCGAAGATAAGGTGTATGTAAAAGAATCCCAGATTAAGGATAAAGCCCAAAACAAATTTAATGGCCCTTTCGAAATACAAGAGGTATTCGGAACTTCAGCAACCGTATTAAACCCCGAAACAAAACAAACTTCTAAAATTAATTTTGACAGATTAAAGCCCTACTACGAATAGTCTCCTTCTTTTCAGACTCTTCGGGCTACTATCAGCCACTAATTCACAGTTCACCATTACGCCGATCAATAACACCATAGGAATCTTCTTCCACGAAGAAAACACGATCACAGTGTCAAACGACAAATGGACACTCCTGGTATATAAAGAACTACAGCCCCTTAAGGAAACCATATCAAACAATGATAGAATCCTATCCCGTCTAGTTGACATGCTCGAGAATCCTGGACCTAAAATGTTAGCCCTCAAGGCGGAAGTTCAAATACATATAAGTCTTCTAAAGCAAATCGCTGACTCAGTAAATCAAAAATACAAAGACATAATGACGGATACTAAACAATATGCCTTTCGATCAAAACGCGGTTTAGTAAATGGAATAGGGACTATCTGTAAATCTATCACGGGTAACTTAGATTCATCAGACGGTGAATATTTTAATGAATGCATAGAAAAGGTCACTCGCGATGAACACCAGATTGAAAATTTACTAAAAAACCAAATTTCTGTCACCACATCTGTAATTAAAAATTTTAATTCCACAATTCAAAAATTACAAATAGACAAGGAAACGTTTAATAATAATATACAGGAAATTCAAAGCGCAATATCAAACATTTCGGACGTTATGATTTTTTTCGAAGGCAGAATAAAAATGGTAAATTTATGTGAATCATTAATGGAAAGTTACGTATTTCTTGAAGATTCTCTGAACGCCATCCTAAACGCGATAACTTTTGCACGCCTAAAAATATTGCATAGTTCAATTATTACCCCAAGAGATCTGGTTACCTCCTTACACGAAATCTCTCGATCTCTCATAAGAAATAATTTACCTTTACCAACGTACTCTACAAATGTCGCACAATATTTAGACATAATAGAGGTAGAAGCCTATCAATCGGACGCAAAGATAATTTTTGTCTTAAAAATACCGTTAACTGATCCTGAAATATATACCCTTTACCACCTCTACCCTATCCCAATATTAGATAATCGAACAGGTCTTCACCATATTCTACCAATAACTCAAAAATATATCGCGCGAGACGATGATTCATTGCTCTACTTGTCACTCCCAAACCTGGAAAAATGCAAGCCACTGGGAATCAACACGAAAATTTGCTCCGATGTCCTTCCTTACCCCATCGATACCGATGCCATCTGCGAGGTCCAACTGTTAAAGCCATTAAGAGAGCTACCGAAAACTTGCCAACCTGCACTTTTGCTAGCTAAGGAATACAATGTCCAAGAAATTAGCCAAAACTACTGGTTAATCACGGTCTCCGATCCTCTACCTGTTACAGTCAAATGCGGTAGCAAGGAAATAATTACGAGACTAATAAACACTAACTCTTTACTTCAGTTATAACCCGAATGCAACGCCTTCGTTGGAAGTAGCAGAGTACACGCGAAGTACCCTGTGGACAAGTATCAAACCATAACATACACGAGTCATACAGATACTTTTCGAATGTTGTGGTCATCTTCCCGAAAAAATTCACATTCACATAAACTTATTAATGAGCCATTTGTGACCAAACACCTTCATTGGTTCACAATCTTCACCATCACCTTGATGCTGCTCTACTAGTCATTTATGTCTTCTGCAAATGTAAACGAAGAAGAAGCCCAAGAATTGGACTGGCAATCACCAATGAAGCCGATCAACCACCACCTCCTCCAGTGCCCAAATCCAGGGATACATTCCATCCCGTCCACCAAAGGTTGCGAGACCTATTACCCAAGAGAAGACCCAGCACCCGTTCTACCAGCGATGCCCTTCACGAAGAAGAAGAAATCGAACTTCAGTTCAGCCAGGAACATTACAAGTTGCTGCGAAGCACCAACTTTTCTTTAAAAAGGGGAGCTGTTATATTGCCGTTTCCACACGTGTCCAAGTTGACCTCAAGAAACATGATGACAGTGCATTTGCACACCATTCCCGAAACGCAAACGTAATCAGTATTTTCACTTCGTAAGATTCTCACGGACGGAAATGCTGATTTGGCAGATGAGACTATTATAAATAGGAAGGTGTACTTAGTTTTAGATACTAGTAATATAATTAATTGTAGCACGTTACTATGTCAGTTAAGAATTTGTTTTGTATTTAATTTAAAGTATTGAAAAAAGTTGTAAAGTAAATAAATAAATTTTTTTAAAAAGTGATTTTTGAATAAAGTGATATATATGTATATACATATATATATATATATATATATATATATATATATATATTCTGAAATTTCTTGAGTATGAGGTTTTTTGTTTTTAAAACAATCTAATCAAAATTTGACGTTTCGCCCATTTTTTTGGGCTTTATCAAAAGTATATTGTCAGTCAATCTATGGATAAAATCTACAGAGAAAAACAGAACAATCAGCCATCACTGAATCAATTAAATATACTTAAATAGACATACATATTTTATAACTAACACACTGTACAATATTAAAAAAGTAAATTTAAAATTCTTTGCTAGATACGCACCCGTTGTAGTTGTGCCGTATATAATTCAACTAAGAGTATACATTGCCAGTATGAAGGAATTTGGTGTTATCAGTAAAAGTTTTTTTTTAATATATTTTTATTAATTATTTGTGGAGCAATTATTATATTATTAAAGAATCAGATATTTTTTTGGTATTTTAGTATTGTATTTGTTATAATTTTTAATGCAGTTTTGAATTAATTAGGTTATTATATATTTGGCTAAGATTTTTTATATCTTGTTTGTCATTTACGACATGCTTTTCTTTTTTAATATGAATCATCTCCTTAATAAGCAGTTTGCGGTAGTTTTGGTCCTGGGCTAATATCTGTGTATTTGCGAAATCAAATTCGTGTTTTTGGGAGGATTCGTGCTTATGTAACTCAGTTGAAGCATTTTTGGTGTACTTGTGACCATTCAGTCTACTATCCAAATATTGCGTTGTCATGCCTATGTATTTTTTTGGGCAGTTCAGACAAGGTACAGCCTATATTAAATCTGACTTCTTTTTGGTTGCTACTTTGCTTTTTAACGGAGTAAAAAGTGAAGATAAAAGATTTTAAGATTTGTGGCATACAACAATGTCGTGTTTTTTTAAAGTGTATTTTATTTTTTCTGAAAGTCCTTGAGTGTACGGCATAGCTATGTATTTTTTGTTACCATCTGGGTTCGCTGATTTGTCTATATTACTAGTATTATAAAATTTATGAATTCGTTGTTTAATAATTTTATTAATTTGATATTCTAAAAAGTTATTTTCAATCAGAATTTTTTTGACTTTCTTAAGTGTTTCGGCTCGATATTCAGGAGACGTTAATGTTAGTGCTCTGTCTGTTAGACCGATGACAACGCTGTTCTTTTGAGATAGGGGATGGTTTGAATTGTAGTTCAAATATCGACCAGACCATGTTTCCTTTGTATACCACTTCGTCTTAAGGCATTCATCAACATTGTTTCTTATTATTGTTAAGTCCAAAAAGTTAATCCTACTCTTTTGTTCGATTTCTGATGTAAATTGTAATTTGGGGTGAAAGTTATTGAAACAATCTAAAATGTCTTGTACATGGATTTCTGGAACGGCAGTAAGGCAATCATCATCATACCTCTTGAAAAAAGTCATAGGGATATTAGTATTATTTAAGACGGTTTCTTCCAAATATTCCATTACAAGTTGTGCAACTGTGGAAGAGATGGGTGATGGAACAGCCATCTAATTGTTGGTAAAAAGTATTTTGGTATTGGAAGTAATTATTAGTTAACGTTAGATTTATAGATTCTATAAAAAGATCTTAATTAAGGCTGGTATGTTCCTTTAAAATTTCCCACTTTTCTTTTATTATTTGATTTAAAAGTTCGTTAGGTATATTGGTATATAATGATACTACGTCAAGAGAAAGTAAACTATAATTATTTGGAATTTTTGTTCTGTTGATGAATTCCTTAAAACTAAATAGTCCTTTATATAATACTCATTTTTACAAGTAATTTTTGATAGACAATTACTAAGATATTTAGATAATTTGTAGAACGGTGATTGTATGCACGAGACTATGGGTCTAAGTGGAATGCCTGGTTTATGTAATTTAGGCAGTCCGTAGATCTTCGGTGCAACTGCGTTATGTATTAATAATTTTTTGCCTTCCGTTTCAGACATGAGTTTTTTGGATATCATTTTCTTGATCAAGGTATTATTTTTTAATTGAAAAGTGTTAGTAGGATCACTGCGAAGTTTCTTGTATGTTAGGTTGTCAGATAGTAAATTATTTAATTTTAAGTTGTAGTCCTTTGTGTTCATAACTACAGTTTTATTTGTTTTGTCTGGTTTTAAAATGGTTATATCGGGATTATCTTTAATAAATTGTTTTGCTTTATTTAGTTGCTTGGAATTTTTTTTCTGGAAGGTATTTTGTTTTTGATTTTTATGTTTCAATTTCATTTTATTAATTATTAACGTTAACTAATAATTACTTCCAATACCAAAATACTTTTTACCAACAATTAGATGTCTGTGCCATGAGATCACCCATCTCTTCCACAGTTGCACAACTTGTAATGGAATATTTGGAAGAAACCGTCTTAAATAATACTAATATCCCTATGACTTTTTTCAAGAGGTATATTGATGATTGCCTTACTGCCGTTCCAGAAATCCATGTACAAGACATTTTAGATTGTTTCAATAACTTTCACCCCAAATTACAATTTACATCAAAAATCGAACAAAACAGTAGGATTAACTTTTTGGACTTAACAATAATAAGAAACAATGTTGATGAATGCCTTAAGACGAAGTGGTATACAAAGGAAACATGGTCTGGTCGATATTTGAACTACAATTCAAACCATCCCCTATCTCAAAAGAACAGCGTTGTCATCGGTCTAACAGACAGAGCACTAACATTAACGTCTCCTGAATATCGAGCCGAAACACTTAAGAAAGTCAAAAAAATTCTGATTGAAAATAACTTTTTAGAATATCAAATTAATAAAATTATTAAACAACGAATTCATAAATTTTATAATACTAGTAATATAGACAAATCAGCGAACCCAGATGGTAACAACAAATACATAGCTATGCCGTACACTCAAGGACTTTCAGAAAAAATAAAATACACCTTAAAAAAAAACACGACATTGTTGTATGCCACAAATCTCAAAATCTTTTATCTTCACTTTTCACTCCGTTAAAAAGCAAAGTAGCAACCAAAAAGAAGTCAAATTTAATATACGCTGTACCTCGTCTAAACTGCCCAAAAAAATACATAGGCATGACAACGCAATATTTGGATAGTAGACTGAATGGTCACAAGTACACCAAAAATGCTTCAACTGCGTTACATAAGCACGAATCCTCCCAAAAACACGAATTTGATTTCGCAAATACACAGATATTAGCGCAGGACCAAAACTACCGCAAACTGCTTATTAAGGAGATGATTCATATTAAAAAAGAAAAGCATGTCGTAAATGACAAACAAGATATAAAAAATCTTAGCCAAATATATAATAACCTAATTAATTCAAAACTGCATTAAAAATTATAACAAATACAATACTAAAATACCAAAAAAATATCTGATTCTTTAATAATATAATAATTGCTCCACAAATAATTAATAAAAATATATTAAAAAAAAACTTTTACTGATAACACCAAATTCCTTCATACTGGCAATGTATACTCTTAGTTGAATTATATACGGCACAACTACAACGGGTGCGTATCTAGCAAAGAATTTTAAATTTACTTTTTTAATATTGTACAGTGTGTTAGTTATAAAATATGTATGTCTATTTAAGTGTATTTAATTGATTCAGTGATGGCTGATTGTTCTGTTTTTCTCTGTAGATTTTATCCATAGATTGACTGACAATATATTTTTGATAAAGCCCAAAAAAATGGGCGAAACGTCAAATTTTGATTAGATTGTTTTAAAAACAAAAAACCTCATACCCAAGAAATTTCAGAAAAATAAATATAGATGGTTTAAGAAAACAAAGATATTATATATATATATATATATATATATATATATATATATATATATATATATATATATATATATATATATATGAAGTAAAATGCGAACAGTAAATGCAAATTTCTCTCCTTCATATCCTTTCTGTGTTAGAGGTTGCACAGTTAGAATAAATTGTTATAAAACGCAATTTATCCTATTCCACCACCATCGAGATGATGGCCTACCTATACCACCATACCGAGAAGAATGTCAAAACTTACCCTACTCGCCACAGTGATACGGCAGAGGTATATGTTTCGTCTCTACTAGACTCATCGGGGTACCGACATGCACCTGGCTGTGCAAAGGACAGATCGGAAGGAAGCATGCAAATACTGAACGCGGCTTCGCCGACCTCTCGCCGAATGACGTATATATGTTTATGCTGCTTTCACGGATTCCTCCGTGTGAGATGCAATAGCAGTGGATATATCCACATTATGCCGTTGTAGTGCTGAAATCACATTCAGCAAACATACAACTATATGCAGCTCCGTAAACGAATGAAGTAAAATGCGAACAGTAAATGCAAACTTCTCTCCATCATATCCTTTCTGTATTAGAGGTTGCACAGTTAGAATAAGTTGTTATAGAACGCAATTTATCCTATTTCACCACCATCGTTCTATAACAATTCCTGAGAGCTGAGCTCGATCAGAAAAAGAACGAGTTGACCCAAGAAAAGCAACCCGTAAAGTCCTTAATTTGCAGGCTGACATTTCTCTTTTTAACCGACTTCTAAAAGAAGGAGGTTCTCAATTCGTCGCGTATATATATATATATATATATATATATATATATATATATATATATATATATATATATATTTTATGTATGTACACCGATTATTCCGGAACGGCTTGACCGATTTGAATGAAATTTTTTACGTTATGTAAAGGAAGTTGCTGCGGTGGTCCCATATTTTTTAGGACGAAATTGGTGAAGTAAAATCCAAGATGGCGCTGACAATATGGCGGCCAAAGAAATTAATTTTGTCCGATTTTCTCCAAAATTGATATGGAGGAATTTTCGGGATTGTACCCAACGAATCTGAAATTATTTAAAAAAAATTCAAAATGGCGGATCTAATATGGCGGACAACAAATTTAATTTTGTCAGATTTTCTCCAAAATTGGTATGGGGGAGTTTTCGAGGTCGCAAATTACGAATTCAAAACATTTTTAAAAAATTCAATATGGCGGATAAAATATGGCGGACAAAAAATCGATTTTGTTCGATTTTCTCCAAAATTGGTACGGGGGAGTTTTTGGGGTCGCACATGACGAATCTATATTTTTAAAAAATTCAATATGACGGATCCAATATGGCGGACCAAAAAATCAATTTTGTCCGATTTTCTCTTAAATTGGTATGGCGGAGATTTCGGCGTCTCACATAACGAATCTGAAATTATTTTAAAAAAATCAGTATGGCGGATCCAATATGGTGGACAAAAAATCAATTTTGTCTGATTTTCACCAAAATTGGTATGGGGGAGTTTTCGGGGTAGCACATGACGAATCTAAAACTATTTTTAATAAATTCAATATGGCGTATCCAATATGATGGATAAAATTTAATTGTGTTCGATTTTTTTCATAATTGATATGAGGGAGTTTTTGGGATAGCACATTACGAATCTGATATTATTTAAAGAAAATTAAATATGGGGATCTAATATGGCGGATTAAAAATCCTACATTTCTGGAATTTCTCTGAAGTCAGTATGGAGGGATTTTTGTTAGTGTTAATTACGAAATTAAAATATTTTTTGAAAAACTCAATCTGGCGGATTCAATATGGTGTTCTAAAAATTTTACATATCTCGACTTTCTCAAAAACTGAGCGTGCAAATTATTTTTTCAGGATTCAATATGACGAATGCAATATAGCTGACAAAAAATTTTACATGTTTCGATTTTGTTCAAATGTGGAACTGAATCATTTTTGAGGATGTAAATAGCGAATATAAAATTATTTTAAGAAAATCTAATACGTCAGATGCAATATGACCGTTTAGAAATTTCTGGATTTCATCTAAAATTGGTACTAGGAGGCTTTGAAGGGTTTAGATTTAGATTAGATTAAGACGTTAAAATTGTTTTTTTGAAATTAATTATGGCGGATCCAATATGGTGGGTTGAAAATTTTACGTTATTCACATTTTTTTAGATTTGGTATTAGGGCGTTGGGGGGGGGGTGTATTACGAATATGAAGTTAATTTTTTACAACTATTAGATTGATTAGATACAATATGAAGGACTAAAAATTTTACATTTTCTGGTTTTATCTAAAATTGATATTGCAAGGTTCTTGGGGCGTGTACAAACTCAACATGCAATATAAAATATATCGGGCTAAGAAATTTACGCCTCAAATTCTTTAAATATTGATATTGGAAGGTTTTGGGGCCTATATTACCAATCTAAAATTAATTTGAAATATAAGATATTGGATTTACTATGACAGACTAAATATTTGTTTGACACAATTTCATTGGTATTTGAAGAACTCTAAGAATCAAAGAATTTTTAGTGGTTCATTTTAGAGTGACTTACAATTCTGGATAAAATTGGTACTTTTTTGCCACCTTAGAGTCATTGCAAGGTACATTAATCTCGACTAGCATGTAGTTCAAATAATTTATGAATATCATAAAGAATTATATACTATTAATATATACAAATTATGGTAAGAAAGCAATTACAAATAAAGTATTTTTAATCTGTTTATGCGAATTACATTTTGTCAGGTATTAGTTTGGCGCCGACTTCAAAAATTTCAATTTTATATCAAAATTTCTAGTTATTTTTCCCTTTTTAGCGCACTTTTAGAAGTCGGTTCAATTTTTTTATAAAAATTTGATATAGTAGTGATATTACGTGATGCTCCGAATCAGAGCGCCGTTGTTTGATGTTAGATTTTGCCGCTTCGACAACAAGGAGTTTTTGAATTTTCGTAGGTATTATAATATTACTTAATTTATTTACGGAATTTGAAGTATTATTAAACATTTATTTAATATTTTTCTTCAGAGTAAAGCTTATATTCACAACAGTATTTAACCTAACAAAACTGATTAGCCCTCTCTACTAAAACAAAAATATAGTTTAAATAATTTTTACTAGAACGACGACCTTCTAACCTCCGCAAAAATGATGCGCTGTTTAAACATAGAGATGATTTTGTAACATTAGCACAAGTGGCGCCCAAGGTAGGCTTATTTTTAAGTTGTTAAGAAGATTAAAGGAAGAATAAGCAAAAAATGGAACATCTTACTAACAACAAAGTGGAAAAACGATGTATGAGTGTCAAAATATTACTAAGCCAGAATATTTTGTGAGAGCTTTTGGTATCAGATTATGTGCGAAGCGAGAGGCGATGTACTGTTTGGCCTCGTACATTTACGCCAATGATTGTATTTGTTTAATTCGAGAGCAAGACTGTTATGCTATAATTGAGAAAATTGCATTAGGCTAAGTGCGGTGCGGTGCGCCGTTGTAAACACCTATTTAGACCTGTTTTTTTAAATGTTAATAGAATTAAGTTGATGATTTAGAGACATTCAGGAATAGCCATAATTTTTTATTTATTTTTAAGTATTTCACATTCTTTTGGTGAATGTTGATAAGTAAAATTGTTTTGTAGCTCTGATTTGTAGTTGACTTGTATCAGAATTTTACATTACATTTCCTGCTATATTTTAATGTTCGTGTCACATGAAATATAAGGTTCGGTACAATTTTATGCCATGTTTGCAAATACTAGCCTTTCCACTCTCAATGGTAATTGGAAATTGATATTAATTTTTATAATTATCTTATGTAATCACCAGTATTGAGTGATATTTTGCTATACAGGGTGTCCAAACTTTCAAAATGATAATAAATTTTGATCATTCAGGATTTTGTTCATTTTATGTACCATTTTCAGAATGTTAGAAGTATCTAATATTCTTAAAATAGTACTGTTTTACTTACTACAGTAGTAGAGTACTCCAATAGCTAAATTTTCCAAAATACCATACCGAGAGTCTCAATTTTTCAAATATGTAATATTTTTATTTCTGGTATGAACTTTCAACGTTATTCATAAAGTTCGACGTTATCATAAGGATATTTTGTTAAATTATTAATATAAATTGTTTTAAAAGTTAAAATTTTTGATTCAAAAGTTAAAATTTTGGACCTGGTCAATTTGTGTCCTGATCGCGATATCCGGGACTTAGGAGAACTGATGATACGGGCTCTCCTGATTGCAGAGTTATAGAGCACAGTGACAAGACCGAGGTGGTTCTCTTTACAAAAAAGAGAAAAAACAGGTAGACTCCTCACTATTACATTGATGGAAAGGATCCTTTAATACAAGGGAGTAATTCAGGATTCACTGCTAAGTGATCATATTGAGGGTTTATTTGAAGGTTGCGACAATGTTGAAGATTGACTAAAATGTGGCTGTCGGACTTGCATTGTCTTTATTTTTATTAATTTTTACGACGTTTCGAATAGGTTGTATCTCTAATCGTTATCAAGTATAAACTGAATCTTTTGTCTTAAGACTACCAGCTTATATAGGGACTGTGTCCACTGAAGCGCATAGTTTCGCTTCATTATACACACCTCAATGATTTGATATTACAAAGTAGTGGTTGCCAAAGATCAGGTATCTCAACACTCGGTTTACTGAAGATTCCATTATTGTTTTTAATGTAAGCTACTTCTATAAATTTTCTTTTTTTCATGTTGGGTTCCATATATATTGCTGCAGCCTCAGATCATTTTATATGGTGTTGTTTATCTCAGGCGTGTTCTGCGATACCTGATCTCGACGTTTCCTTTTTTTGTGTATGACTTTTATGTACCTTAATTCTAACTTCTAGTAGTCGTTTGGTTTCTCCAATATACATTTCACCACACTCACATGGAACTTTGTAAACACATTCTTTCCTATTGGTACTTTTTGGTTTTGTTCTTATTAAATGAGCTCTACGTGTGTTTATAAACCAAAAGTGGATAATATAGTTGCAGTTGGGTGTATAAAATACAATTATATAAAAGAAACTTAGGTCTCAACCAACGGAAAAAACTTATACTATAAGGACAAACGTACTCTGTTCTAACACAGTTAGAGCCAAAGCACTATCTCAGATTGCAAGAATACCAGGAAAGGGTGGAAGCCTTTCCTATGGTAGTGCACCGCCATCTGTAGACCGGTTTCGAACTTGTTAGTTCTCAGTACAGAATAGGCTAGCGCACTTGAGCATCGGAAAGGTAAATCCTTTAAGCTGTTTATATTAGACAAAATATAAAATCTAATACAAGTGGCGCCATCTCCAAGCATTCCACGCAATTTGAATATATAATCTCGTAGAGATCTGTATATATAAACCCAAAGTGGATAATATACTTGCAGTTGGGTGTATAAAATACAATTATATAAGAGAAACTTAGGTCTCAACCAACTGAAAAAACTTTATACTATAAGGACAAGCGTACTCTGTGCTAACACAGTTAGAGACAAAGCACTATCTCAGATTGCAAGAATACCAGGAAAGGGTGGAAGCCTTTCCTATGGTAGTGCACCGCCATCTGTAGACCGGTTTCGAACTTGTTAGGATTTACCTTTCCGATGCTCAAGTGCGCTAGCCTATTCTGTACTGACGAGAACTAACAAGTTCGAAACCAGTCTACAGATGGCGGAGCACTAGCATAGAAAAGGCTTCCACCCTTTCCTGGTATTCTTGCAATGTGAGATAGTGCTTTGTCTCTGTGTTAGAACAGAGTACGTTTGTCCTTATAGTATAAGGTTTTTTCAGTTGATTGAGACCTAAGTTTCTCTTATATAATTGTATCTAAGTGTATTTCCTGATTTAAAGGCTGTTTTTATATTATAACTACTGGCAATTCGTCTTATTTTCTCCGAAGTTCCCTTAATGTACGGAATTGTGAAGACAGAATGTGTTTCTTGCTGTCCAGTGTTCGTTGTTCTAAAATTATTTATAACATCGTCAATTAGTTTCAAAGGATAACCATTCTATTGTAAATCGGATTTAATATTTGCTACCACTTTTTTCAATGAATCGGCATTATTGCATATAGATATAGCGCGTTTATAGAGTTTCCGTATAATTTCCCGTTTTGTCACAACAGAATGATTAGAACTATGATTAAGATATTGTCCAGTATGTGTTGGCTTTCTGTCTACTGAAGTTTTATTAGTTTCGTTTGAGCGATTCACCATGACATCTAGGAAAGGCAATTCATCATTTACCTTTTTTAACATGGTAAGCTTAATTGTAGGTCGAATATTATTTAGATATTTCAAGAAATCATTAAGTTCTTGATCATTGTCCTTCTATACGATGAAGGTATCATCGACATATCTCAACCAGACTTTCAGTTTTACTGTTGCCGTTTCTATGGCATGAGTTTCGAACCATTCCATATATATATATATATATATATATATATATATATATATATATATATATATATATATATATATATTGGCGACGACTGGAGAGAGTGAAGAACCCATCGGAAGCCCGTCGTTCTGAGCGTAGAACCTGTCCTTTACTTAAAAGTAAGCACTACGCAGGCAACACTCCAAAAAACCATCACCCCGTCCTGTGGTAACGTGGATCGGTCTAATAAAGTAGTATCATTTGAAAGTCTAGTTTTGATTATGTCTTAGTATACAGACTTTCTACATCAAAGCTTATTAGTCTGTCGTCTGGCTCTAGATTGATGCTACTAATAATGTTCACGAAATGTGTGGAATTTTTAACATATGTGTTCATCTTACCTTCTAAATGTTGTATGATTTTTAAAACCTCCAGAGGATCTCTAACAAATGCACTGGCGAAGTTTCTGTGCAGCTTACATTAAAAACAATAATGGAACCTTCAGTAAACCGAGTGTTGAGATACCTAATATTTGGCAACCACTACTTTGTAACATCAAATCATTGAGGTCTGTACAGTAAAGCGAAACTTTGCACTTCAGCGGACACAGTCCCTATATAAGCTCGTAGTCTTAAGACAAAACATTCAGTTTATACTTGATAACGATTATAGATACAACCTATTCGAAACGTCGTAAAAATAAATAAAAATAAAGACGCTGCAAGTCCGACAACCACATTTTAGTCAATCATATTGAGGTTCAAACCAAGAAGGTCATATGTGCTTTTTGAGTTTGAATACGAGCCTTTGGGTGCACATGGGGGCTGACACTGAGCGTGTTATTTTGCATATACACTATGGTGACCCAGCCCATGATCACGTACGCCGCTAATGTATGGTGGTCTAGTAAAATAAAACGCAAACACCGTTTTCAACTTGAAAAATTTCAAAGAATGGTTTGTGTGGGAATAATGAGTGCGATGAGGACTGCCCCCGCTAGGGCTCTGAAGGTCCTGATGAACCAACCTTTTCTTCACTGATACATAGAGAACGAGGGCCTGAAGACTAAATAGCGTCTCAGTTACCTAGGGCATCTTGGAACTGGAACGAGCGGCTGCTTAGGTATTTGAAAAAGGGTGGCGTGGAGATTTCCATCACTTCCCATGCAAACAGATCATATGGCGCCGCTCTTGAAACCCAACCGCTCTCTTGAGATACTTTTTCAAGTGGAAAGGAAAAAGCTTGAGCCGGAGTGTTCGATAAGAAAACAGGAGAGTTTAACTCTCTCAGACAACATCAGACGATCTTTACAGTATATATTTATACTATTCTGCAGTGTGGTTATCTCTGTGACAAGGATATAAACAGAAACGGGGTGATAAATATATACTGAGACAATAGGGTTACGATAATGGCACAATGTGGTAACTTCGCGACTGGAGTCTGAGTGCAACGATGTCCTGCGCAATCTCACAAAGAATGGCTGCGCAATTAGACTTGTGTGGGTTTTGGGTCACTCGGGTGTACATCGGAATGAGGAAGTGGACCGTCTGGCAAAGATAGAGTCCTCAATTAAACCACATGGATTCCAATCAATTATACCTGCCCAAATTGCTGTTGGTAAAAGTGAATTAGAATTGTCGCTGGAAAGCAAATCTATTGAATCATGGAGAAGAGTACTTGGAGTGAGGTGTGCCAAGAAACACATAACCGAATCTAGCACGCGACTTACAAGGTAGTTTCTCTCCTTAGGAAGGAAAGAGCTGCGAATTGTGGTCGTATTGTCACCTAAGAGACCATCTACATAAGATTGGTGTGGTAAATGACCCGTTGTGCAGATGGTGTCTGGCATGGATGAAGCTGTTGATCGTGTCCTCGGAGAATGCCCAGAACTAAACGGACTGAGGCAGAGATATTTCGAAGATACATTTTAGTAATCGAAAGCATTTAGGCAAGTTCTGTCAACGAGGCTGCTTGGATTCGCAAACGCGATCGGCTTCGAATGACCTTTTGTTCATTCATTCATTAATTCACCATTTCTCTTGTATCTCGTATTTATAGATTACGAAAAAGCTTTGGATTCAATTGAATATCAGTATGTAATAGATTCACTTCGAAATTGTAGAATTTATATTATACAGATACAACTAATCCGTGATAGAATCTAACAATCAAACGCGATATATTATCTAAATCTTCAAGGAGAATCGACATCAGTTAAACTATTAGGAAGAGTAAAATAGGATAATAAGTCATCACCCAAATTTTTGACTCTTGAAGATATATTCAAAAGATTGGATTGGTAACAAACGGCAAGTACATGGGTAACATTGTCATAATAGCCAGTAGTTTAGAAGAAATGGGGGTAAATAATGCAGAAATTAAATGACGAATCAAAAAATTGGCTCTTAAGTTGGACTGTAATAAAACAAGGGTAATCGTAGGAATTGAAAAGAAGAACAAAGTTTTCCTGGGTAGCCTTTGAAAATCTGAGTTATATCTTATAGGGCCAAACCTCCCGCTACATCTAGAAAAAAGTGTTAACGACTCTCGTGTACTTCTAAATAATAAAGTATGGAGGTCAAAATTGGACAATGATCCAAAAGCACCTGAATTTCCAGAGAGCGAGAAGAAGTGCTACAGATTATTAGGATTTTATGCTAAATCATTTTCTGTATATATCCTTTATTTGATCCTTATTATTTTGGATTCAAAAGTTTTGATCTTAGAGAGATTTTTAATTTCGAATATTTTCAGATTAGCTATTTTGGACCTAAAATTTTTGAATTAATATTCTTGTAACTTTAATATTTTTTGAGATTTTTGTGTATCTAGATGTTTGAGAAATATTTGGAGACTTCAGTATTTATGAAGATATTTTTGGATTTTTATCCCATATATTGTGAGATGGGAATTTTCTGCTGACAATTATTTTTTGACTATGGTTTATTGTAGCTTATTTTGAGAATTACTTAGATCCAAATCTATTTCTTTTATAATTTTTATTATGTAATTTTTTGTGAGTGCATTTTTCGAATTTTTGTCTTATGATGAAATTAGTTCGACTTTATACCTTATGGTGGGTTTTAAGAATCTTTATTTTGGGATATGTTTAGTTTACCTTTGTCGAATATTATTTTAGTTGATAGTAATAGCTAAAATTTTCAGATGCACTTTCAATTTTTTCGGATATGTGATTTTTTTTCAGTGTCCGTATCTTGATACTGACGTCTCAAATTGTTTTGGGTAGACCTAATGAGTTAACAAGACAAATAGTCAGTGGAGGTTAATAGGTAAGTAATACTTATTGGCTATCAGTGGTCAGTAGAGAGTATCTGCAGCAGTTAGTGGCGATCAGTAAAACTGAACCTAAAGAGGGTGAGTAATGAGGCGTACAATCCCTGTTCTGGCTGGGTTCTTTCTTCGTAGAACGTATTGAAGATCATGTTGTTATGGGAAATGACATGCTTTTTTCGAAATTATTTTATCTATGGCAACACAGTTAGATATTCAATGATTAGCGGAAATTTGACCGTGAAAGATGACCACATTTTCCGCGAATGTCAAAATTGTAGCTGGAAGTCTTGAAAAAAATCAATAATTCAATCCTTTCAATATCTGTCTTTAAAGCTGTAAGGAAGATGTTCGTTTTTTTAGAGGTGAGTCTTCATTCAAGAAGTGAGCCATAATTTGTATGCTTTTTTTTATTTGTTTCAAGGTCACATCCCTATTTCATTCTTTTATTTTTCTTCCTTGTTTCAGTATTAGTCTTCATTTAAATTTTGATTAGTTTAATTAGGAAAATGTTTGACTGTCTGATCTGACAATGACTTTTTTCGTTCTTCAAAAGAATAATTGTATGCCTGAGCGAACAGGGTAGTTTTAATACATAGTGGAGCTGTTATGATCTTCCACTAATAACATATTTGAGAAAAACAGTAGCTTCCAGCCAAGCCTCTTCATATAGGTCGGCCTGTATTAATAACACAGGTTTACAAAAAAAAATCAATCTATCTGCACGTGGCGTGTATGATTTTGAGAACTTGGGGCTTAAAAACTCGATCCACTAGCCAGTCTGCTGTTTGATGGATATTTTAGAGCTTAGGTTTTCGATTACTATTTAATAATAACTAACTCCGCTTGCATATCTGCTGTGTAACGGACATCAATCTCGCTGTGCGTGGGGTATGAGATTTTGGAAGCTTGAGTTTCATCTCTAAAACTTGATTTGCTTGCCTGTCTGCTATATAACGGATATTGATCTAGCTGGACGTAGGTTTTCTTCTTTTACAGATCTATTTAGTAGATTTTTCTCAATTTCACCTTGAAATGATGCTGAAATTAACTCTAGTTGACATAGGAGGATTAAACAAACCACGAATTTTGATTCAGCGACCACAAAAACCTACATATCTTTTTTCTTTTCAGATTTATTTAGTGGATTCTTAATTTGATCTGTAAATGATCCTGAAATGATCTTTGGCTGACTTTGGGGGATTAAACAAACCACGAATTCGGATTTAACAACCCCAAAAACCTATATTTTTTTTCAGATTTGTTTAGTGATTCTTTTTTAAATTTGACCTTGTAATGACCCTGGGAGATTAAACAAACCACGAATTCGAATTCGGCGACATCAAAAATGCTCGTATCTACTTCTTCAGATTTATTTAGTGAATTTGACCTGACTTGATAGGGATGAGTGGACCTCAGATTTCAATTCAGGGCGTCTAACTAAATTAGAATAAAATAGTCTGATCAAATAGGCATCAACTTTTTTTTTTTGTAAATCTATGTAATTTTATTAATTTTGAAATGCCGGAAGGAATAAACAACTTTCTTTTAGACTACTTAGACTTTAAGCGCATTTTTATATAGATTTATAATCTAATTTGCTAATTGATGTGAGGTTATCTCGGCAAGGGATATATAAATCCCTTGTTTAGAGAACTTACGGCATAAACTATATTTCTAATATTCATAAACTTTGGAGAAATTTCATTCAAAATAAAGACAAAAGTCAGAAAATATTATTATTTTTATATCAACATAGTGTTTGCTTATTAACAGGACTCTTGTATCTTATTGAAATATACATCCATTGACTATTCGGTAAGTGTTTCTTAGCTTTTAACTTGACGAAACTGAGTGGCCCTCTCTATTAAACAAAAAATGATACTTCCAATTATTTCCATTAGAACCACGACCTTCTAGCCCACACAAAAACGATAAGCTACCGTATGCACAGTGATGATTTTCTAACAACGATCCTAAATCGTTACAACTTAAACGTATAAATTTTTACTCGTAATAGAGAAAAGCATTTTTTTTTCTCAAGGCTTTGACAAAAATCTGTATAAGACATAATTTAATGCAATATAGCCATATCCTTCAAAAATTTCTTGACACACGGAAAAGTAAGTAAATTCACATTTGTAATAAGGTATTATTCCCTCCAGAATTGCTGTGTGATAAATTTATTTTAAATTCAGTTTCGGGTTAATTAAGGTCAATAAAACACAAAATATCTATTAATGTCGGAGGGAGAATATTGATGGAAAACATAGGTTTAGACAATTTTAACAACTTTAGATTATATTAGTAGTACTAAGTAGAGTAAATCATAGCTAAAAAATTCATCAAAACAAAAATGAAAGCTTTATATTGAGTGAAAAGATTTGTTCTATTTGGTTAACAATGATTTTTCTAAGGAATCGATATAGAGTGCCAAGCTATGTTAAGGTTATTAGGTAATAAACTTCAAAAAAATATTTAACGATTTTTTTGAGATAAAGTCCCAAATAGACTAATTTTCTAAAAAAAAATATAATTAATTGTAGATCTATGTTTCCGGCGACATGGGTTTTTTACTGTTAGAACGTCAAGGAACTCCTGACAAATGTTTAAAAGAGACAGGAACTACTCTACACCAACTAGAAGAAATGGCAGAAGCTGCATACAAATCAGCAGGATCACCAAATAGAGAGTTCTTATGCTATCTGAAATGTACGCTAACAGATGTTGGGTATATAAATCCAACTGGACAACTTCATTTGGATAAGTTTAAAGTAAGGATATATATATATATATATATATATATATATATATATATATATATATATATATATATATATATAAATAACTTGTTTAGCTAAATTAGTGTTACAAACAATGTTTCAGCTATTTGCTGTTATATTCATATTCAAAAATTATATTTACAAGAACTGCATAAAGGTTGTGCATTTTTTTGACTGGAAACTTTAATTACAAATTTCTAAAATAGTTAGTAACTACTAATAAATCAGTCAGCAGTTGTACATAAAATTTTACAGATGAATTGACAACAAAATTTTAAGTTTAGTCAATGAACAAATGTAAGCCAAATACGTTTTGTATCTGGACGAAGATTTTTATATTTCACCAACATAAAAGGCAATTTATGAATAATTTAATATTGATCTATTTATCGGTTCTAAAACTCCCACAGGGTATTTTAGTGTCCCAAGAGTCTGTTACAGATGTGTAGCATCGTTTTACGAAAAGTTTTTTAATTTTATTAATCTATTTTAACACCATCTAATAAAGGAAATAGTTTATATTTTAAAATGATTTTTATATTCGTTGCTATTCATATCGTGTCTGAATTAAAATAAGATATCTTCTATTTTCTAGGAACAAGGTATTTTAATATTCGAGAAAAAAGAAGAAGTATTGACATGTTTGGAAAAAATTAGCAAAATTTTAACATGTGAAGACATGGAAAATCTAAATAAATGTTTCCCAGTAATTAATATATAAAATTAATCTTGTAAAATATTTATGATTTGCATTATAATAAGTTAATACCTATTTATTTATATTAATGCCAATGTAGTAATATATAGATGAGCGGTTAACAACCTTTTTTTTTGCGAATCCCTTCTAAAAACCGAAATATATTGACGAACTCTCCGTGTAGTCATTAGGAACACTAAATGAAATGGTAAAATTAGGTTATTAATTTTTTTCCCATATTGAATAACAGTTCATAATGAAAAACTGAAACATAATAGTAAAAAATGTATATTCCAACATACTTAAAACTTGATCAATAAAATGAGTTAATAAAAAATAAATACAATAGGATATTTGTCAGAGGATAAGTCGATAAGCTTTTCTTTTTCCAGTAAAGTTAAAGAAGTATCCGAAGTTATACCTTCTTGAAAAGGATGACTTTTCCCGATATAATAGTTTTACTTGGAAAATAGTCCTTGAACGTTAATTGAAGTTATTTGAGATGTTCAGTAAAATTCCTTTTAATATGTTCGTTATATTGAACTTTATTTTCTAATAAAATGGTGCTGAGAGAATCAAAACATTCGTACTCATGTACCTCAGACACTAAACCCAAAAGTTGAACTTCTTTAGCATGGATGCTATTCTATCATGCACATTGGAAATGGTGGTAGCTGGGCCTTATAAAGGCAGATCTAAACAATTTAATATCATGTGTATACCATGTATATATATTTTTTCATATTGTTTTCTCTATAAATAGAGATTGTGTGTGTAATATTAAAGTCAAACACTTATCTTTGTTTAAAAAACTGAACAACAAATAAAATAATATTCATTTCAATCTGATAAACAGCTATTTGCAATCTTTTATCTTTCTCTCTTTTTCTTGTAGAAGAGTAGTAGGGATGAAGGATACGTTTTTCTTTGTTTAGCAGGAAAACTTGCTACCTCGTATTGAGATAATAATAATATAGATTTTAGAAATATACCGAGTGATTAGTTTGTATTGACTAAAAACTGTTTTTCTTTTCCTATAGTGTGAGGCAAATACAAGGGATTGGAAAGAAAAATTCTATTTAAAATATATATTTTTAGCTTGTTTTATTATTAATATACCAACTATATAATAAAACATTTTCTTTCGAACATTTTTTTGTCATTTCAATAATATTGATCATTAATGTTTCTGTATTGCTGAAAATTAATTCGTTTATCTAGTTTTTTTCTCTTAACTTCTTTACAGAAACTGTATCATCAATAAAAATATTTGCATACGGAATATAATTGAAATTAGATTAATACCAGACGAGCTCGATATTTTGAGGTATATAATTTTATAGGATTTAACTTATAAGATATTCCTTTATCCTTAAATAGTTATCACACACAATTTTAACACTTTTCATGTCACTTGAAAAATAAAATTTCATCTCAGTATGTTTTTCACCATTCTTTTTTACAATTTCTTCTTTATATTCACATGGAAGACAAATGACATTTGTTGCATCTGATTTACCTATGCAAACTGGACATTTATATTTAATTGGAAAATACATATTTTTTCCTGTTTATTTGCAGATATTTATTGTTTTAACTTGCCGTTGTCGTTATTACTGATATGGTTTGTTGATATCTTTTATTTTTCTTCTTCTTCTTTACTTGCATAGGCTGAGGAATATCATTTTACGGTTACCACTCTTCTTTTGTACAATTGACTAATTTTTTGTTTAATTTCATTAATATACTCAGTGTTCATATTGAAACTTCATTGGTGTCAACAAGTTTATCCAGATAGATAACTGTTAAGATTAGGTTAAAAACTCAAAAAGAAAAAAAAACGGACAACAAATATTAATGTTCTAATGAAGACTTGGATATATGAAATGTACATTGAGCGGTAGAGTATAATTTGTTTTAATTTTCAAGCACAAAGTTTAGATTTTCATTATTCCTTATTGGGACTGCAACTCCGACTTATTTTTCTTTGTAGGCCTAAGAATTGACTTTCGAGGAAAATTTCCCATCTAGATGACACCTCATGTTTCGATTGGCTAACGATATAACATTCCGATATTCGGAATGTTTATAAACGAGCACTATTCCTGATTTTCTCTCCCTACGTTCACCACATGTCTTCGTAATTGAAAAAAAAAATCGTTTTTAAATGTCGACATTTCTTTTTGTTGTAGATACTACACTGAACAATTCGATAAATAAATAAATTTAAAATACATTGTATGCTGCACAGTATGTTAGTTAGTAATTAATATAAAAAAATGTTCGACTGATATTTAATGCAAATATATGTAAATAAATTTTAATTTTTTATTTTTTTTGAAAAAGAAATAATAGTAATAAAGTTTCAATTTCTATTCATAAAATTATAATTACAAAATTATTAATATTATTAACAATACTCTAATTATTCTTACCATAAATATTTAATAAAGTGTATTGTTTAGGATTATTTTTTCTAATTAGTGCTTTTTTAAAACTTTATCAATTATTCTGTTTAGTTAACATTTAACCTCATTGCATTTTTACAGACCCAGCATCGTCCGAGTTAACATTTTTATAGACTAATGACGCTTCGGGTGAAAAATAGGGAAACATTGAGTAAATAAAAACAGTAAATTTTTATATTGAGTTTTATGTACTAATTGAAATAAATTCATTCAATTTGATCGTTTTACTCTATAAACCTTTCAGAAAAAAATATATCCGTTGGTAATGGAGTGTATTGTTCGTCCTTTGTATAAATTTCTTGAGAAAATAGCAATATTTTCAAGTCAAGAGTTTTTAGAGAGTAAAAATAAAGCGTTTTTCATTATAAATAATAACCAGCATATTCGAGAATGAGTTCTCCACTTTGCACAATTATTTCAAAATCGACCAATCTGAAAGAATTGCCCTCCGAAAAATTATTGGTGCTGTGCAAACATCTATTTAGGTAAGTTGTTTTGGCCATCATACTTTTTAAATAATTGTTTTTTGTATTTCTAAATAATGATGGATACATTGTCTAAGTATATATTATAAGGATAAAAGAAAAAATACAATTGATGAAGTACTACTGATAAATTTGATTCCAAGTTTCCTTATTATTTAATCACAAAAAAATTAAAACTTTTTTACAGTTTTGGTGTAAAAACCTTGGAGAAGATGAGAGACGAAATTGTATTAAAATTATGTTATTCAACCAAGGGGGATATAATGAAACTAAAATTAGGTAACCTGCCAGTGCAGTATGTGAGACTACGTGTAAAAATGGACGAAGAAATTGAAATTTTAAAAATTTACACAAAAAATAGGATTCTGACCTACCGGAAATTTGAAACACAGACGAAGACGACGACAACGAAAATAATCAGTTGTAATGGAACAAATATTAATTATTTTACACTGTTCAATATGAATTATATTCTGTTAAAATGAATAATTAAATAATCACTCTGTGAATAGATTTCCCGTGGGAATAGGGTAGTATATATTTTTTATCACTATCCAAGAATATCTAAAGAAAAATAAATCAGTTATCGAACTTAACTTTTATTATCTTTGTCATTTAAATGTTTTCTTAAAAATACATATACTCAGTCAATTTATGAAGAGGTAATAAGACTCTTTAAGATTTGCTTATAAACCTGTCGAGATAATCCTACGCTGGTTATATAAATAAAACCGACGTGATAAGGGTAGCTTTTTTAACATATGGTATATAAAATACCGTTAAAATGCATTAAAATATTGAACGATTTTCCCATTATTAGGAACCAAAAGAATAATCAAATAAACTCATTATACTGTAATATAACATTTGACCTGGGAACGGAATTAATATAGCGACTATTTTTCCTGATTGCAAGAAAGAATGATTTAAAGTAGTGCACATAAACCGATCCTCATCATCCCCCACTCCTCGACCTCGACCTTGACCATGACCCGACCCTCTTTGGCCCCGCCCGCATGTCCTTGTGATTGACCTTGAAAGTGCACGTGTGCTTTGCCCTTGCCCTTGACCTTGCGTTCAAGGTTGTGTGTGACCTTGACATTGACCTTATTCGAGGTGACCTTGACTTTGTTGGAGGTCATTTTGGGCGCGTGACCTTGAAGTAGTTATTTGTGCATTGTAATAGTGTGGGATGATCTTGAAATGATTTTGACCTTGCAAATTGTTCTATAAAATTGTGTGAGTCTATTTACATTCATTGAGTGTGAAATCTCAGATACGGAACTATCTAAAGAGAAAATTATAGAGCAAGTCGGCAGAGTAATTTGTTTATATCAGAGTAATTTAAAAAGTTTGTGTGATTTTGAAGAGAAGGATCTAGCATTTTTTCCTCTCGAATATTTAAAAACTTGCGTTGATACACTGAGTTTACGACAAATTTGGGATAAGCTGCCAGCGCCATATCGGTGTGACAAGGAACTACAGTTAAGCTTACCCTGTTACATTCACTATGAACAAATATATCATCATTATATAGATGGGCCATCACCAGCAATAAAAAAGTGTCGTGAATGTAAAAATCAGCGAGTAATATGAATAGTGCTTTGCAAGAGATAGTAAAAAAATTGGGCGATGAGTTCACTGAAAGGGCTGGTAATGATTTCAATGATGCAATGAAAAGTCGAGCAGAATGGGCGTCGCGCTATTATGATTTGGCTTTTGAATATGAAAAGGCTGCGAATGCATGTCGTAAATATTGCAGCAAAACAATAAATTTACAAGACTTTGTTCGTGAAATAAAAAAGTTGGGGTTTAGTAACTGTTTGGAAAAACTGATTAGTTTCATTGCAGATCCGGTTGTGTTAAGTGAAATTAGAGTATAGAACTTAAGTTTAACGTAGTAGTAGTTAATATGGAAAGTTTAGTGCGAGAAATGTACGAAGAATTTCTAATTTCTGCAGCTTGTTCAGAATTTTACGCATTTGAAATGCAGGATTCGGAGGCTCAGGATTTTAGCGTATTTTTTAAGTATATAGACCATGCTGAAGTGTACATTTTAGCGAGTATAGTTTGTAAGAATTTTCTAAGAAATAAAAAGGAACAAATATTATTGAACAAATTAAGAAAATTAGGTTTAGGTGATAATGTTACACGTATAGAAGAACGGCAGAAAAATGTCAATCAATAAAGTACATAAAATGTAGTTATTTGTTTCATTATATTTTGTCCTTGAAGTTATCCTTATACCAATTTAAATGTGTGACATCATTTGACCTTGAATACTCCTTCCACTATTTCTACCGTTAAGCTACCCCGACCATTGTTACAATTCGACCTTGAAAACTTGCTATAAAGGTTAGTGGAAAAAGAAGTGACTTCAAACAGTCGCAGATATCAGTGGCATAAACATCAAATGTTGTGTTCGTGTAGTGTTCTGAAAGTGCTTTTATATTCACGGTAATTTTTGGATTTATATACCATTTTTTCAATAATGAGTATTGCAAAAGAAACTCTAGATGAAATTAATGAAATGTTCAGCAAAGATTTCGAGGTTTTAGAGAGAAAAAAGGATACCGAAATGATTGTGGGCAAAATGTATAAAATTGTAAAGATGGTTTCAATGACTACACGATTTGGTAAAACTCTTTTAGTGGCTTTACACGATGACGGTGATAATAGCACATTCGAGACTTTTTTGCCAAAACGTGTGGCCGAAACACTATTTGACGATATTGTAGATATTATGAGTAAAACTAAAGATAAATACACTCCGGGGCAGGGCACTAGAGTTTTTGGAAACAATACTCGAACATTATTACGTTTTGGCTCATTGGAGTAAATTGTATGTAAATTGTTTGAAAAAAGGATGTAATTAAATTTAAAATAGAGTTGCACATGTCAGAATACTTACGCGTGTTTATTATTTCTGTTAAAGATGTCTGTTGATGCGAAGACGACCGTCAACGAATGTGTAGATAGATACATATTTTGGTTGGGGAGAGAATTAAGAAATATGGCTCACGATATGTTAGAGAGCGTAAATGATTGGCCGCATATTGATGCAACCAAAGATCAATATAAGAACGAGATCAGGGATGCAATCAATTTTATGGCTGGGACACACGTGTGCGACAAATTTTTATATGGTTCCATAGACATGGATACATTTTGTGCTAAAATGGTTGAAGAAGAATTAAAAGAATACCTCGTCAATATTCCACATTTACCTGGTGAGCTTGCTGCAAAATATGAATTGGTTCCTGCAACAGCAACAGCCCAAGACGTTGACGATCGAAATAGTGTCGGATGGTATAGAATTTTCAGCAACGAAAATGAAGACATGGAAAATTAATTTTTTATAATTTTTGTATTTGTGCAATTAAATAAGTGTAAATAAATATCTGTAACAATCACAGTTTTGTTTTATTTCTTTTATAAACATACCAACCCAGTAGATCATAGTCAGTGTTTCTTTTTCTCAGCTGAAATATTTAATATAAGTAGGGCAAATAAAAATAAAATAGTTTAGTAAAGATTGAAAATGAGTCGAGGAAACAACACAATTGATAAATTTGGTCGTCAGAAATGCAATGAAAAAGATCATATATTATCTGGGCCACAAGGGATTGGTTTTAAACTTACAGCGGATGGGCAGTATGATATGGGTGGAAAAATCATAACCAACTTAGGCGAACCAAAAGATGATGACGATGCTGTGACAAAACACTTTGTTAATAGAAAGTTTTACAATTTTGCAGTTGTAATATGTGACATATTTAACAAGGATGTCCTCCCCATGATATACCAAAATAATAGTGAGCTTAAAACAAAAATTGAAGTTATTCAGAAAATACTCTATCATTAGCCTTTAAATGACTCATTAAGCACACTGTCGTACGTATCGACTTCAAAAAAAATCTAAAAAAGGGAAAGCAGGTTAAAGAATAGGAGAACGCACTCCGAGTGACATAGCCTCGAAGATAACGTCGTAATCGTCGGTGAATTGGACCTTCCCTCCAAGAATATTGAAATGTTATTTATGTGTATGATGTTTTATTGTCATTGTTTTGAATGATGAAGATTGAAATAAAAAACTTTATTTTACAATATATTGTTTATTTATTTTACATTTTAAATTAAAAATATAGTCATACAATATGTTATTTAAACAATATTAGCTTTATCTATCCAAGAGTTGAAGTGGTTTGGAAATCCTAGCCATTTGACAAATAATTGATCGGTGTGATTTTTCTTGCATTGTCTAAGGATCTTTTCTACTAGATAAATGCCAGGACTGCTTGTTTTTTGTAGTTCTGACTCGTAAAAATACCCTCTTATAGGCTAACCTTCTAACGATTTCAACAAGTAAGTAGGTGGATTTGTAACGTTAACTTTTACAACTTTAAACAATTCGGTTTACCAAGAAGGCGTATATCCTTTCTCGAATAAGCTTTTGTACTTGCTAATACGCACAATGTCACCCATGGAAAACTTAAATTTTTTGGGTATAATTTTTAAATAATCGTATGCTTTAATTTGTGTTTTTTCTTGCACGTCTGCAGGCTTCATTCCAATGGTGCGATGTTTCGAATGGTTATAGGATTTTGTTACTGACGATAATATATATATATATCCTTTTGTAGGATCCTCTTGTCGAGAATTGTTTATATAAATTATTTTTTAAAGTCCTTATGACTCGCTCAACAATTGCAGCTTTCTTTGTGCTGTAAGTGGAATAATGATTTATATTATATTTTTTCATCAGGACTTGAAAGTTTGTATTATCGAACTCCTTTCCTTGATCACTTTGCAGATTTGTTGGTGTATATGATGCCTCTTCAATGATGCTTTTCATCGCATTAGTAACTTCTATACCAGTCTTGTTTTTTATTACTTTGGTATAGACAAATTTAGAGTAACAATTTATACAGACCAAAATATAACGGTAACCATCGTTTTCATCAGCATACTGTTGCATTTCAGCCAAATCAATTTGCCACAAATCTCTGTATCCTTTTATTATCGTGCGCCGTCTTACAAAATTTTTTCTAGCCGTTCTATGTAGTTCATTAACAATTTTGATTTTTTCTAGACTAGGCTCCATATTATTAGTAATATTAAAGGTTTCAGATCGAAGGAAGAACTGAATAATATCATTAAATATTGAGCTTAATATATTATATCTTCTTCTCGTAATTCCTCTATGATTGACATAATTTCATTTTCGTGTCCAGTGTGACCGGCCATTTTAGAACTCCACAACAAACGTAAACGATCCACCAACTCTTTAGCTTTGTTCCAGTAGACATATTGAAATTTTTTCAAAGATAATTTCTTTTTTGTGGGTAACTGTAGTTTTTCCGAGAGATTTTTTCTTGTAATAGTACCACCTAATTTTGTGTCCATTATCAGAGGTTTAATAATTCGTAAATATTTGTTCCATCTGATCTCACGTAAACCATCACTTTTTTTTTAAATTGTTGTAGACACAGTATGGTAGATAATGGTGGTTTATTAAGTGGAAAAAAGAACTTAGATAACGCAAGAAAAAATTTTTAAAGCAAAACATGAACACAATGATTTAGAAAATTTTTAGGAAAGTAACGGTTAGGAATAGGGAAAAGAGTTATGGGAAAAAATTGTAGAGGAAATCGAGTAATATAAGCAAGCATTTTTTCCGATAGTAAAAACGTAAAAAAAGAATTTAAAAAAAAAAATGAAAAATGGTGAATGCGCGCTAAAGTTGAAGATTTAGAGTAAAACAATATTAGGAAATTAGAAAGAGAATTTTTTTCTACATATGGCAGTATTTTTCAAAATTCGGAAAGATGAAATTTGAAGAAAAGGATTATAGTTAATAATTTGGATTTTTTAAAGCGCTGTAACTCGGGAACCGTTCAAGATAGAAAAAAAATAAAAGCACTTTGATAGAATTTTGTGTAAAACGTGTAAAAAAAATTATTATTTTTTTTTTCGAAAATGCTGAATACGCGCTAAAGTTGAAGATTTAGAGAAAAACGGTATTGGGAAACTAAAGAGAGAATTTTTTTCTACATATTGAGAATTTTTGAAAATTCGAAAAAATGAAATTTGAAAAAAAAGGTTACAGAAAGTTAGTAATTTGAATTTTTTAAAGCATTGTAGCTCGGGAACCGTTCAAGATAGAGAAAAAATAAAAGCACTTTAATTACCTAGAATTTTAAGGAGAATACAATGGTGAAAAAAAATTCTTGAAAAATTTGAAAATAAAGAAAATATGAACCAAAAAATTCCAAAAATCAATAGAAAGGAAGTTTGACCGCCGGACGGGGTTAACGGGAAGTTGTGGGGGGTGTTTTTTTTTTATATAAGTGCTTCCACCTCCCCAACCCACTCGCCAAGGAGGGCGGAAAAATCGATTTTTGATGGTTTCAGAGCGATTGCGCGGCTCCTCCACCATTTTTTCGCAATTTTTAAAATATCGATTTTTTAATTTGCGGTGACAAAAGTTTAGAAATTTTTTTTTTGGATTCTAGAGATAATTCCCCACAATATATGTATTTTTCCAATTTTTTATCATTAACGGTTACGACGCCAGAGCCCACCCAAGATGAGACAAAAATTTTTTTTTTATATTAGCGAATCGGGAAAAATAGTGTGATATACTTCAACTCTTCCTTATTACGATTCCGTAAAAACATTTCCAAAATTATCCTTACCTTGCCTGAAAATAATTAAAATATATGCATAATTTGCGTTTTTTGTAAATATGTGGCAAAGTAATGGTTAGAAATATCAAATGAATTTATTTGAAAAAAATGTAGAGGAAGTTTAGTACTATATGCCAGAAAAGTGGAGGAGGGTAGTTTGTGTCTATAACAGAGATACGGTGAGTTATAAAATCATATTATTCTCAAACATATATACTGCATATATGCACACCACCTTACCCCCTCCAAATTTTGAATATATATAGACGCCGGTATTAGAAGTATTTCATCATTACACATTCGAACGTCAGGATGGAAGATTCACCGAAGAAGCTTATGGGCATTGTCAGGCCATTCGTGCCCGGCAAGTTATGCACGTGTGAGGAGAGCGGGGGTACCGCACCAGGAGCAGCACCTTCGGCACCGCCCGCAACACCGACACCACCAGCGACGGCGACATCGCCAGTACGGCTTTGGCAGCCCGAGCTCGTGCTGCAGCCAGTGAGAAGACCAAGGGCTGCACCTAGGTCGGTGTTAATATCGTTAGGTATTACTCCACGGTAGACACCCGACCTTCCCCCCAGGTCCTTTTAGGGCCACAAAAACGGTCCTTTTTAGGACCACATTATATTTTAATCGTAGTTTAGTAATCGTCACTTATGGGCGAGATATTCGTTTAACGACGATTTGTCTCGTAGCTTAAGTGCCAAGTTATATGCTTGAGAACCTATGAAAATATTAACAGTCCAAACAAGGCTTCTATTAATTTTTTTTTGTAATGTATTCTTTACAAAATGTTAAGAATTAGTCTTATTGTCTAAACAAAAAAAAAACAAAAAAAAAACAAATCTAATTCTTTATTTAAAGTTTTTGAAAAAATCAATAATTCTATAAGCTCTCACCAATAAACAACATTTATAATCCGTTGGTGGGGTGGGGGTAGTTCTATATATATGAGACTGGGCCAGTTACACAGTCATATATACATCAACTCTCATACGATGAACATGGAGGAAGAAAGACCCGCCAGCAGAGGCTCATCCATCTTTAGCGATGACATCGTCGCCGGCAACGTTGGAGACCTGCAGGACTTCGATAACGATGAGGTGGATTTGGAAATTGACGTCCTACGTTGGGACGACTTGGATGAGCCGATTCCGTTGCTGTATGACCACGATCCTCGTCTTGTGGAATTAAATAATGCAGGCGATTGGGTCTTACAAAGACTCGAAACTCCGTCGCCGCAGCCAGAGCCGGACTCGACGGAAGATGCGGTGCTGGAAATTCCAGCATCACCGACACCCGACGATCCGCAGGGCCCCTGCGATTCGTCAAGCTGGTGGTCGACTAGCGAGGATGGGGCACCATAAGCCCCACACTCTCCCTGGCCCTTTTTAAGGGCACACAATAACGGTCCTTTTCAGGACCACAAAATACTTTGATCGTAGTTTTAGCACATATTAGTACTTTGTTACTAATATTGTATGTATAGAATATACAATATTAGATACAAAGTATTAAAAGTTTAGGTGCTGGTGGAACCCAGCAAAATCGTTCGTTCGTATTTGAGACCACAAACAACTTTTGGTCTCAATACGTAATACGACATTTGTTTTCACCCCCACCCCCCCGCCACTAATTTGTCTCTATATATACGACCACCAATACTTATTACAATCATTTCAATTCAACATGTCTGAGAGTGAACAGCAACCTATCCAATGCCCTGTGGTAGATTCTACCACAGACGATTGTCTTGAGTGGGAGTTGGACGATCCCAGATGGGAAGAACTTTGGCGGTTCATAGTCGAATACGATGAGGACAACACCGCCACCACCGCCGTTGATGATGACGGGCCGTGCGACTCCACAACACAATAAAGAGTCGCATGTTTTTACAACCAAACGGTCCTTTTCAGGACCACAAAATACTTTGATCGTAGTTTTAGTTGATTATAATACTTTGTAACCAATATTTTATGTTTTTTTTTTCATAAAAACATACAATATTGAGATGCAAAGTATTAGAAGTTCTGGCGACAGAACCTTAACTTCTTAAACCGAACCATGTTTTAGCATACTTGTAAATATTATCAAAAAATATTTACAACTATTGCTATTGCGTAGTTTTGGTGGATTATTCACTCTTTTTTATTACTTAATATTATATGGGAAAGGTCCTATATGAAATAACACACAAAAAATATATTTTTAAGTCATTTTTATTCTCTTTGTAAAATATAAAAATTTGATCAAAGACTTTTTTTTATTAACTACAAAATATATATATTTACAAACTTAATACTATAAATTAAAAGCTAATTCCTACAACTACCTAACACCTACTACAAAATCTATTAAAGTCCTCTAATTGTCTTTTATATCGCACACATTCCATCTTTTTTAACTCTAATTGTGTTTCCAGTTCTAAAATGTCACTCTTACATGCACTCACTTTTTTCACTAAGTTGTTTTTCATTCGATAAATATCCGATAGTTTGCTCTTCTGCGAGTTGGTGAAGTCATCAACCAACTCCGGTTGAGATGTCTCGGAACATATTAAAGAAGAAGAAGCGGTTTCGTTTGGTGAAGACGACGACGAAGACGACGAAGCAGCGGAAACTTCATCGCCTTCAAAACACCGCTTAAACCGCTTCTTCATAGGTTTCCGGCACCCCAATATCGGCGACAGTGGCGCTGGGGAAGACTTTACCTCCGACACTACTTCCTGCTCTACGCTGGCCGGTGTTGGTGGCGTTGGTGGTGTTGGTCCATCAGGGCCTTCGATCACTTCAACTTCTACGAACAACGGCTCTTGCGGCGCTGTTTTCAGGAAGTCGGGTAATGGAACAGGGGTGGAGGGACGCTTAAAGTTAAACTTCTTCTTTCCTTGCCCCACACCTTTAATTGCCGAATAAAAGGTTTTTTTTATCGGCGATTTCCGACTTCCGCATAGTCAAAAGCTTCTTTAACTTGGAAGCTTTCGGAGAAGATTCCCTGTTAGGCCGCGATGCTTTTCGCACAACCACATTACTAATTACGTTGATCTTCGGCTCCTTCTCGTCTGTCCAACATTCGAGGAATTGCGCAGCCGACTGCACCAACTTTTCGTCGCGACCATCATTCAGGGCTCTGTCTTCGGCATCTTCTTGCTCCCTGCCGTTCCAATTTTCGAATACCCCCGGACTCAACACTTCCAAGCCACTGATGTTTTCCAACATGCCTTGTTGGGATCCGCAGCTCACGTCAAGAGCATCCAAAAGAGACCTTACATTTGATGACATCTTCGATACTACAACTCACACTATAACTTTAACTTACTACTGCACTGTTTGGTGTTCTGACGAACTGTGAAGAGCTCGAGCCAGCAAGTCTGCTTTTATGCCCATTTCCCCCACTACACCACCTTTATTCCTTTTGTTCGAAGCATTCAGTATATTATTTAAACTTGTCAGATGCAAGGCCAAGACCAAGGCCGACGTAACCGGCAATACCAGGGTCGTTTTCAAAGTTGTAATTTTCATGGATTTTTTTTTGTCCCTGTCAAGGATATTTTAAAGAAACATAAATATAGTACTAAACTTGTCAGATGCAAGGCCAAGGCCAAAGTCTAAGTACCCGTCAATGCCAGGGTCTTTTTCAAGGTTGTAATTTTCAAGGATTTTTTTTTGTCCTGTCAAGGTTATTTTAAAAAGTAACACATAAATAGAGTACAGCGATTGAAAAGTACAACATATTCAAACATCATGTTGCCAACTGATGAACAACCTAGTGAAGCAGCCAAAACATACAGTCATATACCAAAAGCTTTTTATTTAACTTGCCATCATTGTAAAAGACTAGGTATCTGCTGGCGGAATGATCTTACGTACGACTTCAACTACATTGACCTTTTCAGGGTTAAATTTGTACAATGCGGCTTTTGTGGACTAGTTTACTACCAGTTCAAGGACATTAATGAACGTGCCATCCAGAGAAGAAATTGGATCATAGGAGAAGCTTACCTGTACAAAAGAAATTAACATGTATTTTATTTCTTTATTTTTTGATTTTTTTGTTTGTTATATTTTTTTATTTTTTTAATAATAAAAAGTAAAGTCAATCTTTTGTTATATTTTAATTTTTTTTTTCCAATAAAACAATAGTAAAATGAATCTGTATGTGTATTTATTAAACATCACCTAAAATACGTTTTGAAATCCATATTTTTCTGCAGAGTCCTTTTATTAATGAAATAGAACCATATATTAGGGTGAAATCTAATGGATTCAAATCAGTCTCATATAACAATGTCAGAAGTAAACACTATTGATAAGTTCGGTCGCAAAAGAAAATTTAAGGATTTTAACTTTATGTGAGGTCCTTCAGGAATAGGTTTTAAACTTACACCTAATGGAGATTACGACATGGGAAGCAAAAGATTGTGCTATTTAGCAGAACCTCTTGAAGGAGACGATGCGACCACACGAAATTATGTTGATAATAACCTTGCTCAGTGTGTGCAAGATAAGCAGAAAGCTTTACATGACTCAACAATTGTTATTAAAGATATATTCAGAATCCAACTTGAAGGTTACGTACGAAAGAAATTAATTGAAACCGGTCAAGAACTTAGAGGATACATTGATGATATTGTTATTGCAATATATGAACTTAGGCATGACGAACTGCGTGATGAACTTAACTCTAGAATGTTGAAAATTGAAAAGACCATGGAGGACCTTGTCAACAAAACTGTTTCACATTAAACATTTGCTCGTAGACCTGTGCGTTTAATTTACTGTTAGACAAATTTTTCAACAATAACTTTTACAGTTTGTTATTTGTCGACACTTCATTATATTTACAATTTTAAAATAAAGGTTCAATAAAAAGCAATCAAGTAATGAATACATGTTTTTATTAAAAAAAAATACAAATAATGAAATATGAATTTTCCAGATTACGTGCTGTCCTGACTTAGAAATGATTCCAACACGGTGACTAAATTTGCTAAGTTTTATTCCGGGTCTGTTTTGTAAAAATCAATGTCTGCATGCCCCCAAGGTAGAGTTTTGGTTGAATTGGGAATTACATAACGTTTATCATCGCTATGTGACAATTCTACTTTATTTATTATGTTGGTATAAATGTTATGTAATTCACTTCTAAATATCTTCATCTTTCTTAATATTAAACCACATCGTTCAACAATTCTTTGGTAGTCTTCCTGATGAAGGTCTTTCTCGATAACACATTTTTTGATACCTTTGGCTTTTTTAAATTCATTATTAATGGACTTTACATAATAAATTATAATAAAAATCGTATATTACAGTATTTGATATATCTAATATGGAAAATCCGATATAAATTGGTTCATTGTACAATATTTTAACTTTATTCATATGTATAACAACAAAGTTCTCGGTTAATATCGAGCTACTATTAAAATTGGGGCGGGATATTAGTGCTCTAGCTCCATTTTTGCCTACACTGTTATCCCAATGTGTTACTAATTTTATATCCTTTCCATTTTCCACATTTTCCATAGTTTTACCAAAAATCGCGTTATTTTTTGATTTAAAAGTGTCCTTCGCAAATTTTGTGGTGGCCTTGTTACGTAAATTGATATTAAAATCAATATACGATTTTAGCCATTTTGATTGCTTAAACTGTAATACCCGATGGGTTTGCATTACCACTAAGCCGTTGGCGATGACTTCTTTTAAAGTTCTATAGTGTACAATGTATTTTTTTTTATCTTGTACATTAGGAATTAATTTCGGAAATTTGGCGTTTTCTGTTGGCGGTATGATATTTTCTACTAGAAATGGAAGATCAGAATGTGTATCATGCAACTCAGTCGGATAATGCAGATCCACTTCCAAAACGTAGCCATGTAAACTATCATCACCAACAGCCATAATATTTAAATCCAGAATTTCGCGCTCGGTTAACCATCGAAAACCACCATATGGTAATGCTTGTGACATACTATGACCATATAGATTTGTAGCATCAAGGTATGTTATAAATGAAGAAGGTTTTGTTGGGTCATAGTCTGGTAAAAAAATATTATTAGCGATGTGCTTCCTTTCTGTACACTGGCTTATGCCGCCGTGTATACCTTTCTTAAAAAAATGTATCATGTCTATATCAGTTAAGAGCTCTAACTCTACCTTAGTCATATGCAGCATACAGTCAAATGATAAACTTGGAAAGGTATAGTAATGTGCTGGATCAAGTTTATCGAATTTTAAACAATTATTCCGAAATTGCTCAAAAACATCACACAATAGCAACACATCTGATTTTAAATACACGTCCGAATAGTCCCCCAAAGTTTTACACCCAAACAAGCACCATACTTCTTTTGCTCTTCTATAGCTTTCATCGCTGATATGTTCTTCCCGTAAATTATCATAAAATTGATCTTTACTTGGAAGACATGTATTTTCCATTTTTTCTATAGAGTCAATAAAGCTATAGGGAAAAACACCCTTTTGACGCATCAAATTAAATTGGTTGATATTTGAAAAATGTTTCCGCGTTTCAATAAAATCGTCGTCGTTTAAACCGCTGCCTAAATTTTCCAAAGACGTTGACAGAAATTTAAATCTGTCAATGAATCGCAACTTTAAATATTTCCTCTTGACTTTTCCACATTTACTATCAAAATAATCGTGCATATAAATGCTTCTGGTAAATGATATGTACTTTTCCTTACTTTGAGCCAAAACACCAATTTTATCTCCATATTTACATAATTCTTCTATAAATAAATGGCTGTCGTAGCCGCTTAAGTTATGAAATATGATAGGGATGAAAGAGGGTAATTTATAATTTAAATTACTAACGGAATGTGCAGCACCAAATCTTTTTGCACTAGTTATGTGACAGTGGTCTCGTACTTTAATTTCACCATCTCCAAAAGGGCCTTCACATATAGCACATATTTTAGCATCATTAAACTCCTTTTTTTCTTCAGGCGTTAACGGTTTCATAGGCTTAATGTCTTTTAAATATGTGTTGTATAGAGCCCTTAAATCACAGTCCATACGATCCACAAAGACTTGAACTGCATTATTCCGAAATAGCTCAAATATTGAAAGTGAGTCGTCAAAAGAGCATTTAATTAAATAAGCAAAAGAATATGGTTCATGTTTAAAACTTTTTACGGTGTAAGAATTTTGTGGGTTTGGTTGTACCGTTTCAACGGGTTTTAAAACAGATTCGAAATCTGCATAAACCACGAATGGAACGCGCATTTGCTTTTCTATACCCTCGAATTTTAAAATATTTTCCGGCACACTCTTTCCAAATTTATCGATTTTTAAACCCACTGAGGGTGTTTGCGGGAAAATGTGGTTACAATCGTAGCTTTGATGTAAAGTTAAAGCTGACGGTGTACTAAAATAAATGAGGCAACCATCACAGAAATATATTTTATGTTGTTGACAACTAATTTGACTTGAAACTAAACGGGATAAATCCCGAATCCAACAATAATGACTCTTTGAATAAGTCGTATCACAAAAATGTTCACCACCATCTTTACTACTACAGTCCTTTGTAATTAACAATAAATTTACATGTCTATCCAACTTTTCTGACGCATACCTCAGTGTACCAATAACTTTATTTATTACTTCATTATTTTCATATTTAGATTCCAGACCGTATACGTTAATTGATATGTTGTTCATTTCCTCAAATTTTTTAATGTCACGTAATTTTACTGGAAAATCCATACCTGTTAAATTTAGCACTCTAGAAAAATGGGGGTAGGATGTCTTCTGTGAAGGCGCTGCTGTTGGAGGAAACAATGCTGATGTTACAGCCCATGCAAAGCAAAATTCGTCCTGGTTAATCACATTGACAACAGCTCCATTCTTTTCAATAGAACACGACAACTTGATGTATGATGAGCCACCCATAGGCATATACTTGTTGATACTAACTTCCAAGTATAAAATTCGCACAAGAGCCCATCCTATAACAAGAAAAATAATATATAAAAATCAGTTTAATATATCGGGTTTTGATTTTTTCATACCTGAATCTTTCTCCTGGAACTCTGTCGCCTGCGTTTTTATTAATTCGGTGAAAAAATGGTAAACGGCATCCAAATCACTTTCTACAGTAATTATTTGATTAGCAGTGTTGAAGTATTTTTCACTGAATATTTCTTGTGATGGAAGCATGTACTCGCCAACAGCTGTCATGTTAACTTTTAAAGCATGATGCACACGTAATAAATTATTAATAAGTTCCATCACCTTGGATTTAATGTCTGAAAAGAACATTACGTAATCGGAATGCTTCATATCACTGCTAACCCGATAGGTTGCAATTCTCCTTTTGAAGGCACATTCAACGAGTTGCAAACCATGACATACCTGCAAACATAAATTATTTTTATGTTGTTGTGTTCGTTTATGCGCTGACATATGATTTATAGGAACATCTACATTACATGTAGCGCAATTAATTACCGGAATCGTCGATGTATACTCTTCAATTCGGAGCCGTTTTCCTCCAGGCACTTCATTAAATCTCGCCGCACACGATTCTCTTTTATGATGTCTCATATTATAACTATTAGTTAACTTAGAACCGCAATTTTCACAAACATATGCCATGATTTGTCAAATATTAACACATGTACTACCTATACAAGTCAGAGACAACTGATGAATGAAACTGCCCCATACCTTATATAAAACCATTCAAGGTCACCTCAAACCACGTAACATAACTTCAAGGTCACACACCCAAGATGACCTCCAACAAAGTCAAGGTCGCGCACAACCTCGAACACACGGTCAAGGTCAAGGACAAAGCATGCGTGCGCCTTCAAGGTCAATCACAAGGACGTGTTTGAGGGACCAAAGAGGGGTGGGGCAAGGTCAAGGTTAAGGTCGTGGAGTGGGGGGATGAAGAGGAGCGGGTTATGTTCACTACTATTTAAATACCAGCAATAGGAATAAAAGGGCACTCAGGTTTTTTCACAAACGTTATATTATCTTATTCCTTTAGTTATAGAAAGAAATAGAATAGTTTTATTAACCGTGTTTATATTAAAATTAAAATTAAGATACTCAGAGGCCAATTCGGGAATCAAGCATCCGGTATAGTATAGCTAATGCCCTCAGTACGAAAAGACCCAAACCTTCGAACTATTAGGGAATGAAATTTACAGAAATTCACAGTTACAGGGATACCTGGGGGTGAAATGCGTACCCGCGGGGTGCAGGGCGTACAAGCCCGGCCTTTCAAGAAGTACTAAAGTTCCATAAACTTTATCAACAGAAGCAGTAGTAGAATCATATATAGAAATTTTTGATGATGATGCTGATATTAATTTGATGGACAAAAATATTATATTGAAGAGCAAATATTATAGTAAATAAAATAAACACTTTTTTATATTAATTTATATAAAATGCCAGCTTTTATATCATAAGAAAAATAATTGAAGAAAATCTATCCCGTATCGTTTGAAAAGAATAATGTTATATAAAAGAACAGGAAAAATAAATAAATAACACTTTAATAAGTAGTTTTTATCATTCGTTTAGTTTAAACTTAAAAATAAACATTTCTAATGTTATTGATTACAGTTCAACAGTATTAGCTTTTAACAATAAAGAGAGAATATAAGTTAAAAAGGAAGCTTCTTACTAAAAGAACAATATAATTTTTTTCGTGAAACAAAAAAAATGTTGAAAATTTACTTGTTACATTTTGCTTTCAATTTACTATTGTTTTTTCAACAACCAGTTAATCTAATAACATATTTATCCTTTCTCGTAAGAAGTAATTCTTCTCGCTCTAAACAATCGTTTAAATTGGTAAAGATTTTATTTTCATCCAACATTTGCTTGCTCAAGTCCCGTTGACATTGTTTCAAATTATTATCCAACATATAGATTTCATGCGATTAGTCAGAAAGGTTATTTTTCAAATTTAATATTTCAGTCTTATAGTCTCCAATTAGTATATAAGTGACTTTATACTTTTCTTGACATATTTCAAGCTTTTCCGTTAAATTCGTTTTCAGTAGATGCAATTCCGATTCCAGTTTATTATTCTCCTTAAATAATTCAAATTGTTTTGTGTAATTCAACGAATCTGTCAAGTTTTTCGTAATATTATCATATTCTTGACTTTTCTCCATTCATATATAACTGATAGCTAAATCGTTGTCGCATAATTCTACGTAATAATCTAATTTATTTCTGTATTCCTCATATAACTGAAAGCTTGTATTATACAGGATACTGTAGTCGTTTAAGATATATTCATAGAGGTCCTTATATTCATCACATGTAGTATTAGTACAGCTTCGACCATTACCATAAACCAATAAAATAATTTCAAACAAGCAACAAAACGGGAAAAATATTTTTATGCATTGTTTTTGTTGTTGTTGTTGCTGCTGTTGTAGTAAGATATTCATACAAAGACATTCAAAGTTGAGAAATAAGTGAAATAAAAAAAAAATAATTAAAATAAAAAACACAATAACTGATGATGTTTCAATTTTTATTTTTAATAAATTTTCTGTTGTTTGTGCTGCTGCTTTCGATTTTTTATTTTCGGAAAACCACAATAAACAGTCAACTAAATCAAAATTTCTTCAATGTTTATAATATTCTACAATAGGGAAATCATGACTTGTACACGCGATTATTCCTACTCCACAATAAAAACACAAATATCTTGAATGGATAAATAATAAATTCCACAACGTGCTAATATTTCAGGTTTTAATTCCCGTGTCCAATCTTTAAATGACGCAAGTCTTTTTTCATAAGTTCTATATAATATATTATCAATTCGTTTTTCAAAAGTTTCCAAACACATATTTTCTACAGTGATGATAACCTCTCACTCACAAATGATTTGAATTTAATTCTAGAGCGAGATAACACTACTTATGAAACACTTTCCTCCTCCACTTTTGAACATCCTATATATAGATAAAAGAAAATGGAAAAATATTCTCTGCTATAATAATTATGATTTTTCATTTAAGCATTCTGTTAATCTCTATATATTCTATAAAATCTTATATTGAGTAGTCATTATTCCCGTTAGAGGAAGAGGAAAGGAATGAAAATCAGGAGAAAATTTGTCAGGTGGATTATGAAGCAAATTTTAAAGGTTTAGACTTCTCTGACGACTTTAATGTAGAAGAAGAAGAATAAATTAAACCGTCTCGTATTACAGGAAGTGGTATAATTTAGGTTCTTTTTCAAAAATGCTTATTTAAATACTTTATTTTTTATTTCATTTCTTCGAAAACAATTAGTTGTAAGTAATAAATAATCTTTAAAATTTTCAGTAAGAATGGTTAAAAGTTTAGAAAATTAATACATAATTTAATTTTCTAAAATTTTATGTCCTGTATAAGAAAAAGTTTTTCTCAACATATACATACATAGACGAAATCAAATTAGATTTTATACTATTTCTGCTACATAAACAACTTATCTAACCATTATATAATTAAATTTCCTAATATTAAACACATAAAAGTAGAGTCAAAAAAAACTTAAAAATGTATCAAAAATATAATATAAAAATAAGATAGGAACAAACAGATACATTTAATTACTATTTTTTTGCTGGAATTAGTAGAATCAATAGCAGCAGAATCAGTACTGGTAGTGTTTGAAATTTACCTCTAAATAGCTATTTTTGTTGGTACAGTTTGCTCCAATCCTATAAGAGTCTATTTTTCACATTCACAAAAGGATCCTGTTCATAAAGAACACTTTTAATTTGTAGTAGTAATTTTTATTAATTAGGTGATTCTGTTTGAAAAGCTTTAATTTCCAAGTCATCTATATATTCACATTTATAATATAATGGTCTCCAGTAGCCAGTTGAATAACAATCAGTTTTTATCTCAATTTTCATATCTTGAACATGTTTATGTGGATTTTTGAAGATAAAGAACATTTTGAACAATAGCTAGCGCAGCTATAAAATTTGAACTTAACCATACCATGATTCTTATCTATATAATTTAAAATATTAGTTGTGTGATCCTTTCATATACTGAAAACAGTTTTCTTGTGAAGGAGGTAATCCATCTATATGATTATGCCATTCAAGTCGATTGAAATACATAAAACATGGAAGCTTTACTTATAAATGAAAATTGCTTGTATAATTATAAGATAATTTTCCCCAAATATGTAAAAGATCAAGATTTCTAACGTGTTTTCAAAAATACTTTAACGGTGTTAGTTCATTAATATCAACATTATCAGATAAAAGAACCATTACTAGATTGACACCTTCCATCTTGGATGGATGATACATAGTACTAACTTTATTAGGAATAATATGATGTTAATATATATTAATTTATCACTTTAGATATATGTTAAACCATATTTAAAAACTACATTTCCAACCAATTAATTAATTATAGAGCTTCAGGATTTTTTTAATGAATTTCTTCAAGAAAGTTAGTGTTTCCTCCCAGTGTTCAAAATCTCAATTTTTTCATTTTTTGCACAACATTCTAAAATATCAAGATTTTAAAATAAAATTCACAAGCCTTAAGCCTATCTAATGTTTTTTGTTACTAATAAATTTTTTTACAACAAACATGTGTCTAATACGAAATGAATAATAAATAAACTGATAAAAACAGACAATTTATTTTATATCGATTTTATAAACACACGTCATCTCTCTTTATTTCTCTCTAATGGATCACTTGACTAAACAGTCAAAGAAAATTGCACAATGGACAGTATTTTTCATTTCAAAAAATAAAAATAAAAAATTTTACTTCCAATTTTAATTAATATTCATTTAAAATTCACTTACTTTTAATTACACATTTTGTTATTAACTACTGATGATTCAGAAGTAAAGATAATATATTATACCAGTTAGAAAGAATAAGTCCTTTTTACTCATCTCTTCTTCACCTTCTATTTTCATATATTCTTCCATTTCCATAAATTCTTGTAGTAGAATCGGGTTATTAATGTATTTTTTTTAACTCCATTACACCTTCACTATCATAAAACCAAAATTTTAATATTTCTCGTATAAATTCAACGAGATTCTTGGTTTCGAGATAGTCATTATGGACTTTTGCTGCTTGTCCATATGTTTCTGCTAGATCTAAATATTGGGAAACCCGAATTGGACGGCTTACTTGAGCATATTGACTCTACTCCATTACTTCTTTTAGACATTTTTTTTGCAACTTTCTAATTTGTTTATTTAAATTGCTATTAAGCGACAATGATGAAGATGACGGTGACGATGACATTATACTCTAATTACAAACAATAACAGCAACAACACTTTTCAATTTGTACTGATTGAGTTTCTATGTGTTTTCGTAGTTTTAAATAGAATTTTTTAAGACGGGATTTGAATTTTATTATTGTTAGCACACCAATGATAGGCATAGATTGGTTGCTTTCTCCCATCTACACTTGATAATGTTACTTATCCTAAATATAATTTTAAATTATGTTTATCTTTGTTATTTTGAAACATTAAGTCGATAAAAAAATAACAAAAGCAACGTCAAAAAATAATGCTGACTAGTGCTACGGCGGTAAATGAAAAACACAAATACAATTTTCATTTACACCATTTTATGCGAGAAGTAACGTATTGAGTTGTAAAGGTGTATGAGGTAGACGAAGCAAAAAAGGAAATAAAAATCTTTTATTCCTCAATTCAAAATGTTTGAAACAAAATATATTTTTATTATTAATAAAACAAGTTATAAATGGTTACAAGTTTTTATTTCTAATTAAAAATTATAAACTTAGATTATAGTTGCCATTTAATTTATTTTCTTGAAGCATCCTGCTGCTGTCCGCCTCCATTTTGACGAGCATTTCCTCTTGTTTCTTTACTACTTAGATAACGGAAAGGTAAATGTTTAGCTCCCTCATATTTGTTAAGAAATTCATGATAATCACACGCTAGACATATTTTATTTACCATATGTGTTTCTCCCTTACATTTAGGGTACTTTAATGTTTCTGGAACTAGCATTTTCACGATAATGGTATAGTTCTAATAAAATTTACAATATATTAATTTATTAAAAAACATTATAAAAATTACTTGTTAAATATATTAGATGTATATTTAGTTACCTAAGAAGTTTTTATCTGTTTGAATATAGAAAAACAGTAAATTTTAAATATTATTAATATAAATAATTTTAAAAGTATATTAAGTCTAATCAGCTAATTTAACCTTTCTTATCTTATAATATGACCTATAACTGTCACTCATATTAATATAAAAATAGATAGGTAAAACACACACATAACAGTTTCATACAGGTGAAAAATGACATCACTCTTGTCGTCACTATAAACCATGCCGCGATGAAACCACAAAATTCCACGGAGATGTCCTTTTGTCACAGTTGACCATTTGCAGCTTCAAAACAAAAACAAGAGATATTCAAGTCGAATTTGAAATGAACAAAAATACTACAGCCTACTATTGAATACTACACGATCATTTAGTGAAATACAATACTTTAACCAATATAGTGAAGTCAATCTCCAAAAACTGGGCAAAAATATATATATTAGACGTTCAAGGCTATCAGTATAAGAAAAGTGGCTTTTGTAGTGAAAGTATTTTTGTAAAATGTGTTGGTTAAAAAAATTAGTTCAAAACAATATAGAGGAATTGTTGCTAATAGGATGTCCAAATTTATGTAAATTAAACAAGTATAAAAATAGTTATAATTTTCATTGTAGGGAACATTACTAGCTGTCCAATCTATTGTACTCGTATATAAAATAAAAAAAGTTTGTATTAATACTAATAATTCTTAAAAGGGTATTAATTTCGAATATGTTACATGGTAGACAGTCTTATCTGCTAATTTGACCTTTCGCGTCGTAAATTGCTGGCCTCACATACACATAATATATTTTGGGTTCATTATTATTGTTAGTTAAATTAACTAAAACCTTTATTCAAGTTAGAAGAAAAATCAGCAGCAATGCTCTCACTAAAATATCTGGCTCTACAACCAAATAAATTTATTTAATTTCAAATTTGTTACAGATCAAAAATATTTGGATATAAGATAAAATAATTGCGAACATTACCTCTTCGTCCATTGTTAAATTGAAAAACTATTCTACTTGGATGAAAGCCAACAGTGACAAGAGTTCCAAGCTCGAGGAGGATGAGGTGCAACAAATTCCAAACGATCACCACCAATCTATTAACCTGTTTTGTTCAGTTTCTGTTGTAATCGGTATAAAAATCTAAATTTACATGAAATCCCGAATTAATTATTAAATCATTTTGTTCTACATGTAAAATTTATACATATTTTTCGTAAAGTATATTTTTTAATTCTAAATATTCATAGCATGATGGTTGACGAGGGTTTTGAATTTTCTAGATTGTAGAAAAAAAATATTTAAATTTTTACATTAATTTTGTAATAAATAATTTATTAGATTTAAATAAATGAGATATAGTGCAACCACCTTATTTTAATAAGATGTACTATGTACTATATATATATATATATATATATATATATATATATATATATATATATATATATATATATATATATATGGTTTGGTTATTCCGGCTTTTAATCCTTTTGGTGAAAGTGAGGACCCCATACAAACAAACAGATGGCGCACCTATGGTGTCCTCACTTTCACCAGTTATAGCCAACCTTTTTATAATATATTTCGAACAAGAGGCACTGCAAAAGGCATTCTTAAAACCGAAATTTCGGAAACGCTATGTGGATGATATTTTTATAATATGGCCACGTGGAAAAGAACATCTAGACAATTTCCTCATATACCTGAACAGTATATACCATATAATCCAATTCACACTAGAAATCCAGCTAGAAAAGAAACTTCCTTTTTTGGACCTATTATTAACTAGAAGACTCAACAGTATCCTAGGTTTTAGCGTATATCGGAAACCCACACATACTGACCGATATCTCAAAGCAGAGTCACATCATCATCCGTCTCAAAAGCAGGCAGTAGTCAACATACTAGTATCAAGATCTCTCCGACTAACAGAACTCGACACAAAACAAGACGAAATAAGACACATTTCAACAGCTCTAGAACGGAATGGTTTCTCACAACCAGGCATAAAGAAAGCCATAAAAAGACAAGAGAAAACCACAACAGAAACAAAAGACCAAGATCAAACAAGAAGCAAAGCCATAATCCTATACATAAATGGAATAACGGACAGAATCGGAAGAATCTTAAGAAAACACGACATACAGCCCATATTTAAACCACAAAAAACAATAGTCAACATCCTGGGAACTGTGTATAATTTTACCGTTTAGTACGCAACACACACAGCATTGGTCACAGGGTTCGGTAAAAATAACTTGAAATTGGGAAAAACTATTTTTTTATCATTTTCAAGAATATTATCACTCAAAATTATCTATAAAAAAAAAAGATTCTTTATTACTGTATATAGGATGGTATTAAAAGAAGATGAAGACTTGTGATGGTTTGTGTTGTTTTGAATTTGACTATTATTATTCCGCCAATAAATATTTATTTTAACTTTATATTAAGTTTTTGGAAATTCTACTCCATAAAGGCGTTAAATAGGGGTGTAAGTTAGTATGAAGCTTCCTTCATTTCTGAAGATAGAAATTTATTGATATCGTTTTGAGTTAAAATTAACCGCGACTCTAGATAAAATTTAAGACATGTATTTTTTATTATGTATACGAGGTTTGGTAAAAATAACTTGAAATTGGGAAAAACTCTTATTTATCATTTTCATAAATAATATCTTCTTGGGACGCAGAATCATTTAAGAAAATATAAGTGTCTTTATTACTGCATACAGGATGATATTAAAAGTAAGTGAATACAGAAAAATAGACATAAAATATATAAAAAAATAGATTAAACGTTAGTGAGCGTTATAAGTTAAATTAAAAATAACTCAAAAATTCTAGTAGACATAGTCCCGCTTTGAATTTTCCCAGTTAAGACGTATAGATTCGAAATCACTTATAGATCCCTCTACTCCTTCATCACTTTTTCATCGGTAGTATTGATGAGCCCTCTCCTCCCACCTTCTCATGTCCCTCCCCTTGCTTCTTCTCCCTAACTACATTTTTTTCAATATATAAGCATCTGGCAGAAATTCACCTAGCATTAAACATTTGCTACGGTCTAAAAATATTCCCATCGACAAATTACGGTCAACAAGGTGATAAATTTACAAAAAGTTATTACCAGCAACCCAACGAAGAAGAATTAAGTAAGAAAATCTTTTATATTTAAGAATATTTTAGTACTGTTTTTTAATACAACTTCTATTTTGAAGTTGGTAGGCTTGCTATCTCAATTTTTATATATTTTGTTTATAAAGAAGAATTTTACATGATAATAAAGCTGAAATAGTTTTGTCTGGAAATAATTTCCCGAAATGATACGAGTTTAAATTTGATAAAGTTCTTTTTTGTGTTATGTTTGGTAGATTGAAATTTTACATTAAACTAGACGGTACAGAAGCAGAAGTATAGAAAATTTTCAAGCTCTATATTTTTATTCAGTCATATTCAAGACATGATATTGATAATAAACTTCTATATTGCCAAACGGCAAATGAGTCTCCAGTATTGTTTAAGCAACAGAAACATGTTATATTTTTGGAGCTATATTATTATTTTTTTAGTTTTTAACAAATTTAAAATAAGAAATATCCGATATTTTTTTTTCATAAAATTTTTATTGGTCAATAAACTTTTGATATTGAAAAACCGTAAATCTGCAATGTTTAACTCTATTAAAGTTGCATCTTAGAAAGGTTTTTATTATCAAAATTATTTTTTATAATCCTTAGACATTACTGTATCTAAAAACATAAACGATGTTAGATTAATCTGGTACCGGTTACGGAAGATGTGACAATTCTCTGTTTAAGAGGAGAAAATGATTTTTGCCATAGAGCGACTTGAGAGTATCGAACCACTTTATCCATCACATGTCATACCAACTACAGTACTCGGACGTACCCAGTTCACTGAAATGAGACCATATCATCAGCAATCGACTGGATTCAACAACTCGATTTAAATCTATAAAATGAGTATCAAATTTGTAACTGCATTATTTATGTTCATTATTGAGTGTACATTATTTACTTATATGCTACTTTTTTAGGCTAAATATTCAAATAAATGCAAGTTTCATAATTTTTATTGACAATCATTGTGTATATTTTAATTATATATATATATATATATATATATATATATATATATATATATATATATATATATATATATATATATATATATTGATTCGCTGTTGTTGTTTTCATGCTAATATCCTTCATACGGTTTTTCTGTGAGGTTTAAACAAGCAACTTATACTCCATGTTTATTATGCATTTTAGATAATAATTTAAATCTTTAGGTTGGTGTTGGCAATTTAAATATAACTTAAAAATGATTATTTTAGAAACCAAAAAAGTATTATCTCATTATTAATCTAAAATATTTTCTTTCCATTACTATAATTTCAATATCCATAATTTGTTAATTTTACCTCTGCATAGTAGATTATATGAAACATTTTAAGAATAATATATTTAAATTAAAATGGTGAATCAAAGAAAAAGCTACAAAATTAAAAAATATATTTTTATATAAATAATACTTTGGTATTAAAGTGGTCGTCCAGATTCAGAAAAAAATTACAAATTATAAAAAGATTAAAAAGTAAAAAAATTGGAAATTTTCTCTGAAATGGGTTCAAAACCTTTCCGATTTAAACTTTTGATACACTGAAACTGTGAATGTTTTATAAGGGCTTAGACCTACATTCGCATGCCAAAATTTAGGATAGTAAATATAATGTCACTGTTAAAAAATCGAAACGCTAACATTTTACCTGAAAACATAAAAAATCCTTCCTAAGTAAAAATCTGAAAAAAAAACTAATAAACGCTTAAGGCTTACAGTTTACTTAGCAAAATTTAAAATGACGCATAAAATATGGCGGCTAAGATATAATAAAACTTTCGCAGAAATGGTTGAATAACTTAACAAGCGAAACTTTTAATACCGTATTGTGCCTTTATATGTGTAGCTTTATGAGAAACACTGCTCGTATCATAATTTAAAGTGACGAACCTTCGACGACAGAAATATCGAACAGTTCTAATGCTAAACTCGTATTCCACCATTCTAGAAAAAAATATCTATGGCGCCGTTAATAATTCATAGAAATAAATGAACTTTTTAAGCAATAAACTTTAACCTTCTTAACTATAACAATCGGAGAAAATGAGTTCCACTTTATCAAGATAACAGATAGGCGAACGCAGAGAACCTTCAGTGATAAATGCCAAACTTCTTCCTCAACAAGATTAATGAACTACACATCCGAGGAGGAGCAAGATACAGGTAACTGAGACAGCAGGTTGTCGAGCGCACTGAGTCTTTAACAATAAACTCTAACCTCCTTCAATTACATAATTGGAGAGATGTAAGATCCACGAACCCATTGCAGCAGGGAGGCAAGCACAACAAACCCCAACCTCTTTATGCAGACGTTAAACAGCTAGCTGTGTATAATAAACCATAACAATCCTAAACCATATATATGCAAAAAGCCAAGATTCACAAATCATGACAAAATCTTGGTTTTCTCAGGTTAAGCAGATTTAGATAGATTTATAAGGACTCGCAGTACCCATTGTTTGCTGCTTTGGTCGCCTGGATCTCTCTTCTCTCCGGTTTTGTGGATTAGAAAGCCAGCTTTTATTTGTACAAGGTTCGCTACGCTCACCTCCCTGCTATCTTTATAATGTGGATTTCGCTTTCCCCCGGTTACGTCTGTTAACAATGTAATGGTTTATTGTTCAAGAGGGCTCATGCGCTAATGAGTTAGAACGAATTATAAAGGGCGCCATCGACTTCTTGCTCAGAGCTCTAGATAATTCTGACTTAATGAAAACCTATTCTGTATTTGAGAGACAAATTAGAGCCGTTCGATATTTCTATTGCCATACTGAATCTATTACTTTCAATTATGATACGCTCAGTGTAATTCAGAAGTATACATGCTTAAAGGGGTAGTACGGATACTAAGGCTTTCATTTTTAAGGATATTCAATCGTTTTTTTTATGCCTGATCTTGAATTCAGACTATAAATTATTCTATATTTTGAGTTTAGGTCATAAGCGTATTTGAATGAACGTACAGATAGGCTATACCATAATTTTAATTCTAAAAGACAATGCAATTTGAATGCACCAAAAGTTTAATTCGAAAGAATTTTCAACCTATTTCAGCGAAAAATTTTAATTCTTTGACATTTTAGTCGCCATATTGAAAGCGCCAGTTGTGCAAAATCTCGTAGAGAGCTGATCGACGATATCTGAGCGCGCTCGAAGTGAAATCCTGAGGGATAGTGTCAAACGAAAGTGCAGTGCAGTGAATGTCTAAATGCTCAAGTCTAGATGAATGGAAGATTTAGAAGGGAAACTTGCACTATATACTCAAGAAGAAAAAATTCTATCACTCGAAGCTAAAAACGGAGAAATGTAAAACTAATTATGCAAAATTTTTGAACAATTAAGTAACCTGAGGAGAGCATATATCTTTTTTTTTTTGATAGAAAAGGAACAAACGAGCCAATTAGCAAGGGAAAATTATAGATTAGAAGAAAACATGATTAAATTCATGAAAAAAAGAACAAACTGACTATAGCATATCGCAACGTAATTGTCCAACTTCAAAGCACAATCCCAGGTAAAACACCAAGAAGTCCTACCACTAGTAGCAGCTAAGTGCAGCTTACGAGAGCGATATGGATTTCGAAAATCTGGATCATGGAGATAAAACATCAGGATTTATAGGACCAAAAACAAAAGGACTCTAAATTACTAATACAAAGGAGAAATTCCCGGTGCTGCAAAGTAAATTAAACTGGCTATATTTAGTTTACTTGACCTTATAATAAGCCATCGCCTAGTGGCGCCCCAGCTTTGAACGCCAGTAAAAGTGGCATCCAACCTAGAGCCCACAACAATGGCGCCCAACTCAAGGTTGGCACAAATACCGCCACAACACGAGACACTATTTAAAACAACAAAATTACCGACACACGCAAAGAACTTTCTAAACAAAGTGCGCTGCCCACAACAATGAGAGATAAAACTAAGTACAATCCCATTTTTGCACACTTGAAACTGCAAAATATAGATTTTAGAAATTATATCACGGTGCTGAAAGATGCGAGGATAAATTCCAGAATTGTCGACGATTATAGGAAAATAGTTAAATTCCTAGACCAAAGAGACGAGTAGTTCCATATATAGCAGCTTCAGGTAGACAAACTGATGCATGTAGTGCTGGGACATTTACAATAGATGAGATAAGGCAAGATTTAGAAAGTGAAGGGTTCCATTCAGAGAAAATAATTAGATGGAATTACAACATAGACGACATCATGCCGATGGTTCTTGTGTTGAGAGCCAAATCAGAATCTTTAAGATGCGAAGAAGCGCATCACTGGCCTAAGGAGAACCCGGCGAGATCTATGCATTGCCATGCAAGATTTCACCAATAATATGGCGCGACAATTTAAAGACTCACGCAGGTAATAAATCGGCTAGAAAATGAATGGAAAGCGAGTGGGTATATATATGCTTATGCGGCTTTCACGGATACCTCCGTGTGAGATGCAATAGCAGTGGATATATACACATGCCGTTGTAATGCTGAAATCACATTCAGCAAAACGTACAAGTATATGCAGCACAGCCATGTCGGTACCCTGATGAGTCTAATAGAGACGAAACATGTACCTCTGCCGTATCACTGGGGCGGGGAGGGTAAGTTTTAACTTTCTTCTCGGTATGGTGGTACAGGTAGGCCATCATCTCGATGGTGGTGGAATAGGATAAATTGTGTTCCTTCGCAATTTGTTCAAACTGTGCAACCTCTAACACGGAAAGGATATGGTTGGAACGAAGTTTGCATTTACTGTTCGCATTCTACTTCATATATATATATATATATATATATATATATATATATATATATATATATATATATATATATATATATATATATATAATATATAATTTTCTTCTTACGTGGAATGCAAATGACTTTAGAACCAAACAGCATAAACGCCTGAACTTTTTGCAGCAGAATAATATTAATTTTGTTTCGATTCAGAAGACTTTTCTTAAACCCGAAAATTGCTTCAATGTACCAATGTACCATTTACAGAGATGATCAAAACGTGATCCTCGTTAAAAATAACATTACTATAGTCTACTGCGCAGACCAAATCTACTGGAGTCCTAGCCTTGAAGATGATTGCTAACTAGGTGACTTCACGTGTAAAAATGGTGCTCCTCAAGTTTCACAATGATAGGTGAGACTGCAAATTGCTGGGTCTCTGGGCAGAAAACTGCTCTTTATATAAGATAACCAGGACCCTGAGAGGTACAAGTAGAAGCAGTTACCGACCGTAACTAATCAAAAACCAGAAGAAAAACGGAACTTCTGGCAATAATGCTAAAGGAACAATTTTCCGTGAACTCTGTAGCCTCACGGGGTCAAGTCTGAGCTGTAAGGGTTGCCAGGACTATTCAAGTTTATAACAAAATGGCTTTTCCAGCTCCCACTAATTGGTTCACCATATCGGAGGATACTCGAAATATTATAAAAACAAGACTGAGGCACAAGGCCCCCAGATCCAATAATATCACAAACACAGCGCTAAAAAACAGAATTAACGAATACAATAAACGCTATCATCAGACTTTGCACTTCCACAAGGCTTGGCGATCTCAAAAAAACGTAAAAACTTTAAATAGACTAAAAACGGTAGATTCATAGGCTTGCTCCCAACCCCGGGGAAAGTGGTAGAGATCATCATACAAAATAAGTTGAAAGTTTTTACCAGTGAATTCTGGGTGATTCCAAAGGAGCAGTTTGACTACAGGAAGAGATTCTCCACAGTTCATCAAAAAGCAAGACTAGTTCATAAAATCATCATTGCCCTTAATAGGAAAGCACACCCGGGCGCAGATACGTTCGATATATCAAAAGATTTTTATAAAGTCTGTCATGCCTGCCTAGGCATCAAAATAATACGATTCGAATAGCATTTTCATGTTACAAAGCTAGTATTTTCTTCTCTATCAGATAGGATATTTTCTTTCAGGGTAAATTGTGACATATCTAGGTAGAGAAAATTGGTAATGGTGACCCAAAAGAATCTCGATTATCTCCTATTTACTTGATAGAGAGGATATACCGTAATCAAGCCAAATCTGTCTCAGTTTGTACGACGATAGACCCTAAGTATTACTCGCCATAATACCAAACTCATAACGTTTTATTTTTTAAAGAATAGATCTTTCCGTATTATTATATACAAGACCAGGTTTTGTTACGAAACTCCGGGGCTCCTCTTACAGGGCAAGATTTATTCTCACTAGTGTCTATTTTCGGACGCCTCGTCTTTGTTAGGTTTATTACTCGTATATTTCAAAATTATAGAATATTCTACTGGTATTTGAGCAGGAAACGGGTTCCCGTTCAAGCAAAGTTTGATCGAAAAGTTCGGTTGCTTATTGAAAGGATCTACAACTATCCCAGATCCCATCATCATAAGTAAAATAATACGTTCTTGTTTTCTTAGCTGAATAATAGTATTTTGTTTCGATAATTACTAGTTTACTAGTTAATGAAATCTAGTATTATTGATCAAAAACATCAGGAAAAAGTCAGATAGGCTATTAAAACTTATTTAGGTTAATACCTATTAAACACTGAATCTGAAATTTTTAATTTGGATATAGGATATAATGGTACGTTAAATTAAATGGTCAATATTTTCGAATTAGTTATATTTACCCATACGGCATGATATACGAAATATATTCTAAATTTGTTGGACATTGAAAATAAGTAATAACAAACAGGATGTTTAATTTAATTACATTATAAGTGACATCGTCATTTGACGGTTGTTGATGTCACTGGCATTTGGAATGCATAATTAAACAGAAGAATAGTTTTTCTGGAGGTTTTAGAAAACTCGTTCGTAATTAATTCAGCGGTTTCGGAACATTTGCCACACCTTTTTAATATATATGCCGCCTAAAGTAAGGGCTAAATTTTTTAGTTTTCGAAATGAAAATATCTCTCGAAGGAATAGTAAAATAATCAAATTAAATCTTATTGAGAGTCATAATCGCATTCAGTTAACTTTTATTAATAATTAATATGACAAGTCGAATATTCGATTTCAGTAATTTAACAGATTGTCGAGAATTGTACAGACTAATGAGATATTCCGCATTCACAGGGAAATTTTTTGCGTAAGGAAGAATAATACTGGCAGCTTATCATCACAACTTGTTTTTTTATTATAACAGCAAATCAGAATAAAACATGAGGTTTGAGACTAACGATGCGTTTCAAGAAATGTCGCAGAAATAGTATTTTTTTTTAAATCTGTGTATTGTGTGTTCTATTAAAAATATTCAAGATTAAGCTAAAAATTTGAAGTATTTATTTCTATAGTGAACACATAAATAAACACAACCGCATATTACCAGTACAATATATCGTTTAGATATTATGAAACGTAAATAATTAAATAGAAATTTTCGTGCTCAACCTAGACTATAGAAAAAATCAAGCAATGTTTAGTTTTAAATTATATCACTTTTTTTTTAATTTATGAAGTCATGATTAATTTCGAGTTAGTTGTTGAATTGAAAAATTGTTTTAAATTAGTTATAATCTTAAGACAAATGAATTATCGCTCCGTCGATTCTCGTTTTTTTCGTCTCCGGAATGGTTCCATTGAAGATCCGCAGTTTCATATTCGGAATCCCTTATTTTTATAATAGATTAAAACTATACAGGTCAACATTTGATACAGGCTGTATTACTGGACTCTGTTAGGGTATACTAGGGTTCTTGTGGTCGCTGATTTTCAATTCGGGGTTATTTTCAATTCGGGGTTGGTTACCGTCTGCCATATCAGGATCAAGGTCATTTCAAGATCGAAGTGAAAAAGTAACTAAATAAATCTGAAAAAGTATCTATATAGGTTTTTGAGGTCGCTGAGTCCGAATTTGGGATTCACTTATCCTGAAAAGTCACCCAATGGTAATTTTAAAGTTGTCTCAAGGTCAAATTGAGGAAAATAAATATTTGGAAAACATCATATATAGATTTTTTTTCCGAATCTGGGGTTCGCTTAACCCTGTAAGGTCACCTAGAGTTCATTTCAAGATCATCTCAAGGTTAAGCTGAAAAAAGTGTTAACAATTTGTGGACAACATCATGTATAGATTTTTGGAGTCGCTGAGTCTTAATCTGGGATTCGCTTAAACCTGCAGGATAACTTAGAGGTCATTTCAAGGTCACATTTAACTCAGATTCTTCAGCAGTATGTAACGTGTGGTTGCAACCAAGACACATTAACATGGTGACGGTGGGCAGCGTAGTTGTCTCACTATCCGGCGAAGTTCTTGGGTTTCGACTGTCAAGCCGTCATGACAACTACAAGTAAAAGTGTCACGCCTCAGAATTGGCGGCCGGTCAGTGGAAGAAAGTAGGCCTGCAGGCATCGTTATTAAGCGACTGTAGCTCTCCATTGGTGGGAAACTTACCCTTTGTAGAGTAAAATGCTACAAGTCAAATATATTCATCCTGCAAAAACAAATTACACAGTTTTTGTGTCATTTGAGATGGAACGCATTCTCCAATTTAAGAAGTTCAAACTTACAGATGTATTGAAACAATGATATAATGAATGTTTCAAAATTGATTTTAATTCATTGAACAATTCTTGGACTCTTAAATCTATACATTGTAGATGTAACAATGAACTAAACAAAAAAACAAATCAGATATTTTCTTCACCAATGATATGGAGAAATTTAACAGATCATACCACCGATTGTTCCTACTGCTTGCCTAACGTGATAGGCTACAACCGTACTAACACATTGTCTATTACGCGTCCGTTACATCTGTAACTCTGCCTGTTTTTATTTACGTTGGACCTAATGATAAAGATAATATGGATATAAATAAAGAGGAACTTCAGGTAACAACCAATGAAGTTTCTAAAGACAGTGTCATTGACGATACCGAAATGTTAGATTTACCATTATATGATTAGCAAGGTGAAGAAAGTGACACTTCCAGTATACCAGAATCAGAAGGAGGAAAATAAAAAAATCAAAAAGAATTTAACCAATACGAACTAAGTGATAAGTATGGAGACTTAGGACTTTCGATAGATCAATCTGAACTATTAGCGTTCAGACTGCAAGAGAAAAATTGCTTAGCTATAGAAACACTTATAACTTTTTTCCAAAAATTAATAATTTAGTATTTTGCAATAATATTGAAGGCTTAGTTAACGAATACTGAATTCAATATTCAGTAAGTGATTGGTGCCCATTTATAAATTCGTTGACAAAGAGTTTGAAAACAATCTTGCTACATAAAGGAAATCTGTATGCCCCTTCACCACTTACTCATACTGTTACATTGACTGAAGGATGACATAATTTTGAATTGTAATTACAAAAATTAAAATATGGTAAGTATAATTGGCAAGTTTATGGTGATTTGAATCTCATTCATGTTTTATCTGTGAATGAAATAGTCGCGCTCAGGATGAGCATTATGTCTGATCATTGAGAAAAAATCTGATTCTAGGCGATAGAAATATTATATATTAGAGTTTGATACCAATGAATAAAGCTCTACTTCCACCTTTGCACATTAAAGTAGGTTTAGCAAAACAATTCGTAAAAGCAATGAGTCGAAATCAACGTAATGCATTTATGCATATCTTTTAATTAATACCTTGCCTTTCTGACGCTAAAATAAAAGGGGGTGTCTTTACGTGATAAGAGAACTACTAAAAAGTGAAGAATTCGAGAGAAGAATGATTGATAAATAGAAAGCAGCTTGGCAGAGTTTTAGAAAAAGACTAATTATAAAAATGTTCTTGTAAATATAATGAATAACTACAGAGAACTAGGTTGTCCTATGAATCTGAGACTTCACTTTCTTAATTCTTATCTTGATTTATTTCCGCAAAATCTAGGAGATTTCAGTGAATAACAAGGCGAAAAAATGCATCAGGACTTGAGTGAGTTTGAAAAAATACCCTTATTTGAAGTAAACAATCCTAAAAAACTATATTCATTGACTGATATTTACTGGTATATAACCTACAACTGACCATTAAAAAACATTTATATATCCTTGAAACATTAGATTAATCCCAGATTTATATAAAATTACCCCTGATGATCTTTTAGGATTAAACAAACACAAGATTCAGACCACAGAGATCTTTGTATGTTTTTTCAAATTAATTAATTAATTTCCTAATTAATTTTTCCTCAGTTTGACCTTGAGATAACTTTGAAATAACCTTTGGGTAACTTTACATGGTTAAGCGAACCCAAGATTCTGACTCAGTAACCCCAGAAATCTATATACATATTTTTTTCAGATTTATTTGACCACTTTTTCTCACTTCAACCTTGAAACCATCTTGAACATGACATAGTAGAGGTTAGCCTACCCCGGATTTAAAATCAGGAACCCCAAAAGCACTGGTATACCCTAACGAATTTCGGTAATATAGCTTATATCAAATGTTCATCTGTGTATTAATTTACAGCTCTAGCGAGGTCGTAAGTCAGTTAAAAAACGGGAACTAAGGTGAGAGATAACTACTATTTTATATACCACAAAAAATATATTTATATGTAATATGATCTTACTAAGTTTATCCATTTTAGTTGGAGCCTGTTGCGAAAACCATCAGTTACAGATACAGAAATTTTTATGAGCAGTGTAAGAACCATAAATCGGTTGAAAACCGAGAACTAAAAAGTTTTCCTTCCGATATATTAATATCTAGATATGTTTCGTGTATTTTGGTTAGAATCTAGCCAAAGGAAAAAAAAACACAAAGCTGCTATTGGACTTGTTTGTTTTTTTTTTAAGAAGGAACGAAACCATATCAAAAATTTAATTAAACATTAAACCTAATAAAAACATAATTAATTTTTCTAAATACAGGATAAATTAAAATAACTGCATAAAGATTGGGCCATCTGTTACCAAAGTGATACATTTTACTTGCTAATCAGGTAAGCAAGCATCCAGTTTGTTCATATCTTCGCAGGTGGTTATTATTCCGAGGTTTTTTATGCATTTTTCAACTTTTTCTAGATCATCTTTTATATCCATGTCCTAAAAATATGTACCTTTTTAAGTATCGTCTTTAAAACTTAAAGGATCATTTTAAATGGATATCTTGTATGTTGTACTTTTATTTTTAGTCATTTCATGCTCTTAAAATATGCTTTAAATTTCACTAAAATGTCGTACTACCATCAAAAGTTACCTATGTGCTATTGAAGCTCGAAATTTCGTCAATATATCTCACTTCCATTGAAAACTATGCGTGTAAAAATCTTATATTCATGTCGAATTGATAACTTCAAAGATAGTTAAAAATGATCAAAAAATATAATATAACAAAGAAACCAAGTATATAAATTTTAATTTCCTTTTACTAATGTAATGCTATAATATGAATTCTATTTTACGCGTACTAGGTAACAACAACGCTATTCTGATAGTCATGCAGCCCTGAAGGCTGTATTAACTAGGATTTACTAGACGACAATAAAGGGACTAAATCCTAGTTACTTTTTACAGGGAGGGAATCATGAGCCGAAATTATTCGGAAACTAACTTCAAGCGAACAGGTACCAACTAAGAGTAATTATAGGTATATTGACAGGACACTTGACTGACACTTGCATAAAAGTAATATTAATGAGAGGGACTTTAATTGGCAACTATGTAATTGAATAGGGAAAGTGATAAAGCACATTATATATTATTGCGAGCCATATCGATCCCTTGACCGACCTGTACGTATTAACGCGGTTTATAAAGTGGATATATAGCCGTTGAGAGTTAAAATGGGTCCATAGGAAAAAAGAGGATATAAAAATAATGCTATTTACGTAGCTAACATGGGCGCTACATAGTATTGACATTAAAAAATGTTTCTTTTTTTTTTCAAGAGAGACACAGAGGAATAATTAAAAGAATGGCAGAATGAAGCGAAAGAGAATTATATGTCATACGAATAACTATTTCTCCCTTAAGATTTTATTCACTTTCCCAGACCAGCCAGCTTCTAGGTCAGAGAAAGTGGTGTGGTATGAACAGGCATAACCAAATTATTTCATTTTTTTAGAAATAATTTTCTGGAATGCCGAAGAGAAATTTTGCCCACCCCCTCTTTTTGGTAAAATCCTGTATCCGCATTTGCTTACCGACCAAAAATAATACGATCTGGCCCAATATATATTTGTTAAATATTTCTTTTTCTCAAAAATTCTTATTAACTAGCAATATATTACTGAGCCATGTTTGACTGAAACATAATATTTACATATCTAGAATCTATAGCACGAATATATATTTTTGATGTTATCCAGCAAAATTAATACACTTTTTGACATGTTTATATATTTTTGTGCTAGAAAAATACTTCCTGTTAAATTAAAAAATATATATTTGGTTGATTGTAGATCAACTGGAAGAAATTAACTCTGGATCATGTTTGTAATTTTGAATCAGGCCGAGCCTTTCGATTCTTGTTGAAATATGTAGATTCATTCAGTAATAAGTACGAGGAAATTAACCAATTTAGGCAAGATGTTGGGCCCGTTAACGGCTATCTAACCAATTTAAGGAATGCTTGAATTTTTGCCAATTCTTGGCTTTTTTTGAATGAGAATTTGTTATCAAATCGTTGTTGACATCGGGAGCGTTGACAAAATGCTTACGTACCAAACCCTCTAGGAAAACTTCAATCGTGTTACAGTTTAAGTCTGTTCTGACTCTAAAGTTGCTGATAAATTTGGGTGCTCCCGTTATTAGTCTTAAGGCTTTACTGTAACACGTTTCAAGTTTTCCCATGTTCGACTTACACATGGTGATCCAGGACGGAGCACCATATGTAATAATCGAACGGATGAACATGTTGATGACCATAAGTTTTATTTTTAGATTAACCTTACTGTTTTTATTAAGGATTGCGTGCAGGCCCCACAATGCCTTTCTACCTTTATTTAACAACAATTCCGTGTTTTTTGTCCAGGATAGTCTTCGATCGAAAATCAACCTAAGGTATTTTATTGAGATGTTCCAAGGAATAAGCGTAATGGAAATGGATACCCGACCGGAAGGGGTAGAAAATTTTGAACGCGAAAACAAAATTGCTGAATTTGTGTCATCTGCCGACACCAAGAAGCTGCGGGCAGATAAAAAACCTTGGGTTAATTTGATCAGAAAATTAGGAAAACCTAACCTGATCATTTTAACTATGGCCATGATGCCATACCTTGTCGAAGGCTTTACTGACATCCAGGAACACCGCACCCATGTGTAGGTGTCGGTTGAATGTGTCCTGGATGTCTGTGGCTAATCGAGTGGTCTGATGAACGCAGCTGTGTTTCCTTCGAAAGCCGAATTGCTCGTTTGGCAAAATCTGTTTGTTGTCAATGAATTCGATAATGAAATCTAAAATTAATCGTTCAACCACTTTACTCATGCCGGAAAGGAGGCTAATGGGTCTATAAGAATTTATATCCGTAGAGGATTCTTCCTTTTTCTTAATTAAGATCACCTTAGCTCTTTTCCAGCATGCAGGAAAGTGGCCAGTTTTTAAAATGGCATTGGCGATGTTTTTTATCGCGTTTTGGGTTACAGGAGGAGCTTTCTTAAGAGCTGCGTTAGGCAGACCATCGATGCCAGGAGCTTTCTTCACGTTTGATGACGAGGTTAATGATATTACCTTCTCTATGGTTATCGAAGGTATGGCATCATCGCGGAGATCCATTTTGTTGTAAATTTGGACCGTTTTATTTACGGAGATATCTTTACTCGAGTAGGGACCGGGATTCAATTGAAATTGCTGACGCAATTTCTCCGCAAATGCGTTAACCTTATCTTGGCTGTTTATATAAGAGACTTTAAGAACATTATCTTTAATCACAGGTAATGGGTGCCTTGACCCTTTGGTCAGGACCCGCGTCATCTTATATAAACTGCCATCGTCGGTTTTGAGCGATTCCAGTTTAGATTCCCAGTTCCTACTACTGATATCTCTAAGTTCATTCCTTATCTCCTCAGCGGCTCGGTTCGCTAATCTTTTATCTTCAGGGTCGCCAGTTCTATAGGCTCGGTTCTTGAGACGGTTTTTGACAAGAATTTTGTTTCGCAACTCATCCGGAATGGTGCCGTATTTGGAAAACCTGGACACCTTGGTGACTGAGGCTGGAAGAAATTCAATGTGCTGCGTGCTTTATACCTGGTCGTAGCTAGAATTTTCTATTATTGGTACACCGTCCTATTGCAAGTATTTACAGTGGAAACTTTTAAGATAGAATGAGTCATTACCGATACTATACAACAAGAAACCACAACTATTCTGAAAAATGTAATTTTTAATCCATTCCAATAAATATGTAATACTCATTTTTCAGATGGATTATTTTAAAAAGTTTAGGTATTCCGAGATCTTGTTTATTTGTAATAAAAAATAAATGCATTTACTGTATTTTGAATATTAAACAAGTGTACCTTACTACAGGTGCATTAAAAAGAAAAATTATTGGTAAACTAACTTAACATACTAGTTAGAATACTGATTGGAATAATAATAAAAGGGAGGGTATGTTAGTGCGATGGGTATTGTAAATTTTCATATATATATGTAACTCGTATTTTTATTCCAATCACTTTTTGGATTAATATGTTGATTAGGTTTAAGAATGACTTTCGCTATAGCGCAATTATAAGTAAGGTAAACTTGTGTAATATTTCTGAAAAAGTTTACAATTCTAAATTATTATATATTTTTTATTAGCAATATAATGTCAAATAAAAGCATTTTTTAAAATTATATAAATTATTTTTCATTTATTACAGCAATTTTTGTGTGGTTCATCAAATGTAGATTGCACTAATAAGGAAAACCTTACCGATTTCTCTTAAAAATACTCGACATTTATTTTTTGGTTTGTGCTAGCAACCAAATTTAATGGGAAAAATTACCCTTAAAGTTTACCACACAAAACAGTTATGTTTAATTATCTCCGTAACTATCTTGAATATTCTCATGAAATAAAAGAGATGGAATAAGCAGGCGAAATTTAGGTAGCGTCAATACCCAGAGAAATACCACCTCCCTTGGGTGAAAGTCTTTTCAGATCATTATTTCAGTAAATTTCCATTAAAATCGTATTATATTTTTTTAAAACCTGCCGGAGCGGTCAATTCTTTTCAATTTTTTTTAACTTAATCATAAATGTAATGCAATAATGATTAAAAACAATACTTTCGCCCTTACAGAAAATAGAGGTAGCGTTCTATAAGGTGAAAATGCTACAATGAACTGATTTGTTAACGGAAATATTTAATTAGTTTCGTAAAATTTTTTTCAAACAAACACAATTCGAGAAAAACATTTTGCCAAATAAATTTTAGAGGTATTCTTATTTGCATCAATGTAAATAAGGATCGAATAAATTTAATGTTCTACAGTATTATACAAAATGAGCGAATGAGTTGAGGTATATCTAAGTTAATTTTCTTGTCAGAACCTAGAGGGTCCTAAAATTCAAGAACTTCCTAATGTTTGATTTTATCACGATTTCTTACAGTTAAATGCAATTCTTGATTTTAACTACTGCCGCAATTTTCCATGCAGTTTATTTCTTGTATCGTGTTATTATTGTAGACTTCCTGTTCATTTAGATTGGAACAATCTTTTCCAGTTAACAATTTCAAAGATAATGGATCCAATGTCACCCTTTGAAAACTTTTTCAGCAAAACGAATCAAATGAGTCCGAACAAGAGTCTTCTGTCAGCGTTTGAGGAATTCCATTGACTACCTTCCGATAGCATCATAGGATCAGCGTAATAACATCATAATATAATTATCATAAAATACCATGATATATTATTATTAAACGTACAATAAATTTTTATCTTCGTTATTTATCATTAATCAATTAATTAAAATAATTAAATAAGACAGATAAATATTAAATTTATTAATTAATGCTCTTAATTTAAAATTTTCCTAGCTAAACAGCGTTGTGTCAACAGCAAATTACTAGTCTAGGCGCTAATTTTGGTTCCATAAATTTCTACAAACTAATTCGCCGATAAAATTGTATATTTCATGGGCACGGTATTAAAGAATGGCATGACAGACTGTAAAACTTGACAATTCTGCGGTTCTGTGTTGTGAGAATGTACACAAAAAATCAAAACATTTCTTTTGACAGTGTCTCACTTCTGGCGTAACTTCTACCGAATCAAAATATTATGTTTTTCTGAAATTTTTCAAATTTAGTGTATTAAAGAAAAATAGTGTGTTTATGGGCCAGGAAATAGATGAGATTCAAGTCTTCTAAATAGCAAGAAAATCTTAGTATATGCACTTCTTGATATAGAATGGGCTTTTAACAACACTTCACAAAAAGCAGTCAAAAGCGTACTTAATAACAGAGGAGTAGAAAAAATGACGTACAAACGGATGGCGCGAATTTTCTCCACAAAAATATCAGAGACAGATAGGACATGACTCTATCGCCCTCTGTAGGATCAAAGGATGCCCTCAAGGGGAGCAGTTTCCCCACTTATGTAGATCCACTCCCTTGTGATCGGACTGACCTCGGCATATCTTGTCAGGGCTATGCCTAGGACGTGGTCATAATCGCGAGGGCCAAATTTGAGAATTCCCTCTACTACATAGTCCAGAGGGGACTTGAACACACTAAAGAATTATGCTAGATGATGGGACTTAATGTTAGCACCACTAAAACTACCCTAGTAGCCTTAAGAAAGAAAAGAAACCTCAATCTGACAACCATCAAAATGGATGGGAACATTATTGTGTGGAACTCAGAGGTTGAATATCTGGGTCTGACCCTAAATAATAAACTTCTCTGAAATAAGCACAAAAAAGAAGTAATTAGCAAAGCCACAAAAGCCTTGATAGTCTGTACCAAATTCGCTGGAGAAAGCTGGGGAACAAACCCAAAAATACTGCAGTGGATGTGCACTGCAATAGTGAGACCAAGCATCATATATCTGGGAGTGATTTGGGGTAAAAGAACCAGTCTGGCCAACACGAGAGCCAACCTTTAGGAAGTTCAAAGAGTGGAATGTGCGTGCATAACTAGAGTAGTGAAAACCTGCCCAACTGCCTCCATGGAAGTAATCCTAAACCTTACACCTCTACATATACTTGTTAAAAGTGTGGCAAAGAAGACAATATACAGGATGATGAGAAACGAAGTCATCAAACCAATACCGAATCTCTTATCCAGAAATAAACAAATCTGAAACATGCACTAATGAAATGAAAAAAGAATTTCAACTTTGTGAAAGCTTCAATACAAGGTTGAGTCTCAAAAGTGAACACCATTGAAAAACTTAACAAGAATCCCATTAAATGGTATACAGATGGCTCCAGACCAATGCAGGGAACTGGAATAGGAGTGTATGGAATAAGAACCAGACACCATGAAAGCTTAGTCAAGTCATCAAACATGTTCCACGCCATCAAGAAATGCATTCAATTTAGCAAAGAAAAAACTATTACAGACAGGAGATTATTAACAAATCAGACAGTCAAGCAGCCATCAGTGCAGTGAGTTCTCAAGTAATAAGCTCTAAGATGATCTGGGAATGCCTAGAGGCACTAAACAAATTAGGTAAGAATAATAAGGTTACCCTCCCGTGAGTACCGGGATACACCTGGGTAGTGGGGTATGAAATATTAGACAAGCTCGCGAGAAAAGGGGGTGAGACATTATTTCTAGAGCTTGAATCTTTCTGTGGAATTAGTAGCAGTGCAATGCTGGAAGAACTGAAAAGATAGGAACACAACAGGAGATCCCATTACTGGACGGATTTGCGAGGAACGAGACATACGAAGATACTTCTTGGGAACTATGACCAGAAGAGATACAAGGAATGTATAAGCCTAAACAAAAACCAACTTAGAGTTTTAACAGTTGGATTGGCATAAAGAGAAGAGCGCAGATTCTGCGAGGAAGAGGATTAAAATTCTATTCACATCCTTTCAGAGAGCAATGCTTTAAAAACCCTAGAATGCAGTTCTTGGAGCACATCAAATAGAAGCAGTGCAATTACCCACTTAAAAGCCGTTAAACATTCTAAGGTTCCTAAAGGAAATAGGATTAGAGACCCTGCTCTAGTCGGCAAGGTATCAATAACGACTTGGAAGTACCTATTAGGTCGCAGAGTACTAATCTTTAATTTCGCACACATACATACGTGGGCCAGGAATTTTACTATTTACTTCTAAATATTACTTTTTTCGAAAGAAACTTTGTCCATAAACTACGATTAATTTTCAAAGAACAAGTAGATAAAATATATCCATATTTTCCTATATATATTTTTTCAAAATTCCTTTGATGTAAGTCAACAATATTTATTTACCTTTAGGAGTTCAGTATTAAAAGTTCCATTTTTATTGAGCAAACCTATGGTAGTTGTGACACATTTTAAAAAGCACAACATTTCATGACTGACTTCCGTTTCTGAAGGATTCTTTAGGTCTTCCATAGAAATTTTGGATTCTTTTACACATATTTCGATTTCTTCTTTAGATAAACTGTCAAAATAGTCTTTGACCTGCTGTTTTGGTGTTACTAACTAAAACATGAAATTAAAACTATATTAAACTATTAACTATGTTAGGATAAAATATATTATTCAGCATAAAACGAAATGCAAGTTTAGTCCTCCTTATTTGGAGATATTGTCATGCTAAGGATATCTAACAACATAAAAAACGGGAAAAAGTCAGTATTTTTTTTTCGAATTTTGCATTCTTAAGTTAGAATAACAATGAAATACGACATGTTACATACAACTGGTGTCAAAAGAATGTAAATCTATATCTTATTCTGAAAATATGATGTGTGGTTGAGAAAACATATAACTGTTTACGAGTTAATCATATAGTTTTTAAAAGGAAAATGTTCATATTTTATAAATTAAAGTATGCAAAAATTATTTATATTTTGCTTAACTTGGAAACTTTCCTAAAACTTTGTCTTAAGATGTAGATTTTATATTAATACGAAAGTATTACAGCCCTGTCTTAAAAATTTAACTCAGTTAAACTAAATTTATGGGAAATGGTAAACTTGAAATATGTTACTTGCTTGTATTTATTAAAGAACAAGAAAAACTGAAAGTCAATAAAATATTATAGAAAAAATATTATTAAACAACGGAATCTCATTTCTCTATAATTTAAAGCTAGTCCCCGAAAAATCATAGCTATTTAATTACATATTTTTGCCTAATATCGGAGTTAGAAATACCATTCCACACAAACCAAAATAAAAATAGAAATATATATGTTATTGTAGAAGGCATAAACAGTTTTAATATTTATGTAGATATAGTTATAGCGATGAAAAAGAAGATTTAAGGTAAGGCATGTTTCTTAATCACCAGTGATATCATGAATTGAATATATATATATATATATATATATATATATATATATATATATATATATATATATATATATATATATATATATATATATATATATATATATAAATGCGAGTAGTAAATGCAAACCTCGCTCCATCATATCCTTCTCGTGTTGGGTGAAGAAAGTCAAAAACTCACTCTCCCCGCTACAGTGATCGGTAAAAGTACATGTTTCGTCTCTCACTAGACTCATCAAGGCACCTACATGTACTTATTTGTGCAATGGATAGATCGGACCGAAATATGCAACGCTGAATGCAGCTTCGCCGACCTCCCGCCGGATAGCGTATATATGTTTAAGTGGATTTCACTGATCCCTTCATGTGAGATGAAATAGTAGTGGTTATTTCCATATTATGCCATTGTAGTGCTGAAATCATATTCAGCAAAACGTACCACTATATGCAACTCCGTGTGAAAATGAAGTAAAATGCGAACAGTAAATGCAAACTTTGCTCCATCATATCCTTCTCGTCTTAGATGTTGCACAGTTTAAATAAATTGCGACAAAACACAATTTATTCTATTCCACCACCATTGAGATGATGACTCACCTGTACTACCGTATCGAGAAGAAAGTCAAAAACTTACTCTCCCCGCTACAGTGATCAGCAGAAGTACATGTTTTGTCTCTCACTAGACTCATCAGGATACCGACATGCACCTAATTGTGTAAAGGATAGATCAGACCGAAGTATGCAACACTGAACGCACCTTCGCCGATCTCCCGCCGGATGGCGTATATATGTTTATGCGGCTTTCACGGATCCCTCCGGGAAATAATAATTGTAATCCCATAAAATAAAAAAAGCAGAAAATATCTACAAAGTTAGTGACAAAAGATCAACAATCTGGAAAAGAGAAACCTGCAATTATGGCATTTTCTAAAAATAAGATTTGGCAAAATTTTACTATGGGTATCCTAATTCTATTATTTAAATTGTATTTGGTATAAAAACACTAGTATTTTTTTTCAAAATCGTGTTAGGACGCTTGCTTCATGTTTGACTGTTCATATTTTAAGTTTTGGTAGACACCATTTTAATATTCATATCACGATGTAAAAACTTTTATGTACATATCATGGCAGAGTATACTTCCATACAACCAAACTGGCTAAAGTGTGTGTGGTTATGGATGATAATTTTGCTACAAAATGCAAGTTGGACATTCCTTTCCAATAACCGTTAGACTTTCTGTAACGGATATATAATTCTTCTCGCTTTTTCTTAATATATAATTTTCTCCTCAACTTAATATTCAAATTTATTCCAAAATAATTTCAGTGATGATCAAAGAAGGCAAATTTAGTAATTTCTACTAGAAAAATTTATGAGAATTGATTTTGACTATTGATCTAATTTATCCGGTGGTTAGTGAGTAACTGTATTTTGTTTGTAGAAGTAACTATATCATTGTTAGTTGCCAACAATGTTGTATCATCCGCAAAAGTTGCCACAGCTATTTCTGATATATAAGATTTGTCACTGGTGTAAAATAAGATTGGGCTTAACACACTTCCTAGTGGAATTCCTGCTTTGACTTTTTTAAAGTCAGAATAATCGTATTCATGTTTAATTCTAAACTTACGCTCTGAAATATATGATGTCAAAATATCGTCATATTGTTTTGGAAAAAGTTTACACAACCTGTGGATCAGTCCCTCATGGGTCAATGAGAGAATGCTTACTCCAGAAGCCAAATTGGTATTCAGATATTAAGTTATTTGCGTCAGTCGGAATCTTTTCAGTGTTAGGTAATATAATGACCTCAGTCACTTCCCTGTAGCTTTAAATATGTATATTATCATTAGTAATCCTTTTTTTGGTATTTATTTTAGCAGCATATCGGTAACAATGTCAAACCCAGCGATTGTTCTTGAATTTAAATTGAAATAAATATAAATGTACTAAAAGGAAAAGATGAAGTTTTTGTTAAATTTGTTAGACAAGTTATTTTGGCTTTAAATCAGTGACCGGTCCTAAAAGATTATATCACCATAAACGTAATTATTATTAAAAAATACTGGTCATTTTTTAATAATAATTACTAAATAATATCCGCTTATGGGTTGTAATAGATTTATACGCTTGTCACTTGATATATTTAGGTTAAACACGAAATGGGTACTTTTGCGTAAATAGTAATGCAGCATAGGTAGATTTGGTAATGATAGCGTTCGTATTATTATCCATCCTTACTCAGTGCAATTTCAATGATAGGAACCTACAAACTATTAATTTAAAGTATTAAACGACAAGCTTTTTAAGTCGGTTACTTAGTTACATTAGTAATGTATAATTTATGACAATATATAACAACTATGTACTTTAAAAATTAAAACTTTAGTAAAAAATTAAGAAATATTTACTGCCTTAAAATTAATTTAACAAGGCGCCTCTAGCCATGTACTGGCAGTTAAAAGTTTATTTTCTATAATGGTCTCATCGGTGGAGCTGTCTATATAAAACATGAATTCAGAGACATGTCTGCAGGAGATTAAACCTGGAAACATTTTCGATGTCAGACTGCAAAATATCAACAATCACATCACGCACACCGGTGTAGTGAGATGCTTAAAAATGAAAAACTCAGTAAGAAATAAAAAAAATGTTTACTGCCGTAGAATTGATCTAACAAGTTACCGTTTTCTCCAAGAGGCGGTTAAAGGAAAAATGTATAGACAGTCTATCTCATGTAAATACAGCTCTATTCCTCTGTCCATACGCGTTTCGACCACTTAATGTTCTTCGGTAAAGCTGTAATGCACTAGGAGCAACATATGAACAAAGGAAATAACTGTCTATATAAAATATGAATTCCGAAACTTGTCGGCAGGATTTAAACCTGCAAACATTTGCAGTGTCAGACCATAAAATATCAATCTTTAAACGACATCTATACATATACTGGAGTAGTAAGAAACTTAAAAATTAATATTTCAGTAAGAAGTAAAGAAATTTTTACTGTCGTAGAGTTAGTTTAACAAGTTACTGTTTTTCTCCTTCAGGCAGTTAAAGAAAAAATGTAGACACTTTATCTTCTGCAAATACAATTCTGGTCCGCTCTCCTTATATATGTATAAATATATATATATATATATATATATATATATATATATATATATATATATATATATATATATATATATATGTATATATATATATATATATATATATATATATATATATATATATATATATATATGTTATATCGTAGATTTTCACGGATGGTAGAATGAATAGTTTGGTTATTCCGGGTTTCAATCCGTTCGTTCAAAAAATCGTTTTCACGACGTTTCGCCAAAATCTCATTTGGCATTTTCAAGTGCGGTTCGTCTCGTTACTCGCTGAGAACTTGAGAACTTTTCTCAGCGAGTAACGAGACGAACCGCACTTGAAAATGCCAAATGAGATTTTGGCGAAACGTCGTGAAAACGATTTTTTGAACGAACGGATTGAAACCCGGAATAACCAAACTATTCATATATATATATATATATATATATATATATATATATATATATATATATATATATACATTTATATTTATATGTATGTATGTATGTACGTATATGCATTTCATAAAATCGACGAGACTTATATTCTACTTTTTCAAATTAATTTTTTTTCCAGTTATTTTTATGTTGTTATTATAAGTCATTTCTTTATCAGACTAATTTCATGAATAAACAAAATCCTTAATTATTTAAAAGCTATGAAAGATACAAAATTAGTTAAATTAGAAAAAAGTTGTGTTATTTAGATCTCTTTAATATATATTTATTGCTTTTACAAATTTTTGCTGTATATATATATAACAAATTCAAATTATTATATAAAAATGCATAAAATACCAATTTTATGAAAAAAATTAAGTTATTATTGCATAAAATTAAGTTGGATTAACAACACGATGCTTCATTTTCTTGCTACTAGGAAGAAAATTAGAAATTTACTATAATGATAAAAGATATGAAAATTTAATAATAATCACGCACAAGAAAAACAAAAGTTGTATAACGTATCTCTAAAAATAATTAATAGCACTGTCTTTATCTCGGTCAATTATCTGTTTATGCATATTTTCGTAAACTATTATCTCAGAACGTAAATAAAAACTGAATCGGCGATTTTCAGTTTTTTCAAATTATTTCAGGAACTAATAAAATTTTCTTAGTTTGTAAATCAGCCTGTAAACGATATCAAAATTACGCAACTCTTTCCTAATTTACCCAATTTGCTATTTTTTACCATTTAGTTAATAGCAATACTATCACTATGAAATAGTTGAGACCCTGTATAGTAAATATTTTACGGTTGAGATTAAGCTGAGCTGAGACCACATATTTGGAGCAAGGACACGATATATTTAAATTTTAAAGTCAAGAGCAAAATCTTATATAGGAATATTCTTTCTATTTAGGCCTTATTTAGAGATTTTTTTTATATTGTCCGTTAATAAAAAAAACTGGTGAATTAGTCTTTAAATAGCCTCCTTTCGATTGGTTTTATCAGTAACAACAATTAAAAAAATTGTCCACTCGACTTATGTATTCTAGTGCAAAACGAAACTACGTTTTGGTGCGATGACCAATGTATATTATGTATATAACATTATGATTAATAATTAATTAATATTACTTATGATTAATATAATCAAATTTCTTACTTTAACAAGACTAAAGGTACACAAACACACTGCAACAATGTTGGTTGTAAAATGCATTTTATTCTTACTAAATTAACATTATCCTAAATTACCTTTCCAACAAATATTTATAGCATAGGTTACCAAAACTACTTCCTGTGTCCCAAAATCCTTTTTTAATAGTTACTTTTTATTGTTATATTTTGTAATCAGCAATTTTAAACTGATTAAAATTGTCCCAATTATTAAATGTGCAAATATCTATAAAAAAATTTATTTTTAATTTTGGCTAAATAGGCCAATTTATTTTTTTACCGTATATAATTTTATCTGTTAAATTTTCGCGTCCAGTTGGGACCATTTTTAATAGTGTGTCAAATCGTTAACTTGAAGGAAAAGAGTCACACATTTGAAGTTATAGAAATATGTCACCAACACATTTATGTTGAATGAACTTTTTCCAGTTATTTTTCAATATCTAAAAATGTTGTCACTGTTGCATTTGTGAGAATAAATTACTCCGATATAGTCGAAATACTGAATAAAATTAGAAAAGACATATTTTATTAGTGGCAGGCTGGAATATTCTGATTGATTTAATTTTTACCAGATGGTATCAGCTTGATTTAAACTTCAGACCGTATTTTTTACGCAATTTTATATCAATTCGTTCCACTTAAAGAAAATAAATTGATCAAAAAATAGGAGAAACAACTCTAGGCCAATACGGTACAAAAAATAATTACTGATCTATGTTATCTTCGCTACATTTGTTGGTCGAATCGATGAATATCCTCAGTACTTTGAATATATACAGGAATGTTGTATAGTAAAATAACAGAAAATAAACTGCTAAGTGTTTGAATTTGCCGATTCTATCTGTTGTATGGTCCTTTATGTATGGAAGTATGGTGATTTGTTTATTTTGGGCAGATGGTTTTATTTCTTCATTGTTTTTTTGCAATTTTTGTGCTTTATTTATGGTTGGTGTTTTGTACTTATTTAGTTTGAGAGCCCTTTTTATGTGTGATACTTCCTTTTCTTTTCCTTGATTATCGATGAGACGAAGGAATCTTGATATTTGTGTGTTGGCTACGCCCTGTATTTGTGAGCCGATGGTAAAAATTAGCATTGTGTCCGTGTGTGTTGATTTTCGTTATAATGTATGTCGCAGGTGTCCGTCCATTTTCTTGGTCGTAGAGATGCCTAGAAACGGAAGCTGAATGTTTTCCTTATATTCCAGGGTGAACTGTATTTTAGAGGGGATACAATTAAGAAAATTATAAAAACATATCACAAATATATCATCCATGTAGCGACACCAGAATTTGGGTTTGTGGAATTTTTGAAGAGCTTTTTTTCGAATTAAGTCATAAATAGATATGCCACAGCTGGAGATAGTGATGAACTCATGGCAGCGCCATCTATCTGTCTGTATATCTGACCATCAAATAGGAAATATGCATTTTTAAGGCAATCGGTAGTGAGATCTATAACCGCGGGAAATCCTCTTTTGGGCGATCTGATCCAATGCTTGATCCATCGGATTGCTTCGACGTAGGAATTTTACGTCGAAGCTTGCAATGATGTCATCTTTGTCAATTCTTACGGAGAATTGTTAAGAACTGCCTCGAATTTTTTACCTAAGATGAGGCCATCGCCACACGTTGTTATATGAGAACACCAAGGTATTTTTCTAGTTTTTGAGTGGGAGAGATGTAAGCGCTAACGATGGATCTTAAAAGGGTATTTTGCTTATTGATATTTGGAAGTCCGTAGAGTTTTTCGTTTAACATCTGGTTCTATGAATGAGTCCATGATTTTGGTCTTCGTTGTTTTTTCAAGATGTGTAGTAAAATCACTTGACACAGATTTGTACACAAAATTTTTTCATTTTTGTGGTATAGTCTTCGATATTCATGATGCATTTCCTTTATCTGCTGGTAATATTGTCATGCTATCCTTTTTATTCAGGTCTTTTAATGTTGTATATTCTGTACAGACAACAATGTGCAACTAGCTTTTACAAAAATGACCTAACACACTATAACAAGAGTAACAATTTATTATTGGAAAAATCTCGAAATGCCCTTCTTAGAGAAGAAATGCATCAGAAAAGGATACAACTAAGCACAACGGAAGACGTACTCTATCAACTTCACCTGTCTCCGAGTAACTTAAGAACTGAATATAAACCCTCTGCTACTGATAAACAAAAACTACAAAAGCCACGAAAAGTGAAAAGCATTTGAAAATATTTGAAAATATCATGAATACCAATACAAACAATCGAGAGATGTTAAATAGTGTGCCATCTTGAATTCGCCATATTGACCTGATTTTTTAAAAACAATTTTAAATTCTTAATGTATACCTTCAAAAACTCCCTATATCAATTTCAGACAACACTAAGAGATGTAAAATTTTTAATCCATCATATTGGATCAGCCATATTGAATTTTAAAAAAATAATTTTAGATTCGTTATGTACTACCCAAAAAACTCTCCATACCAATTTTAGAGAAATTCGGACAAAATTAATTTTTTTATCTGCCATAATTATCAGCGCCATTTTGGATTTTATGGAATCAATTTCGGCCAAAATAATATGGGCCCACCGCAGCAACTTAGTGAACATAATACAAAAAATTTTGATCCAATCGGTGCCGGTGTAGCCGTTCTGAAGTAATCCATGTAAATACGTAAAAAAACATACATGGCGGTTGAATGTCGAACCTCCTTCTTTTAGAAGTCATTCAAAAAGTAGGTTTTATCGAATATCTACAAACGCAATGCTCAAGTTTGATCATTAAAATAGCTCTTAAAAGAAACACTGCTGCTTGAGTTTGAAATAAAGAGTAAGTATGTTTAAAATATATGTTATTCTACACTTTATGCAGCAACTTTTAGCCTTAAAAAAACTGACAATAATCATCTTAAAGGTGACATCTTCCTTAAATCACTAATTTAGGAATAGTAATAGCAATAGTAATTGTAATCTTTATCCTTCGCTCAGCCTACAAGAGGCGGAGCACGCGCACTCTTAGTCAAGCATTTGGAGACCCATTCAATAATGTTCTCAAAAATATAGAAGGACTGCTTGAATCTTTATTAAATTTTTGGAGAACATTCCTCTGTCTCAAGGAAACTCATTTAGTTTAAAATTTAAATTAAATAGACAAAAATAAATTATTTTATATGAAAATCCTTCAGTTCACGGAAAACTGTTTATTTTTTAAATAATATAGTAAGTATAATATGTAGTCTTGTTCAAGAGCCGTCGTTCAAAAAGTAGCTGATGCTGATAGTAAGAAAATAAAACTTCAAATTGTTTAAAGGTATAGTTAAAAACAAAGCCATAATACTATCTTTAATGTCATAATGTTAAAAGAACGTTAACAGCCTGAATCATTAATAAGGTTTAACTTTAAAAATCGATCTTATGGCCATAGAAGTTACACCTTGTGGTTGTTATTCAGTTTCTTTTACTTATGACACTATGATAACTTGTATTAACATGTCAACAAATAAGCCCTTATGTTCGAAAGTTAAAGATAAAAATCCTCATCTCAACCTTTGGAATCGATAAGAAGAATAGTTATCTTCAGAAAATAACGAAACTTACTTAGACTGGCTTTAAAGTTAGACCATGTCAGTGAATTAGGTGGCTGTAAAATGTTTTAAATGGATTCAGCTGGCTACCTGGAAAAGTGTAGGTAAATTTGATAACTGGTCTCGTATATAGAATGTGAGAATTTTTTCGAATATTTATAGAACTCTTAACATTTATTATAACTTTAGGTCTACCTGGAATTTTCCTACATAATAACTTAATGATGTTAAGTCATTTACTCATTGATACACACACATCACGATTTCATTGGTGCAATGTAAATTGATAATCCAACCACGGTATTCAATTAGCACTTCCAATGTTAGATCTTTGCGAAGGTAATTTTTATGTCGTACATTTTCGAGAATATAAAAGTTAGTTGCTACGATTTATGGATCAAATGTGATTGATACAATTTTTTTTGTCACAAACCTACTGTTTACTATGTAACTGAGTGTTATTATAAAATTGATATTTCCCTTAAATACGTGGTAATTATTTTATATTGCAAATCTTGTAATTTATCTTGCCAGAAGAACATAACCAAATTTCTGTGAATATTATCTAGAAGTTGCAAGTTTAGGGTTTCGTCCACAATCTATCAGTGATGGTATTTTGTATAGTTTCATGAATTTGTTATATTCTTATGTTTCTCGGTCATTTGATGAGTAGATTCCTGTTATTATATTATTGTTGTCTGCTGTGAGACTAATTTTTCTATCAAGGTCGGTGTTTTGCAATCCAGTCTATGGCAAGCCGTTCTCTTTCGACTATAAGGCTTAGTTTTTATCCTGCAAAAAGTCCTCAACGTGTAAAAGCCATAGGTAATTTTTTTCCATGAATGTCCGAGAAAAACAAATCATTCTTTGAGATTGGGATAATTTAGAATACGGTCGGAGATCAGAGCTTGTTTAAATTTGTAAAATGACGCTTGATAATCTGAAACAAAATTTAATTCGGTGTCATTCTGAAGAAGTTAAATAAGGGGAAGATTTGTTAAAAATAGATATCATATTGGATATATTTCACCTTTGAGAAGTTCAATTTTATTGGACCTTTGGTAACAAGGAGGTTAAAGTTTCCTAATAAAAATTTGCGTCTTTCCTGCTGAATTTTCTGATTGGCTTTATATAGTCTTCCAAATAAATTTCTGGGATTGGCATTTTGTTTCTAATGGTTAAATCGGGAAGTCAGACAAATCAATTGTTTTTGAGTTGCGTTAGTGTTCATAATGGATTCCAAAACTCTGTTTCTGTTCACTTGTACAAGAGTGCATCGTACTTTATCTTGTTTTATTTCTTGCTCATTTAATACGGCATTAATATTTGATATGTCACATTTCAGCTTAAATATTGGATTCATTCGGCCCTGTATAGAAATTGTGTGCCAAATATCAGTGCTAATTTTTTTAGCCATTTTGTGCCTGCTTTATGTAACGAAATAATTTTAAATTCGTTATTCATTCTTTAGTTTTACGATATATTAAGCATTACTATTTAGAAAACCGAGATTTACTATTCCAGCAAATTCTACGTCAAGATTTTAAATAATATCTTTGTGGGGTCGCGCTACTGATAGCTATTATTTTAAAAGGGTCTTTTCTACTGTTTTAAAAGAACTAGCTCAATTGCTTATCCTGTGTCAAATAATCATAAGAAATCATGGATAAATTTACATTTGGCAAAATTGCTTCCACAGTAACTTTTTCGACGTTCATGCTTGCATTATGTGAATAAGCATAAAGCATGTGTATTAATATGGCTTTTAAGTTTGGGTTCAATTATTGTTTTTATTACGTGAATGCACATAAATTATGTCAATGATATCAAAGTAACTATTCTCAATATCCTAACTGGTATTTAATTTAAGTTTTAGATGTTGTCTCCATAGACCTAGCCTAATGGCTCTTGCACTCCCTTCAGGAGAACATTCATTCATCTCATATACACTCGGATATTAAAAGGATGGAGCTCTGCGAAGGTACCTTCTATATTATTTAGCCCTAGATGATGTTATCAACTTCCGGACAGTTCGGAGTGGTCCCAAGTAGTACTGCCTTTTGCTTAGCCTTATACAGGTGTTCGCTAAGGACCAATCCCTTGATATTAAGTAGAAGATTCTTCGGTACTAAGCTAGTTATTGATAGAATTATGGGAGTCATCCGGATGACATTTATTCACCACAGTTTGCGGATGTGAACTTTCAAATCTCTGTATTTGGCGACCTTCTCATTATGTCTGTATTTCTCGTTGAAATGTCTTATCTACTAAAATGAGGTTTGACCAGTTATATGCAACTGAATGATCAGTAACCACCGCTCGATTTCAGTAACGCTTGAACCACTCATTCTCCAGTATAGGCTCCGGGCTGTATTCATAGTGTGGTATTTTTTCTCTCTGCAACAGTTTGAATTTCTCTACTAACGCTTGATGAATATTCTTGGCGGCTGAATATCCTTGAACTCCAATGCTGTAAATGCTTGGCATCCCCTTGGTATGTGATATATTATTTGTAACGTTCGACATCTATATCGGCATTGGCTATTTTGAATCGAGAGGTCTCTGATTATGTATTTCAGATAGTTTCTCATTAGAATGACCTGTTCTTAGATGCCCAGTAAAAAGCCTTTGGTTTCAATATATTGGCACTAATATCAACCAGTAGCTCGATGCTAATTTGTCGAAATTTTCCACATTAACATCGTCTGGGTGTCTACAAATTCTCTTTATCCGTGATAGCATTGTCCGCTCAGTAGGATTACGAGGATGATATCTGTATACCTTTATCAGGAATGTTCTAACTTTCCTTTACAGACTTTATGTGTACGGACTGCTCTATGTCATAATTCTAGAAGATTAATTGAGTACAAAGCATGCGTAGGTGTTCAGTGTAAAAATATTTTTTCTATTTCGTAGAAATCATGTTGTCGACCAAATACCCTGCAAGGATTGTCCATCGAATTATATAGTCCAAACTAGTCAGTATCTGCAAAATCGTCTAAATGGACATAAATATGATAAAAAAAATTACAGCCCTAAAAAAACACGAAATGAAACACAAGCACACCTTTGATTATGAAAGTACAAAAATCTTGAAAACTGAGACCAACAAAGGAAAACGAGAATTTTACGAAATTATCGCAATATAAAAAATACGAATGCCGTAAACGATAAAACAGACATCAAATTTATTTCAACATAATAAAATAAACCAATAAAAGGGAATTTCTAAAATAAATAAAACAATAAATAAGAATAATTCTCCGCTTTCAATTGTTCTAAATTGAATCATGATATTTTTTCAGAAAGATATCACTTAAATTAAAAGACCCAACCTTTTTACGCCACTTAAAGTACATAAAACATACACCATCTGGGTTCCACATTCAGTCAAGTCAAGGCAGTTATAGGGTTTAAAATGTACTGTCCATTCTTCTAGCTGGACTTTTAAAAATACTTTTGAAAAGTTAATATACTATAATTAATTTTTGTTTAAAACAAAAATCTCTGTTCTTAATGATAAGTTTTTAACCTGTTTTTCCGTATATAATAATATTAAAAATGTACACTTTTGTAGAATCCGCCGAAACTCTCAGTTGAAAAAGATTTGAAAGAATCGAAACGTCCTGAAAAATAAAAATATATATAAAATAAGTATGACTACTTTTTATATGTAGTTTCAATATATGAAAATGAACCATATTCCCAAGAAAATAACACACACACACACACATATATATATATATATATATATATATATATATATATATATATATATATATATATATATATAAAGGGTTATTCACCCTATACGGCACGGAATATTGCTGCAAAAACAGTGACATTCAAAAATTTTACTTTTGAGATATATAGGGGTCTAATATAGTTACTTTTTAAAATTATTTTCATATTATACAGGGTGTCCCAAAAACTCTGAAAGTATGAAAGTTTTATTTTTTTTAAATGAAACCCCCTGTATATTATTGAATTTTTGGATTCTTCGATCAAAATAAGTGTCTATTTTAATAAGGTTTATAGTACCTAAATCTTAAGGGTTTTAAAATAATTTGAATTTTGACAAAATCTTACCTAATTTTCATGTTTCAAATACTTAAGAAGTATTTCAGTTATGTACTAGAAATTTACAGTGAAGTGTAACAATAAATCATATTTTATATTCGAATTATAATAAACTTGCTATATTATACAGGGTGTCCAAAAATTAAAAATAATCTAATAAGAACTTTAAGTGGCTATTACTTGATTAATTTAAATAAAACGCTATACTTTTGAACTTACAGAAAATGTAGCTTCTGGATACCTACCGAAGGTGGTAAGGGTGTTCTATAGTTAACTCATCGGGTTTTCACAGAATACTTCAAATAATCGTTTTTTGCACCATTTTGTGTTTTTTGAATAGATCTTTAGAAACGTCAGATAATTGATTTAATCTGTCTTTTTAGTCTGTAAAGTCTGTTGCTATAATAGCGGTATTATTTTTTGTAGCTGTGAAACTTCATTTATTGAATTGATTTATTTGAGTATTGTTGTATTATTGCCTTGTCAAAATGAAGATTTATCCAAAGGAAGAGCATAATTATATGATTATTATTCTTAGAGAATGTCATTAAAATTACTTGTTGCTCGAGTCTATGCTCAAAGGTTTCCCAAACGCTATACTTTTCAACTTACCAGAAAATGTAGCTTTTAAAAATCTATCGAATGGTATAAGGGTGTTCTATAGCTAACTCTTCGCGTTTTCACAGAATATGCTAAATAATCGTTTTCCGCACCATTTTGTGTTTTTTGAATAGATGTTCTAATGTATGCCTATGGCATGTAGAAACGTCAGATAATTTATTTAATCTGTCAGTTTACTTTGCAAAGCAGGTTGCTATAATACTGGTATTATTTTTTATAACTGTGGAACTTCATTTATTGAACTGAATTATTTGAGTATTATATGGCGACTCTATCCTCAAAGATTTCTTGAAAGAAACCATCCTAAACCAGCCGTTTTTGTGAGACTATTAAACCAGTTTCGGAAAAGTGGAAGTGTCAGTTATAAAAAACCTGTTATAAGAAAACCTGTCACTGAGGTTGAAGAAAATGTTTTTACTTGGTATTTGGTTCAGTGATCGAAAATCCCAATAATAGTCAGAATCATATATTGGAAAATACTAACATTAGCCAAGCAAGTTTTTCAAGGATTCTTAACAAATACAGATGTCATCCTCATAAAATCCAGCTTTTTTAAGAGCTTCACAGAAATGATTTTGACAACCAAACTCAATTCTGCTTGTGGGTGTTAGGTAAAGTGGCAGGAAATGAACATTTTTTGATGGTGTGTTATTTAGTAATGAATGTACTTTTCATAACAATGGTTTCATGAATAGATACAACTTTCATTACTATTCTGATTCAAATCCGCATAAATACAGAGTTATGAGAAACCAGAATAAGGGGTGAGTTAATGTGTAGGAAGGAATACTGGGTCCATACTTAATAGAACCCTACTTTTTTGAAGGACCTTTAAATTATTTGATGTTTTGGGATTTTCCTTTACACCAACTTCCAGTGTTATTAGAAGATGTCCTTTCAAATATTAGAATAACTATGTAGCTTCAACTGGATGGAGCTCCGCCTCATTTACATCGCGAGCTTCGTCAATTTTTAACTGTCAACTTTTGAAACAGGTGGATTGGGACAGACGGATTTCAAAATTGGCCCCCGAGATCTCCTGACTTAACTCCACCAGATTTCTTTTTATGGGAGTACATAAAAGGAGCTGTCTACAATGCGCCCCCGACAACATGACATGATATGAAAATACGCATAAAAGACGCTTTTCAAACTGTAACTCCGCAAATGTTGTCCAGAGTTGGCAGTAGTCTCGAAAAAAGAATATGTAAGTGTTTGGAAATGGACGCTCGACATTTCAAACATCTGCTATAAATATTTTGCTTCTGTTTTGTGCTATCGTCAATATATTATTACCATTATTGCTGTTATAGCCTGTTGGATGACTATAAATCGCGTTTCGAGTTTCTGAACATTTGTAAAGATATTCCTGATTACTATAGTTGTAAATTACCTGTCATTTCTAGATGCAATAAGCAACTAGATACATTAGAACATTCATTCAAAAAATGCAAAGTGGTGCAGAAAACGATTATTTGACGTATTCTGTGAAAATTCGAAGACGTAGCTATAGAACACATATACCATTCGATAGGACTTCAAAAGGTACATTTACTGGTAAATTAAAAAGTATTGCGTTTTATTTAATCAAGTTATAGCCACTTAAAGTTTTTATTTGATTAGTTTTAATTTTTAGACACCTTGTATAATATAGCAAGTTTATTATAATTGGGATATAAAATATGATTTATTGTTACACTTCACTCTAAATTTCGAGTACATAACTGAAATATTTCTTAACTATTTGAAATATGGAAAATAGGTTAGATTTTGTCAAAGTTCAAATTATTTAAAAACCCTTAAGGTTTAGGTATTATAAACTGTATTAAAATAGGCACTTATTTTGATCAAAGAATTCAAAAATGCAATAATATACAGGGGGTGCCATTTAAAAAAAAAAACAGAACTTTGATACTTTCAGAGCTTTTGGGATATGAAAATAATGTATAATACGAAAATAATTTTAAAAATAACTATATTAGACCCTCATATATCTCAAAAGTAAAACTTTTTGAATGTCACGTATTTTGACCGCAATATTCCGTGCCGTATAGGGCGAGTAACCCTGTATTGAGGTCATGATATCGAAGAAAGTTTCGAACTTTGGACACGCAATGCAGTTAAAATAGTCAGAAAAAATAAAATGGTTTCTCCTTGAAATATATTATTCTAGAACCCAAAAAAGTGTACACGTGTACAAGGAAGTTATCAATCTTTAAAGTTAAGCTTGGAACTTTTGCAGTGAAAATGAAAATCTTTTTTTGTTTAAAATTTTATATACTTATGACTAATCGACGTAATTCAGTTTTCTCTTTGATTAAGCTCAAACTCTCAGAAAGAAAATTTCAAAATCAACAAAATTACAGCCATTTTTCGAAAAAAAAAACAAAAGCGATTTTCTAAAAAATAACATTTTTTATTTTGACGAATTTTTTTCAAGGGTTCTCTGTTATATGCTTTTTCAACTACAGTTTTTTTCATGAGTGTTAAAATACAGGAGGAGACACAATATTTTTTTTTCTTTTTTCAATGACAGATTTTATTTCATAAGATTTTTTCAAAAAAAAAATGTTTTTTCCATGAAATGTATCATCGTAAAAACAATTCTTTCAAAGACCACAAGCAGTACATTGTGTCTTTTAGTATCAAAATAGAAATAGCAAGCTAAAGGTGCGTACCTACATATCTTTATAAAAATTTAAATATTTTAAAATTATATAAAGTTTTTAATTGTAAAATAAGTTTTAAAAAAAAATTCTTTGAATTGTCTTTTAACTTTTTTGTTAATGTGTAGTATTTTAAACATAATTTGTGTATTTTAAAATTTTAGGTTGTTTGACCATAGAAAATGTTATTGTTTATATTGAATTAAGGAAAATAATCTAAAAAAAACTTTTTGAAAAAAAGCATATTGATGATGAACGGTTCAAGAAAAACAGAAATTGTATATATATATATATATATATATATATATATATATATATATATATATATATATATATATATATATATATACATATATATATATATATATATATATATATATATATATATATATATATATATATATTGCTTCTGCATGGTCTTATATAATTGTTCTCTAAGGCCTAATTCCTGATATTAAACAGAAGACTCTTCGGCAGGTTGTTGATAGAATTATGGAAATCATCCGGACTCTAGTCATTCCCCACTGGCTCTGTCTTTGTATTTCCAGGTCTCTATATCTGACGATCTTTTTATGATGCTACTCTCTTAGATTGTTGTTAGGGATGGAGACTTCTATTAGTGTTGCTCGCTTGGATGTTTTATTTCCAACGCACTTTCCCATCAACAGTTTGAATTTTTTAGCCAACTCTTGATGCATGATCTTGGCGGCTGAATTCTTCTTGTACTCTAATGCGGCAAATGCTTGGCATCCTCCTGTTATGTGCTGGATTGTCTCTGATATTCGGCATCCATATCATTGGTCATTCTTGATCGAGGGGTCCCTAATTATGTATTTCAGATAGTTTCTCATTAGGATGACCTGATCGTGAATAGCTAATAGAATGTCTTTAGTTTCATGAAACATTTGCAAAGACCTCAATCGATAATTCGACGCTCATTTGTTCATATTTTCCTGGTTGACCTCTTTCGGGTGTTGTTCTTAAAGAAGCTTCTGTAGTCAGGCTTGAAGTTTTTCTTGGTCTAACTGGTAATGACAAGTCAGTTCATGGTCCTTCAACTGCACTGGTATTGAATCGTTTGCCTGGCATATTGCCCGGCACAGCACAAAAGACTCTACCACCCTATGAAAATAGGAGCGTATATTTGTTGGTTGCATTATCCGCTTAGAAGCATTTCAGAAGTGTTCTAACTTTCCTCTGCAGACATTCTATGTCCGTTTTACTCTGTTTCATAATTTCAGAAGAGTAACTGAGTGCAGAGCAATCATCGATGTTGAGTATCTTAAACAGATTTTTAGTGTTTAGGTTAGTTCTTAGTACCTGCCTCACCCGTCTCATGAGCTCGTTTGTTAATTCCTTCTTCATAGTTCGTTGGTCAATTCTTTTCGCCTGTTTCATGCCCAAATATTTATAGCTCTTTTCTGCCTCCATCGATGCAATCGTTTGATAGTTCTGCATCTCAAATGCTTTCGGTTGTATCTTTCTTCTAGCTGTGTTTAAAATGCAGCAGTAGTGAACATAACCCGATCCTCTTCATCCCCCCACTCCTCGACCTTGACCTTGACCTTGCCCCCACCCCTCTTTGGCCCCGCCCACATGTCCTTGTCATTGACCTTGAAAGTGCACGTGTGCTTTGGCCTTGACCTTGTGTTCAAGGTTGTGTGTGACCTTGACCTTGACCTTGATCGAGACGACCTTGACTTTGTTGGAGGTCATCTTGGGTGTGTGACCTTGAAGATATGTTACGTGGTTTGGGATGACCTTGAATGGTTTTATATAAGGTATGGGGCAGTTTCATTCATCAGTTGGCTCTGACTTGTATAGGTAGTACATGTGTTAATATTTGACAAATCATGGCATATGTTTGTGAAAATTGCGGTTCTAAGTTTACTAATAGTTATAATATGAGACGTCATAAAAGAGAATCGTGTGCGGCGAGATTTAATGAAGTGCCTGGAGGAAAACGGCTCCGAATTGAAAAGTATACATCGACGATTCCGATAATTAATTGCGCTACATGTAATGTAGATGTTCCAATAAATCATATGTCAGCGCATAAACGAACACAACAACATAAAAATAATTCATGTTTGCCGGTATGTCATGGTGTGCAACTCGTTGAATGTGCCTTCAAAAGGAGAATTGCAACCTATCGGGTTAGCAGTGATATGGAGCATTCCGATTACGTAATGTTCTTTGTAGACATTAAATCCAAGGTGGTGGAACTTGTTAATAATTTATTGCGTGTGCATCATGCTTTAAAAGTTAACATGACAGCTGTTGGCGAGTACATGCTTCCATCACAAGAAATATTCAGTGAAAAATCCTTCAACACTGCTAATCAAATAATTAGTGTAGAAAGTGATTTGGATGCCGTTTACCATTCTTTCACCGAATTACTAAAAATGCAGGCGACAGAGTTCCAGGAGAAAGATTCAGGTATGGAAAAATCAAAACCCGATATATTAAACTGATTTTTACATATTATTTTTCTTGTTATAGGATGGGCTCTTGTGCGAATTTTATACTTGGAAGTTAGTATCAACAAGTATATGCCTATGGGTGGCTCATCATACATCAAGTTGCCGTGTTCTATTGAAAAGAAAGGAGCTGTCGTCAATGTGATTAACCAGGACGAATTTTGCTTTGCGTGGGCTGTAACATCAGCATTGTTTCCTCCAACGGCAGCGCCTTCACAGAAGACATCCTACCCCCATTTTTCTAGAGTGCTAAATTTAACAGGTATAGATTTTCCAGTAAAATTACGTGACATTAAAAAATTTGAGGAAATGAACAACATATCAATTAACGTATACGGTCTGGAATCTAAATATGAAAATAATGAAGTAATACATGAAGTTATTGGTCCACTGAGGTATGCGTCAAAAAAGTTGGATAGACATGTAAATTTATTGTTAATTACAAAAGACTGTAGTAGTAAAGATGGTGGTGAACATTTTTGTGATACGACTTGTTCAAAGAGTCATTATTGTTGGATTCGGGATTTATCACGTTTAGTTTCAAGTCAAATTAGTTGTCAACAACATAAAATATATTTCTGTGATGGTTGCCTCATTTATTTTAGTACACCGTCAGCTTTAACTTTACATCAAAGCTACGATTGTAACCACATTTTCACGCAAACACCCTCAGTGGATTTAAAAATCGATAAATTTGGAAAGAGTGTGCCGGAAAATATTTTAAAATTCGAGGGTATAGAAATGCAAATGCGCGTTCAATTCGTGGTTTATGCAGATTTCGAATCTGTTTTAAAACCAGTTGAAACGGTACAACCAAACCCACACAATTCTTACACTGTAAAAAGTTTTAAACATGAACCATATTCTTTTGCTTATTTAATTAAATGCTCTTTTGACGACTCACTTTCGAAATTTGAGCTATTTCGGGGGAATAATGCAGCTCAAGTCTTTGTGGATCGTATCGAGTGTGATTTAAGGGCTCTATACAACACATATTTAAAAGACATTAAGCCTATGAAACCGTTAACGCCTGAAGAAAAAAGGGAGTTTAATGATGCTAAAATATGTGGTATATGTGAAGGCCCTTTTGAAGAGGGTGAGATTAAAGTACGAGACCACTGTCACATAACTGGTGCAAAAAGATTAGGTGCTGCACATTCCGTTTGTAATTTAATTTATAAATTACCCTCTTTTATCCCTATCATATTTCATAACTTAAGCGGCTACGACAGCCATTTATTTATAAAAGAGTTATGTAAATATGGTGTTTTGGCTCAAAGTAAGGAAAAGTACATATCATTTACCAAAAGCATTTATGTGCACGATTATTTTGATAGTAAATGTGGAAAAGTCAAGAGGAAATATTTAAAGTTGCGATTTATTGACAGTTTTAAATTTCTGTCCACGTCTTTGGAAAATTTAGGCAGCGGTTTAAACGACGACGATTTTATTGAAACGCGGAAACATTTTTCAAATATCAGCCAATTTAATTTGATGCGTCAAAAGGGTGTTTTTCCCTATAGCTTTATTGACTCTATAGAAAAAATGGAAAATACATGTCTTCCAAGTAAATACCAATTTTATGATAATTTACGGGAAGAACATATTAGCGATGAAAGCTATAGAAGAGCAAAAGAAGTATGGCGCTTGTTTGGGTGTAAAACTTTGGGGGACTATTCGGACGTGTATTTAAAATCAGATATGTTGCTATTGTGTGATGTTTTTCAGCAATTTCGGAATAATTGTTTAAAATTCGATAAACTTGATCCAGCACATTACTATACCCTTCCAAGTTTATCATTTGATTGTATGCTACGTATGACTAAGGTAGAGTTAGAGCTCTTAACTGATATAGACATGATACATTTTTTTAAGAAATGTATACGCGGCGGCATAACCCAGTGTACAGAAAGGAAGCACATCGCTAATAATATTTTTTTTACCAGACTATGACCCAACAAAACCTTCTTCATTTATAACATACCTTGATGCTACAAATCTATATGGTCATAGTATGTCACAAGCATTACCATATGGTGGTTTTCGATGGTTAAGCGAGCGCGAAATTCTGGATTTAAATATTATGGCTGTTGGTGATGATAGTTTACATGGCTACGTTTTGGAAGTGGATGTGCATTATCCGACTGAGTTGCATGATGCACATTCTGATCTTCCATTTCTAGTAGAAAATATCATACCGCCAACAGAAAACGCTAAATTACCGAAATTAATTCCTAATTTACAAGATAAAAAAAAATACATTGTACACTATAGAACTTTAAAACAAGCCATCGCCAACGGCTTAGTGGTAATGCAAACCCATCGAGTATTACAGTTTAAGCAATCAAAATGGCTAAAATCGTATATTGATTTTAATACCAATTTACCTAACAAGGCCACCACAAAATTTGCGAAGGACACTTTTAAATTAAAAAATAACGCGATATTTGGTAAAACTATGGAAAATGTGGAAAATTGAAAGGATATAAAATTAGTAACACATTGGGATAACAGTGTAGGCAGAAATGGAGCTAGAGCACTAATATCCCGCCCCAATTTCAATAGTAGCTCGATATTTACCGAGAACTTTGTTGCTATACATATGAATAAAGTTAAAATATTGTACAATAAACCAATTTATATCGGTTTTTCCATATTAGATATATCAAAGACTGTAATATACGATTTTTATTATAGTTTTATTAAATCCAAGTTTGGCGATGATGCTTCGTTACTTTACACCCATACTGACTCGCTTATATTAAAAGTGTATACGGAAAACTTTTATCAAACTATATCAGAAAACCCCGAAAAATTTGATACATCAAATTACCCCGAAATTAATAATTTCAACATAATTAAAAGTAATTCTGTAGTTGGTAGAATGAAAGATGAGTTTCCTGGTGATCCGATAATAAGTTTTTATGGTACCGGCGCGAAGGCTTATTATGTAAAGTCCATTAATAATGAATTTAAAAAAGCCAAAGGTATCAAAAAATGTGTTATCGAGAAAGACCTTCATCAGGAAGACTACCAAAGAATTGTTGAACGGGGTGGTTTGATATTAAGAAAGATGAAGACATTTAGAAGTGAATTATATAACATTTATACCAACATAATAAATAAAGTAGCATTGTCACATAGCGATGATAAACGTTATGTAATTCCCAGTTCAACCAAAACTCTACCTTGGGGGCATGCAGACATAGATTTTTACAAAACAGACCCGGAAGAAAACTTAGCAAATTTAGTCACCGTGTTGGAATCATTTCTAAGTCAGGACAGCACGTAATCTGGAAAATCCATATTTCATTATTTGTATTGTTTTTATTGTTTCTATTAAACATACAACATTAATATGTAACGATAGTATTGTAATTTTTTTTTTTTTAATAAAAAACATGTATTCATTACTTGATTGCTTTTTTATTGAACCTTTATTTTAAAATTATAAATATAATGAAGTGTCGACAAATAACAAACTGTAAAAGTTATTGTTGAAAAATTTGTCTAATAGTAAATTAAACGCACAGGTCTACGAGTAAATGTTTAATGTGAAACAGGTTTGCTGACAAGATCCTCCATAGTCTTTTCAATTTTCAACATTTTAGAGTTAAGTTCATCACGCAGTTCGTCTTGCCTAAGTTCATATATTGTAATAACAGTATCATCAATGTATCCTCTAAGTTCTTGACCGGTTTCAATTAATTTCTTGCGTACGTAACCTTCAAGTTGGTTTCTGAATATATCTTTAATAACAATTGTTGAGTCATGTAAAGCTTTCTGCGTATCTTGCACACACTGAGCAAGGTTATTATCAACATAATTTCGTGTGGTCGCATCGTCTCCTTCAAGAGGTTCTGCTAAATAGCACAATCTTTTGCTTCCCATGTCGTAATCTCCATTAGGTGTAAGTTTAAAACCTATTCCTGAAGGACCTCGCATAAAGTTAAAATCCTTAAATTTTCTTTTGCGACCGAACTTATCAATAGTGTTTACTTCTGACATTGTTATGTGAGACTGATTTGAAACCATTAGATTTCACCCTAATATATGGTTCTATTTCATTAATAAACGGACTCTGCAGAAAAATATGGATTGCAAAACGTATTTTAGGTGATGTTTAATAAATACACATACAGATTCATTTTACTATTGTTTTATTGAAAAAAAAAATTAAAATATAACAAAAGATTGAGTTTACTTTTTATTATTAAAAAATAAAAAATATAACAAACAAAAAAATTAAAAATTAAGAAATAAAATACATGTTAATTTCTTCTGTACAGGTAAGCTTCTTCTATGACCCAATTTCTTCTCTGGATGGCACGTTCATTAATGTCCTTGAACTGGTAGTAAACTAGTCCACAAAAGCCGCATTGTACAAATTTAACCCTGAAAAGGTCAATGTAGTTGAAGTCGTACGTAAGATCATTTCGCCAGCAGATACCTAGTCTTTTACAATGATGACAAGTTAAATAAAAAGCTTTTGGTATATGACTGTATCTTTTGGCTGCTTCACTAGGTTGTTCATCAGTTGGCAACATGATGTTTGAATATGTTGTACTTTTCAATCGCTGTACTCTATTTATGTATTACTTTTTAAAATAACCTTGACAGGACCAAAAAAAAAAAATCCTTGAAAATTACAACCTTGAAAACGACCCTGACATTGACGGGTACTTTGACCTTGGCCTTGGCCTCGCATCTGACAAGTTTAGTACTATATTTATATGTTTCTTTAAAATAACCTTGACAGGGACAAAAAAAATTCCATGAAAATTACAACCTTGAAAACGACCCTGGTATTGCCGGTTACGTCGGCCTTGGTCTTGGCCTTGCATCTGACAAGTTTAAATATTATACTTAATGCATCGAACAAAAGGAATAAAGGTGGTGTAGTGGGGGAAATGGGCATAAAAGCAGACTTGCTGGCTCGTGCTCTTCACAGTTCGTCAGAACACTAAACAGTACGGTACTAAGATAAAGTTATAGTGTGAGTTTTAATATCGAAGATGTCGAGTGTACGGTCTCTTTTAGATGCTCTTGACGTGAGCTGCGGTTCGCAACAAGGCATGCTGGATAACATTAGTGGTTTGGAAGTGTTAAGTCCGGGGTATTCGAGAATTGGAATGGCATGGAGCATGAAGATGCCGAAGACAGAGCCCTCAATGATGGTCGCGACGAAGAGTTAGTTCAGTCGGCAGCGCAATTCCTCGAATGCTGGACGGAGGAGAAGGATCCGAAGATCAACGTGATAAGTGATGTGGTTGTGCGAAAAGCATCCCGGCCTAACAGGGAATCTTCTCCTAAAGCTTCTAAATTAAAAAAGCTTTTGACTATGCGGAAGTCGGAAATCGCCGATAAAAAAACGTTTTATTCGGCGATTAAAGGTGTGGGACAAGGAAAGAAGAAGAAGTTTAACTTTAAGCATCCCTCCACCCCTGTTCCATTACCCGACTTCCTGAAAACAGCACCACAAGAGCCGCTGTCGGTAGAAGTGCAAGTGATAGAAGGCCCCGATGGACCAACACCACCAACGCCACCAACACCGGCCAGCGTAGAGCAGGAAATAGTGTCGGAGGTAAAGTCTTCCCCAGCGCCACTGTCGCCGATATTGGGGTGCCGGAAACCTATGAAGAAGCGGTTTAAGCGGTGTTTTGAAGGCGATGAAGTTTCCGCTGCTTCGTCGTCGTCGTCGTCGTCGTCATCGTCGTCTTCACCAAACGAAACCGCTTCTTCTTCTTTAATATATTCCGAGCCATCGCAACCGGAGTGGGTTGAAGACTTCACCAACTCTCAGAAGAGCAAATTAACAGACATTTATCGAATGAAAAAACACTTAGTGAAAAAAGTGGGTGCGTGTGACAGTGACATTTTAGAACTTGAAAGACAATTAGAGTTAAAAAAGATGGAATCTGCGCGGTTAAAAAGACAATTAGAGGACTTTAATAAATTATGTAGTAGGTGTTAGGTAGTTGTAGGTATTAGCTTTTAATTTATAGTATTAAGTTTGTAAATACATATATATATATATATATATATATATATATATATATATATATATATATATATGTATATATATATATATATATATATATATATATATATATATATATATATATATATATATATATATATATATTGTAGTTAATAAAAAAAAGTCTTTGATCAGATTTTTATTTTTTATAAAGAGAATAAAAATGACTTGAAAATTTATTTTTGTGTGTTATTTCATATAGGCCCTGTCCCACATAATATTAGGTAATAAAAAAAAGAGTGAATAATTCACTAAAACTACGCAATAGCAATAGTTGTAAATATTTTTTGATAAAATTTACAATTATGCTAAAACATGGTTCGGTTTAAGAAGTTAAGGTTCTGTCGCCAGAACTTCTAATACTTTGTATTTCAATATTGTATGTTTTTATGAAAAAAAACATAAAATATTGGTTACAAAGTATTATAACCAACTAAAACTACGATCAAATTATTTTGTGGTCCTGAAAAGGACCGTTTGGTTGTAAAACATGCGACTCTTTATTGTGTTGTGGAGTCGCATGGCCCGTCATCATCAACGGGGGTGGTGGCGGTGCTGTCCTCTGCATATTCGATGATGAACCGCCAAAGTTCATCCCATCTGGGATCGTCCGAATCCCACTCGAGACAATTCTCTGTGGTAGAATCTACCACAGGGCATTGGATGGGTTGTTGTTGTTCACTCGCAGACATGTTGAACTAAAATGATTGTAATAAGTATTGGTGGTCGTATATATAGAGACAAATTAATGGTGGGGGGTGAAAACAAATGTCGTATTACGTATTGAGACCAAAAGTTGTTTGTGCTCTCAAATACGAACGAACGATTTAGCTGGGTTCCACCAGCATCCAAACTTTTAATACTTTGTATCTAATATTGTATATTCTATACATACAATATTAGTAACAAAGTACTAATATGTACTAAAACTACGATCAAAGTATTTTGTGGTCCTGAAAAGGACCGTTGTTTTGTGCCCTTAAAAAGGGCCAGGGAGAGTGTGGGGCTTATGGTGCCCCATCCTCGCTGGTCGACCACCAGCTTGACGAATCGCAGGGGCCTTGCGGGTCGTCGGGTGTTGGTGATGCTGGAATTTCCAGCACCGCATCTTCCGTCGAGTCCGGCTCTGGCTGCGGCGACGGAGTTTGGAGTCTTTGTAAGACCCAATCGCCCGCATCGTTTAATTCCACTAGACCCGGATCGTGGTCATACACTAGCGGAATCGGCTCATCCAAGTCGTCCCAACGTAGGACGTCAATTTCAAAATCCACCTCTTCGTCGTCGTCGAAGACTTGCAGGTCTCCAACGTTGTCGGCGACGGTGTCATCACTAAAGATGGATGAGCCTCTGCTGGCGGGTCTTTCTTCCTCCATGTTCATCGTATGAGGGTTGATGAATATATGACTGTGTAACTGGCCCAGTTTCATATATATATAGAACTACCCCCACCCCACCAACGGATTCTAAATGTTGTGTATTGGTGAGAGCTTATAGAATTATTGATTTTTTCAAAAACTTTAAATAAGGAATTAGATTTGTTTTTTTTTTTTTTGTTTAGACAATAAGACTTATTCTTAATATTTTGTGAAGAATACATTACAAAAAAAAATAATAGAAACCTTGTTTGGACTGTTAACATTTTCATAGGTTCTCAAGCATATAACTTGGCACTTAAGCTACGAGACAAATCGTCGTTAAACGAATATCTCGCCCCATAAGTGACGATTACTAAACTACGATCAAAATATAATGTGGTCCTGAAAAGGACCGTTTTTGTGGCCCTAAAAGGGCCTGGGGGAGGGTGGGGTGCCTACCGTGGAGTAATACCCAACGATATTAACACCGACCTAGGTGCAGCCCTTGGTCTTCTCATTGGCGGCACCGTCGCCGTCGCTGGTGGTGTCGGCGTTGCGGGTGGTGTCGAAGGTGCTGCTTCTGGTGCGGTACCCCCGCACTCCTCACACTTGCATATTTTGCCGGGCACGAATGGCCTGACAATGCCAATGATCCTTTTTGGTGTATCTTCCATCTTGACGGTCGAACGTGTAATGATGAAATAATTCTAATACTGGCCTCTATATACATTCAAAAAGTTGGAGGGGGTAAGGTGGAGTGCATATATGCATTATATAAGTTTGAGAATAATATGATTTTATAACTCACCGTATCTATGTTATGGACACAAACTACCCCCCTCCACTGTTCTAGCATATAGTACTAGACTTTCTCTACATTTTTTTCAAATAAATTTTTTTGATATTTCTAACCATCACTTTGCTACATATTTACAAAAAATGCAAATTATGCATATATTTTAATTATTTTCAGGCAAGGTAAGGAAAATTTTGAAAATATTTTGACGGAATCTTAATAAGGAAGAGTTGAAGTATATCACACTATTTTTCCCGATTCGCTAATATAAAAAAAAATTTTTCATCTCATTTTGGATGGGCTCTGGTGTCGTAACGGTTGACGATAAAAAATTGAAAAAATACATATATTGTGGGAAATTTTCTCTAGAATCCAAAAAAAAAATTTTCGAACTTCTGTCACCGCAAATAAAAAAAATCGATATTTCAAAATTGCGAAAAAATGGTGAAGGAGTCGCGCAATCGCTCTGAAACCATCAGAAAACGATTTTCACGCCACAAAAGGGTGGACTGGAGTGAGAGGAGGGTGTGCCACGTAGCGCGTTAGCGCGGAGCAGGCACACTAAAAAGAAAAAAAAAAAAAAGAAACATAATGACCTCCCCTACAACTTCCACATACTCCCGTTCGGCGCTCTAGCCTCCTAACTCGTGAATTTCAATTTTTTCGTCTAAATTTTTTTCATTTTTAAGATTTTTCAAATTTTTTTTCACCATTGTATTCTACTCAAAATTCTAGGTAATTAAAGTGCTTTTATTTTTTTTCTATCTTGAACGGTTCCCGAGCTACAACGCTTTAAATAATTCAAATTACTAACTTACTATAACCCTTTTTTTGAAATTTCGTCTTTCCGAATTTTGAAAAGTACTACCATATGTAGAAAAAAATTCTCTTTCTAATTTCCTAATATCATTTTGCTCCAAAACTTCAACTTTGGTGCGCATTCACAATTTTTCAATTTTTTTTTGAAAAATTTTTTTTTTACGTTTTTACTATCGGAAAAAAGGCTTGCTTATAGTACTCGATTTCCTCTATAATTTTTTCTTATAACTTTTTTCCCTATTCCTAACCGTTACTTTCCTACAAATTTTCTAAATGGTTGTTTTCATATTTTGCCTTAAAAATTTTTTCTTGTGTTATTTAAGCTCTTTTTTCCACTTAATAAACCACCATTATCTAAACTCCCGTACTCCTTTCTTAAAGAGCGGGCTTTTCCGTCCGCTTTTCTTTTGTTGGGTTTCAAATAAATATAAAACTATACTTCACTCATTACAAATTTATTAATTCAAGTACCTTATTTTAACATTATTTTGTGTTACATATAATAGATACATTAAAATATAGATTTATTGGTCACCGAACCGTTTAATACATTATAACTAAAAAATGAGTCGTGAATAACTAATGCGTACACTTTAGTGTCTTTGGGGAATTTAGTCTTTCTCGTTTGGAACTCCAATTTCACATCCACTGTCGATGAGTTAATCGCCTCTGTTTGATGACTGCAATTGATAATAAAAACGGGGTTTTTCATATATTCCGCGAACGTTATCATCGGATCGTTTATTTCGCGCCCGTAGTAGCTGCTTTGGAAGTTTTCGTAATTGTAATAGGCTGCTGCGTACAGTTTTTTGGCGAAATCTAAATTCCATCTTTCGTATGGAAAAACGGTTGAATTCAGATACAGTCTAATGTCGCATACGTCGGCGTGGGTAAACTGGGTTGCGTTTTTTTCTTTCTTGTCGCAATTATTGCTGTCTTGAAACCCGACGATTATATAGCGCGGTCTTTCCAGACTTGTACTCGTTCTCAAGGCCCACACGTCGAAAGATGTTTGCCTTAAAGCTGGTAATTCGTACAGATCCCATTTACGATATGCCATTTGAATACTGGCATTGTTTTCACCTTTATTAATGCGAGACAGTATTTTCAATTTTTGCTTGTCGTCTGGAATGATGTGACGAATTTTCCATTCGATTTTGTCGATACTAATTTCTGCCTCTACTTCGCCGACGTAACAATTGGTAAAAGTGCGAGCTATAATCATAATAAGCTCTTGTTTTACGTTGAAAACACCTTTTGCGTAATCTTCGGCGAATCCCATAAGATACTTTAAGGGTAATTTCCCGGAGAATACGTTACTTGCCGTGTCTACGATATCTTGGTTTGCTTCGTCGAGACCCCATCCGCACGTCATGAGAGATCTTTGTTGCAAACTTCCGAATGAAACCATGGTTTTTAATGTCGTCGTAACTCCAGGTTTACGAACCACGGCGACCTGCTCACCTCCCATCTCGTAGCGAATTTCATCGAACAAAAATGCGAAGGCATTATTTGATAAAAAACATCTTTTCGTTGTGTCTATGGGTTTAAATTTTCCTTCGATATATATGTAACTTTCAGCAATATCCAGTATAATATCTTGAAAATTAATGGGGATACGGACTTCATTCGAATTGTTGAATGATGGAGATCCGTATGGTTTATAAGTATGCTCTTCTAGACTAATAATGGAATTGTCCAAGATGGGCTCGGAGAAAACCTCTATTTTATCGCTGGTGGTGGAAATTATTTTCGCACTTTAAGACCGATTGATTTTAAAAATTTATAGTCTTCGGCAGATGACTGTTGAGATGTTTGTGATCTAACGTCTGGACGACGACTAACTTTGACGTTAACTCTTCTTTTACTTTTATTATGTTTCGGCGGTTCCCCCATCTTAGTCGACAGCACACACAATTGACGATTGAAGCAAAAACCCATTTCTATGAAAGTTTCTTCAGTTCCAATTTCACGATTATTTTCTCGCCTTGAAAATTGATTAGATCACCGCTATCGTCCAAGATTTTGTGGTTCTTTACTGATTTTGAAACCGGGCTCCACGTCGATATCGAATTCGAACAAGGTATGACCTTCCACCGAATTCATATATGCTCCGGAAATTATATTACAATCTACTCGTATGATGCGTACTTTCATTATTTCCACCATCTCGGTTGATTCGTGCTTTTTGTCTCTTTTTAACACTGTATGATTAAATCCTAACATTTTACCGATACTCGCCTCTCCCCGGAAATATATAGTATATTGGGATTTCAGTTCACATTTTAGCGTATTATTATTAGCGACCAAGTAAAAGATTCCATCGTTCTTTTCTTCAGTTGAAATCCTCAAAGCCTCCGACATAGCTTTATTTATCTCATCTATTTCATAGGCCCCAGGTGGAATCTGCAATTGTATCGGCTCGGTGGTGTAACCCTCCTTCATGTAGGCAAACTTATTGTTGCTTTCGTCCACATTAAAAATTGAATTGTATGTGTAAAATCCCAGCAATGCCAGACCATATTTGTTTTCTCTATTTAATTCGACTGGTGGATAAAAATCGGCGCTTAAGACGCTCGAGTGTCCTCTTAGTATGAACGTATAAGACATGACTAACCATTAAAACAACACACATCTCGGTTTTATTCTTAGCGGCAACATTTAAAAAGATTCATCTTCACACCTTTTCTCACTGCATTAGATAGTGATGTTTTTATGCTATTTTCTGCTTTTATGCGCACATCGCTGATTTTGCAATAACAGCAAAATATTTTTCTAGCCGTAAGATCCTCATCAGCCGTAACCTCGTTTAAATTGCTGCTGCTGAAATAATGTTTGCAACCGCACTGATATTTTAATATATCGATATCGCTTTTGAGGTGCTCGGGCAACTTTTCCCAAATGAATGGGATTTCATTTGAGGCTAATGCAATCACTACTTCCTTGGGCATGTTTTCTAACTGTTTCACGGTCATTTTCCTTAATCCACCGGCTAGATGAAATGCTTTCAGTGATTGCAACATTTTAGTATAGTTATTGCGATCCATTTGCGGTGTTAATGGTGACGATGATGATGACATCTTTTACGCTGATGATTCGACAAGAAACTTTAAGCACAAATGTCCACACCAGACTGTTCCAAAATCCTGCTGACGATCGTATGTATAGTAAATAATTTTTGATGGTTCCGATCCCGTTTGTAGATATCGTACCAATTCGATCGGTGGGGGTAAATCGCCGAAGCTGTCATAATATGTTACTTTAGAATTATTTTTTCTATAAGCTACCCAATGAGTCCCTGCACCACGCATACTATCCAAATTCACTATTGCTGCTTCGTAACATCGAGGACCTTGTCTAGGTAATAAATCCCTCATATGAACGCCTCGAAAGTGTCCTATTCTTTTCTTTTTGGCATATTTTTCTATATCGATGTTAGATAGTGGTCTTCGAGGTAGGGATTCAATTAGTTTTTTGATCTACGATTTAAAAATAATCCCATACCTTTACGATATGGCTTTAGAAACAAACCATTTCCTTTCGATTTTAAATACAGGCCGGCACCGGTTTTATCTTCGCTGCTTTTTTTTTACTGCTTTTATGGCGCGCACAATTCCCGCTGCCCCACCGGCTAATGAACCCAAAGCTGATAACCCGGCAAAAATTGGTATTAATGGTAATATTCCACCAGTTTTAGGAATCGGTATTATTCTCGGTGTACGAACCTTCCTTTTGCCACCTGCCGCTTTTACCGATCTACGTGCTGCCGACAGAGCTATTTTAGATGCATTCATGACATTTTTTTCCAACACATTTTTACTTCCGGCTTTTAATAATTCCTTTCGAACTGCTTGTCGAATAGCTGTTCCGAAACTGACTTTCCGAACATGTCGATTTTTATTAACACCTTTCCTTTTTGTATGACGTGTGCCTTTACTAGATGTTTTTTTTGTTGATAATGATAATGGTACACCCATACCAAAACGTTGTTTTCCTTTCATAATGTTTGTAACTAACCAAGCTGCTGTTTTTTCACCTAAATTGGAATCTTTCGATTTTACTCTATTCCAAGCACTTTGTTCGAGCTCGTAATCCGCTCGATGTCTCGCACTTATGTTGTCTTTATTATGTAAATAGGCTAAATAGTGTTTTTTGCATGCGGCATCCAAAGGATTAATGCCTGGATCACCTCTTGTTACACGTTTTATTACTTTTGTTCCGGGTCCGCAATATTGATAACCAGGAATGTGTACCTCGAATGGTAATTTATTTATTAATGAATTCACAATACCGTATCCAGTTTTGTTGAAAACGTGAGACCGTCCACTTCGTTTGACACTCGGCATCTGAATGACAATTTTTGTGAAAAATTGCCTATAAAATATCAAATTTTCCTAAGATGCGCGTTATCGATCTTAAACAAAAACTTCCTATTGACAATCTCGATGAAAAAGTCGGACTTGGATTTGAAAAGAAGATAATGAAGAGACACGGTCCTCTACTTCCTTCCTCTATTCGCGGCCTGTTAATTGGTCCATCCAATTGTGGAAAAACTAATGTCATGATTTCGCTGCTTACACACCCCCTTGGGCTACGTTTCGAAAATGTCTATATTTACTCGAAATCTCTGTATCAACCGAAATATGAGTATTTAAGGAAAATTTTAGCGCCCATCAAAGGTTTAGGCTACTATGCCTTTAGTGATTCCAGTAATATTGTGGAACCGTCCGATGCAAAACCAAACTCTATATTTATCTTTGATGATGTTATAAGATCGTACTTTAGCATCGGACGTCATAAAAATATCAACTCCTTTTACCTAGCGCAAACATATTCGCGAGTGCCTAAACAGCTTGTGCGAGACAACGCCAATTTTATTATTATGTTTAAACAAGATGAGTTGAATATGAAACACATATTTTCCGACCACGTTTCACCGGATCTAACTTTTACTCAATTTCAAGAAATGTGCTCAAAATGTTGGGATAATAAGTATTGATTTTTAGTAATTGATAAAGACAGTGATGTGAAATCGGGAAGATACCGCAAAGGATTTGATAGCTATATGTTACTGTAATAATAAGAGAAAACACTCATTTGATTATTGAAACGTCCTTTGTTAACATCATGAATAACGCGATCGACTTAAAACGTATACTAGTGGAAGCTACCAATGCCGTCAGAAAAAAATTTAAACAAATTAAAGCGGCTAAAGAATTTAATGTTGTGGAATTGGAAAAGTTTTATGAACCCATTTCTAAGCCGTTGACAACTATATCTGATGTGGTTAAGCAACGTCAGCTGCAGCAACAACAACAACAGCAACAACATTATCCAGCTACAAAGTCACATAGTCTCAGTACATCAGTGCAGTCGACTCAAATATCAGGTTTTCCCCAACCTACACATTCCTTTCAAACCTCTACACCTATTCAGCAGCAGCAGCAGCAGCAGCATCACATTTCAAAAGAAGATATTAGCCAATCGGTGTTTGATACACCCTCGACATCAACTAATACATCTCTCGCATCCGCTGACACCTCAACTTCCGATACTTTAAACGCACACCTGAAAGGATTACGTTCGAAACCATCTCTATACGATACTGTATATGGTGTACGTTTTGGTTCAAAAACAGATTATAACAAAAATTTTATTGGTAATTTAGAGGTGCGTTTTCGAAATGGAAATATTGTCTTATACAAAAAAGGGAAAAATATTGCAGAATATGATGGATCACCGGCACATTATGATTTGTTATTTCTTAAAACACCCCCAAGTGTAGGCAAGGAACAACAATTAAGTGATAATGTACTTTCAACGTACAAGGAAATTTTGGAATCAACGAGTGCTGTCTACAACAATTTTAAAAAAAGTGATGGTTTACGGGAGACCAGATGGAACAAATATTTACGAATTATTAAACCTCTGATAATGGGCACAAAATTAGGTGGTACTATTACAAGAAAAAATCTCTCTGAAAAACTACAGTTACCCACAAAAAAGATATTATCTTCGAAAAAATTTCAATATGTCTACTGGAACAAAGCTAAAGAGTTGGTGGATCGTTTACGTTTGTTGTGGAGTTCCAAAATGGCCGGTCACACTGGACACGAAAATGAAATTATGTCAATCATAGAGGAATTGCGAGAAGAAGATATAATATATTAAGCTCAATATTTAATGATATTATTCAGTTCTTCCTTCGATCTGAAACCTTTAATATTACTAATAATATGGAGCCCAGTCTAGAAAAAATCAAGATTGTTAATGAACTACATAGAACGGCTAGAAAAAATTTTGTAAGACGGCGCACGATAATAAAAGGTTACAGAGATTTGTGGCAAATTGATTTGGATGAAATGCAACAGTATGCTGATGAAAACGATGGTTATCGTTATATTTTGGTCTGTATAAATTGTTACTCTAAATTTGTCTATACCAAAGCCATAAAAAACAAGACTGGTATAGAAGTTACTAATGCAATGAAAAGCATCATTGAAGAGGCATCATATACACCAACAAATCTGCAAAGTGATCAAGGAAAGGAGTTCTATAATACAAACTTTCAAGCCCTGATGAAAAAATACAATGTAAATCATTATCCACTTACAGCACAAAGAAAGCTGCAATTGTTGAGCGAGTCATAAGGACTTTAAAAAATAATTTATATAAACAGTTCTCGACAAGAGGATCTTCCAAATGGATACATATATTATCGACAGTAACAAAAACCTATAACCATTCAAAACATCGCACCATTGGAATGAAGCCTGCAGACGTGCAAGAAAAAACACAAATTAAAGCATACAATTATTTAAAAATTGTACCTAAAAAATTTAAGTTTTCCATGGGTGACATTGTGCGTATTAGCAAGTACAAAAGCTTATTCGAGAAAGGATATACGCCCTCTTGGTCAACCGAATTGTTTAAAGTTGTAAAAGTTAACGTTACAAATCCACCTACTTACTTGTTGGAATCGTTATGTCAGCCTATAAGAGGGTGTTTTTACGAATCAGAACTACAAAAAACAAGCAGTCCTGGCGTTTATCTAGTAGAAAAGGTCCTTAGACAACGCAAGAAAAATCACACCGATCAATTATTTGTCAAATGGCTAGGATTTCCCAACCACTTCAACTCTTGGATAGATAAAGCTAATATTGTTTAAATAACATATTGTATGACTATATTTTTAATTTAAAATGTAAAATAAATAAACAATATATTGTAAAATAAAGTTTTTTATTTTAATCTTCATCATTAAAAACAATGACAATAAAACATCATACACATAAATAACATTTCAATATTCTTGGAGGGAAGGTCCAATTCACCGACGACTACGACGTTATCTTCAAGGCTATGCCACTCGGAGTGCGTTCTCCTATTCTTTAACCTGCTTTCCCTTTTTTTAGATTTTTTTTGAAGTCGAGCCGTACGACAGTGCGCTTAATGAGTCATTTAAAGGCTGATGATAGAGTATTTTCTGAATAACTTCAATTTTTGTTTTAAGCTCACTATAATTTTGGTATATCATGGGGAGGACATCCTTGTTAAATATGTCACATATTACAACTGCAAAATTGTAAAACTTTCTATTAACAAAGTGTTTTGTCACAGCATCGTCATCATCTTTAGGTTCGCCTAAGTTTAAAACCAATCCCTTGTGGCCCAGATAATATATGATATTTTTCATTACATTTCTGACGACCAAATTTATCAATTGTGTTGTTTCCTCGACTCATTTTCAATCTTTACTAAACTATTTTATTTTTATTTGCCCTACTTATATTAAATATTTCAGCTGAGAAAAAGAAACACTGACTATGATCTACTGGGTTGGTATGTTTATAAAAGAAATAAAACAAATCTGTGATTGTAACAGATATTTATTTACAGTTATTTAATTGCACAAATACAAAAATTATAAAAAATTAATTTTCCATGTCTTCGTTTTCGCTGCACAAAATTCTATCCCATCCGACACTATTTCGATCGTCAACGTCTTGGGCTGTTGCTGTTGCAGAAACAAATTCATATTTTGCAGCAAGCTCACCTGGTAAATGTGGAATATTGACGAGGTATTCTTTTAATCCTTCTTCAACCATTTCAGCACAAAATGTATTCATGTCTATGGAACCATATAAAAATTTGTGGCACAAGTGTGCCCCAGCCATAAAATTGATTGCATCCCTGATCTCGTTCTTATATTGATCTTTGGTTGCATCAATATGCGACCAATCATTTACGCTATCTAACATATCGTGAGCCATATTTCTTAATTCTCTCCCCAACCAAAATATACATTCGTTGGCGGTCGTCGTCGTCGCATCAGCAGACATCTTTAACAGAAATAATGAACACGCGTAAGTATTCTGACATGTGCAACTATATTTTAAATTTAATTACATCCTTTTTTTCAAACAATTTACATACAATTTACTCCAATGAGCCAAAACGTAATAATGTTCGAGTATTGTTTCCAAAAACTCTAGTGCCCTGCCCCAAATAAGTTAAAGTGTATTTACCTTTAGTTTTACTCATAATATCTACAATATCGTCAGATAGTGTTTCGGCCACACGTTTTGGCAAAAAAGACTCAAATGTGCTATTATCACCGTCATCGTGTAAAGCCACTAAAAGAGTTTTACCAAATCGTGTAGTCATTGAAACCATCTTTACAATTTTATACACTTTGCCTACAGTCATTTCGGTAACCTTTTTTCTCTCCAAAACATCGAAATCTTTGCTGAACATTTCATTAATTTCATCTAGAATTTCTTTTGCAATACTCATTATTGAAAAAATGGTATATAAATCCAAAAATTACCGTGAATATAAAAGCACTTTCAGAACACTACACGAACACAATATTTGATGTTTATGCCACTGATATCTGCGACTGTTTGAAGTCACTTCTTTTCCCACGAACCTTTATAGTGAGGTTTCAAGGTCGAATTGTAATAATGGGAGGAGTATTCAAGGTCAAATGACGTCACACATTTAAATTGGTATAAGGATAACTTCAAGGACAAAATATAATGAAACAAATAACTACATTTTATGTACTTTATTGATCGATTTTTTTCTGCCATTCTTCTATACGTGTAACATTATCACCTAAACCTAATTTTCTTAATTTTTTCAATAATATTTGTCCGTTTTTATTTCTTAGAAAATTCTTACAAACTATACTCGCTAAAAGACACACTTCGGCATGGTCTATATACTTAAAAAATACACTAAAATCCTGAGCCTCCGAATCTTGCATTTCATATGCGTAAAATTCCGAACAGGCTGCAGAAATTAGAAATTCTTCGTACATTTCTCGCACTAAACTTTCCATATTAACTACTACTACGTTAAACTTAAGTCCTACACTCTAATTTCATCTAACACAACCGGATCTGCAATGAACCTAATCAGTTTTTCCAAGCAGTCACTAAACCCCAACTTTTTTATTTCACGAACAAAGTCTTGTAAATTTATTATTTTGCTGCAATATTTACGACATGCATTCGCAGCCTTTTCATATTCATAAGCCAAATCACAATAGCGCGACGCCCATTCTGCTCGACTGTTCATTGCATCATTGAAATAATTACTAACCGTTTCAGTGAACTCATCGCCCAATTTTTTTACTGTCTCTTGCAAAGCACTATTCATATTATTCACTCATTTTTACATTCACGACACTTTTTTATTGCTGGTGGTGGCCCATCTATATAATGACGATATATTTGTTCATAGTGAATGTAACAGGGTAAGCTTAACTGTAGTTCCTTGTCACACCGATATAGCGCTGGCAGCTTATCCCAAATTTGCCGTAAACTCAGCGTATCAACGCAAGTTTTTAAATATTCGAGAGGAAAAAATGCTAGATCCTTCTCTTCAAAATCACACAAACTTTTTAAATTACTCTGATATAAACAAATTACTCTGCCGACTTGCTCTATAATTTTTTCTTTAGATAGTTCCGCATCTGACATTTCACACTGAATGAATGCAAATAGACTCACACAATTTATAGGACAATTTGCAAGGTCAAAATCATTTCAAGATCATCCCACACTATTACAATGCACAAATAACTACTTCAAGGTCACACACCCAAGATGACCTCCAACAAAGTCAAGGTCGTCTCGACCAAGGTCAAGGTCAAGGTCACACACACACACAACCTTGGACACAAGGTCAAGGCCAAAGCACACGTGCACTTTCAAGGTCGACGACAAGGACATGTGGGCGGGGCCAAAGAGGGGTGGGGCAAGGTCAAGGTCAAGGTCGAGGAGTGGGGGGATGAAGAGGATCGGGTTATGTTCACTACTTGCAGCATTTATCCAAGACAAACAGTATTCTTATAACCTCTGAAAACTCCACAATGTTGAGCATTTGTTCTAGCTGACTTCTGGTGGCAGCTATAAATTTAAGATCATCCATATACAGAAGATGATTTAGTCTTACCACTTCTTCACGATTGTGTTGATGTTATGGCCCCGGTCGTACAGTTTGAGTGATCCCAAGTATCATTCCTTTTTGCGTGTTCTTATACAGATGTTCGCTAAGGTCTAATCCCTTGATATTAAGGAGATGACTCCTCGGCACGATGTCGGTTATTGATAGAATTATAGGGGTCGTGTGGATGCTATTCGTTCCCCAATGTCTACGTTTTGTACCTCCAGGTCTCTAAATTTGGCGACCTTCCTATTATGATTATCCCTTAGATTGTTGTTAGAGATTGCGATTTCTATTAGTATTGATCGCTTGTATGTGTTATCTACCAAAATGAGGTCGCTTCTGTTATATTATTATTATTATTTAGCGCAAACTCACGTTTGGTGAATTCCCTCTAACGAATATAAGTGTTAAAAACACGGGGATTTGGCGGTGAGAACAACTTTTGTGAAAACCACACCAAAAATAATTTGAATGATTGGTCAAAACTGCATATTGGAGACTTATGATCAGACAATGTTCAGCAGTTCGAATTTTCACGTCAAGTAATCACTGAATTTTTGGTTTCCGCATTTATCTTAAATAATTTTTCCGAAACTCCACCCTGAAATTAGGTGACGTTATCAAAAACTTTTTACTCCTTAACTAAAAGTTAATTTTGGAATTTTGATGAAACTTTTGGGTCTATTTTATATCTAAGTATTATTATTATTATTTTAAAATTATTAAACTGATATTTAAAATAGTATGAAATAAAGAAATCTTTCAAAAAATTTCGCACTACTCAGATAATTCATAAATGTTGTTCGATTAGCGATATTTTTTAATTTGACATCGAAGTCGGCAGGTGGCAGGTTTTTAACACCCTCCCGATATACGTTGGAACCTATATTTCATATAGCATTCGTTTCCTGCGAACGGTGCTCTCGGTTTGATGCAGCTAAACTGACGAGACGATGAGGTGATCGAAACCAGTATGGAGAGAGGTCCAGAGTGATATTTGCATTAAATAGACTGTTTGTATATATTCTTTTCTTTTCTCTACCTGAAAGGATAATACATATAAACAGCCATGTAATCCTATGTCATTTTATAAATTTCTTGAAGAAACGTCTCAGTCAATTTAAGAAAGCTTAAGCTCTAAATGTATAGCCTTAGTAGTAAAACATAAAAAACGCATAAACATGCCTTGGCAAAAGTTGTATAACACAATTTTCCATCCTCTAGCAGAAATGCTCCGGCAAAATCTAAATCGATTCTATTGAACGACGGTGAACATGATACTGTTTTTGATGGCATATTCCCCATCTTTTGATTAATTCTAACCAAATTTATCTTAAAGCAAGTAAAACATTGTCGAATTACACCTCTTACCATTGTTTTGTCATTTAAGGACTAAAATTTTTCTCTTAAAGAACATAAAACAAATTGATGACCTGCATGTAGTATTTTCTCATGCTGATATTTAACAAACAGATTAGTCGAATAATTTTCTAAAAGAGAGTGTAAATTAAAAATGTTGCTACCGGTGGGTAAATAATCTGAATTATTCAATGCTCTTATTTCTCTAGGAAAGCCTTACTGTTGAGGTAGAATAAGAATAAGCAGTAAATTATCCAGCTCAGCCAATTAAAAGATACCTAATAATTTTGAATTCTTATGTCTTATTTTATTTATAAATCTAAGGCAATATACCATCAGGCCTAATAATTTTGAAAATGGTGAAAAGCGTTCATGCAGATTAAAATTTTCGACAGTTACTGAAGAATTCAATGTTCTATTCATACGTATTTCAGAAACGAGAGACTTAAATTTTTGTTATTAAGCCCACTCTGCTGGATAATTTTTTAATCAATTAGAAAGAAACCACCATAACTTGGAATCCATTGAACCCTTAGGACTTATTCCCCTAAAATAATATCAGCGGAATTTTCATGCCAACGTATATGTTCCCATTTGCAATCTTTAGTTAATGTTTGACTATTAGCATAGCAAGTCAAGAAAGAACAATAGTTGAATCTGTCCATAAAAAGCAGACTTGATAGTTATGTTTAATGAATCTAAGACTCCTTTCAATGAATTGGAAAGCAGAACTGCATCACATAACTCAATCCTCAGTAATATTAAACTTTTTAATGGTGCTATTTCAGATTTCGCGCAACAAAATTGAGAATAGTAAGTATTGTTTGTATTTTTTGAAACAGTATAAATACAAACACCGCAAGCATTTGCTGACGCATTACAATAACCGTTTATAAAAATTTCCATAGAATCCACTAAAATAAGTTGTCTTGGAACACGGATTTCATTTAAATTCAAAATTTGCTCATGAAACTGAACGAATGTAGTAAATAAGTCAACTGGAATAGTCTAATTCCAGCCATTTTTTTTTCACAGTAGCTGTAAAATTAATTTAAGTCTCATGGTTATTGGTCCAATTAGACCCAGCAGGTCACAAATTTGTACAGTTACTGAAACATAAATCTTTTAATTGTAAGTGTATGTAATGGTTTCCTTAAGTTAACAGAGTAACTTAATTAATATTTATTTAGGTTTCAAATTAACCCCAGTGTTTTTATGTTTTTATCATATGTAATAAAATATTGAGGGAAATTAGAATCATTGTATAGAGGAAACTACCTTTACTGTTAGATATCTATTTACGGAGCATGAAACCCGCGCTTTACAAATACAAAAATATTTCAAATATTTTCTTTAATTCGTTGATCATTTTCAATTTTAAGTGCCCCAGTAATAAAATCATCTACATAGAAATCTCTTCAATTCAAGTTTCGATATTAACATAAGCAATTTCATGTAAAGCGCTAACTGCCGCAAAAGAAACTGATGCAGTACCATATGTAACCGTATTCAATGTAAAATGTCGAATTTCTTAGTCTGGACTGGATCTCCAAAATAATCCGTTGTAAGTCACCATCAGACTACCATTCGGTACATTTTCTCAACGTTAGAGGTAATTATGTAATTATGAATTCGAGATCTTAGTATAATAGAGAAAACTTCGTTTTGAATAGTAGGATCAATCTTTAAACGGTCAGTAAGAAATACTACTGCTGAAGTTTTGACTAAGACGTCAAAGACACTTAATCACCAAACTTGAAATTTTAACTACACGATGATGTGGTAAATAATATTTTAATTCATTAGAATTTACCTCATTTCCGTTTATTAGAGACATATGACCTAAGTTAATGTAATTTTGCATAAATTGATGATATTTATTTTTAGGATTTTCATTTTTTAGTAAACGTTTCATAATAACATATAGTCTCTTAATTGCATATTCTTCGGATTCACCGAGATCGCTAATATTTTTTTGAGTTTGTAATTTATTAATAAGTTTACTATCATTGCCTGGTAAGGCATTCTTTTTAAAGTCGGTTTTACAATCCAACTGTTTTGAAAGTTCAGAAACAGAAGAACCATCTTCAATTTTCCAAAACCTCTCAAATTATTGTTAAATATTTCAATTATTTATATTTAACTCAATAAAAGTATCATTAGATTTAATAAATCAACTTATGGAGCCGGAAATAATCCATCTCAAATGAGTTTTTATAGTGTAGGCTTATTTTTATCTGAAATAGATTTCGCCTACAAAAAGTAAAGACCAAAATATACAAGTACTCAAAAGAACATCTATAGGTTTGGAAAGATTAAAGTCAAGATCACTATTGAAAGTAGGATTAGGCAAGTGATTAATTTTTATGACAAAAATTCAGATTATATGCTTTTAATGGTTAATGGATTATATGTAAAGAAATAATGGAACGGATTTACTTTATTTCTTGATATGCCGCACACTTTGCTGAATGTCGAACGGCAAGCTACAGCTATCGTCAAAATGGTAGAGAAATGGCAAAGCATTCCTGGAATACTGGCCAATTCTTGCTTTTTCTAGTCAGATCCGTCTCGAAGTCTCCAATGCTTAGTTATAATGATACCCAAATTATTCTCTCAATTTTTTTTAAATTATAAAATAAAAATGTGGTCTGTATTATCTTCATTCTTCGAGATTGTAGTAAGAAGTAGCAATAACACTAGACAGCAGCCAAAATGTATCTAAAATAAAATTGATTTTTGGTGTGCTAAAGATGTATTTCGCCAATCATTCACAATCCGTATTCTGCATTTTCAGCCGTGCATCCGCATCAGTCCGTATTATCAGACAGAATATATAGCATTGTGTTACTGATGAAAGTGCAGTAAATCGAAACGTGATGCGGAATATGGATTGTTCATTAATCCGAATATTAAACTAATCCGTATTCAAATCCACAATATTTTCAACAGTCTATCTTGCTAGGGTAGTAGAAAGGATCGCCGGTGACACTGCCATCTTTTTAAAAGTTTTAAGGCTTGCACCACATTTTCAAGCCTGTAGCCACACATACGGAGTGGTAGGGAATTATTAAGAATAAATCATTTCATGCTCAAGGTCCACTCTAATTTTCTTTCCGTACTAGTTTCGACCACTCAGTGGTCTCATCAGTGGAGCTGTAACGAACCGAGAGAAAAATGAGCAGGAAACAACTGTCCACTTAAAATTACCATTCTGTAAAATATCAGTACGGTATTGCCAGCAGAATTTGATGCCAGAATGTTATCATCAAGGGTGCAAACGAAAATCTAACTATACACCGGAGCCGTAAGATATTATTAAAAACAAATAGTCTAGGTGTTTGTAAATTTTTTTTTCCACAGATCGTTAAGAGAGATGGCGATAGCTTATTCTCTATGATTTCCACTCTATCGATGAAGTTGTAATGAACCGAGGGCAAAATAGACCGAAAGCAATTATCCACTTAAAATCCCCATTCAGTAAAATATTGGCAGATTAGTATCCACAGAACTTAATGCCAAACTGTTATTATCAACATTACTAACGAACAGGATCAGGTCTATGTATTTGGAAAAGTTTTTCTTTTCTCCTTAAGACTGTTAAGAAATGGCCAGACAGCTTATTATCTGCAAATTCCACTCTGTCTCTCTATACATACTAGTTTTGATCACCTATATAGAGAAAACCAGAGTAGAATTCGCAGAGAATAAGTCACCCGTTACATTACAGTTACTGATATACAGTCAGTCACAAAATTTTACATACATTCATTAAGTTTCTTGTTACTATATATACATCAATTGTTAATTTGTTCTTCATATCACGAAATATCACCCCTGGATAAATGATAAATTAATTTAAGGAAATAAATTATTTGTTATAATTTTTTCTTAAATAAACTACTATAATCAAAGTTTCTTATTAATCTTTTTCTACTTGTTTATCTGAAAAAGTGCCAAAAAAATGTTGCTTAGTATGAGTATAAACTTCGCTCTTGTTGTATTTTTATTTAATATTATGGCCATAATAGAAATTTCTATCTTCATTCGATGTTTAATAATTAGATTTAACGGGAAGTACAATACAGATAATAATTAATATAGGGTGCAGATTCAAAATCCGGACAAAATTCAATTTAAATTTCCTGCATTATATACCACTGATAGGTATTAAGATTAGCGTTCAAATAACCCATATATTAAACCTTAAGAACCTTGAAAAAGTTGTAACATCGAAACTGAGTGCTAAGTATAACCGAAGAGCCGCGATTATTGAAAGTATTCGCGCTGGGTACTCAATGATATAAATTATTCGGCTTTTCGGGTACCCGAGATTAACTGCGTATGATGTCATTATAAAGTGCAATGAGTTGGAAAAGTCCAACAAAAGTTTTGTAACACCGGTGAGGAAAACCCACTCGAATAAATGCATTTTCAGGACGTCCGAAATCATTCAACGGGCTCGCGAGCTGTTTGTGATGGTGTAAGCGAGAAAGCTATGCATCGAATCGTCGAAGAGGTTTTTCGTTACAAGTTTTATACAGTTAGAGTAAGATAGATGCTCTCCAAAGCCTCCAGGACAAAACGAGTTGAACGGTGCAACCAGCTTTTGTGTTCCTTAAAAAGCAATGCTGCTGGACGATTGAGGTTTTCTTCTGGCGAGAAAAATTTTACTGTCGATACGAAAATAGTGGAAGAAATAACCACTGGCTCGCCCAGGATCCTGAAGATGTTTTTATTGTTGCAGAAAAGAAATTTTCGGCGAATGTTGGTATGTTAAGTGTTGTATCCAGCGACGGTGATGCCATGCATCTACGTTTCTTTAACAAAGGGGAAAATGACACAAAGAGGTTTATTTGCCTATTCTGACAATTGTAGTGAAGCCGTGGGTGAAAACTGTCGTCTAGAAAGTCGTATGTTTTCTAGCAGGACGGCACGCTCTCTCACACAAGTCATTTGATGCAAAATTGGATGTCGGGCAACGTCGACATATTTTGGTTGAAATAATTCAGAGCCCCTATTGAAGCGGCATTCGCTGATATGGACCGTGACACATTAAAGTAAGAGACTGATAATTGAGGTGGTTATTCAAGAAAGCGGGGGATATATTGAATAAATAAGTAATTATGCCCTTTCAAACAATGTAGTTAAAAAAAATTGTCAACTTTAACTTTTTGTTTTTGCAATAAAAAGTAAATGGTATTGTATTTCTTAAGAAATCATCTGGTCGCCTAAAGAAATTAAATCAAAGAGATAATCGCTAACTAAAGCTGATGAAGAACTAAAAGCCGAAAATTTAAATCTAATTGTTAAATATAACATTGGCAGTGTAATGCTTGGGCAATGTTGGATAAATAAAATTTGTTTTTATAGAGAATACAATACGTCGTCAGTATCTGCAAATATTACAAAAATATTTAGTTGGATCATTAAGCTAAAGGAAAATTCAGGCAATTTGTCGTACTAATTCTACGACGGTATAAAATTCTTTATTTCGTAATGAGATTTTAATTTTCTAAGCTTCGCACTACTTCTTGATTGGCATAATTTTTCAGTCTGACATCGGAAAAAGTCTGCAGGTTTAATATCCTGCCGACTTATCACGAAATTAATATTTTATGTAGGTTAGTTACAGCTTCACTGATAAGACAATTTACCAGATGGAATGCGTATGGAGAGAACACCTGATTTGTATTTGGGGGAAAAAACTGACTATTGAATACTTTTTGCTATAAAGTAGAACGAGTTATAAGAAATTAAAACACTTTCTATAAGTAATTGCTAGAAAACATAACATAGATTGCATTATAAGAAATACCTGGATATTATCAATGACAAGATGACTTAGATGCAAATGAAGGACCTACGAATGATAATTATTCCGAATATTTTGCTATTTATTTTTGTAATTAAATTGTATGTAGATTCGAGTGAGACAAATGTTTTTTTTATGTAAAATATAAGATTTTTTATATTAACCAGCCTTGTTAAATAAAAGTACGTTTTTCAATTAAGTTTCAATACTTATTAATTTTTACACAGTAGTATCATAAATGTAGGTTTTTGTAATTATCTTTATATGCTGTAAACTGATTTTCATTTCTTTAGCAACACATTTTCGGTGTAGCAAATGCTACATACGAATACGTGTAAATAGTGCACTCGCCCTAGCTTCGCATTTAGTATTTTTTTTATACCAGTGCAATTGATCGCGTTTTCTATAGTTTTAGCAAAAATCACATTATTTTTTACTTGAAAGTGTCTTTTGCAAACTTTCTGGTAGGTCTGTTACGTAGTTCGGTATTAATATCTATATTCGTTTTTAGCCATTTCAACTGATACAATTTTAAAGTTCTGAGTTAATATCACCATTAGGAGTTGTTTGTTTTAATAATATGTAATGTAATGGCTGAATACTCTCTGTTAGTGGTGCACTGTTTCTACTAGAAAAGAAAGATCAGAATGTGAATTTTCTATTAAATACAGTGTGAGATATAATGTAGAAAGGATATTTGTTAACATTTATTTCCAAATACAAAGTTCCTTCCAGAATTCAACTTGCAAATAAAAAGATATCTATAAATAATAGACAGGATATTTCACGTAAATTTTTTAACATTCCTGACTCTTTGTCCTAAAATTCAGTTGATTATGCTTTGATTACATCCACAAAAGATTGATACACCTTCTCTATATTACATAGTATTTTTCACCGAATGTATCCAGTAATGGAAATAAATACGTGTCGACTACAAACATATTTATTTCTAAGGTATTATGCATCGGTGGTACATTATCTACTAAACTCAATACTTGCAACTTGATGATTAAATATTGTCGCACAAGATTATTTAAGTATTAACATACCGTAGCGAAGGTTAAGGAAAACTTTTTGATAGGCCCTTACAGAAAAATATTATTTTAATTCCAATGGCCATCTTTATTATAACGTAATGGAAGACATACTATACCGATGAGTCATCATTTTTCAAATTTCTAGATTTATACTCTCGTATATTTTAGTATATTCTATAGGTATATAAATAGGGATAGGAAAAGAGTAGTTTAACTAGTTGTGATTTAACTGTAAAAGTGTTAGGAACTAGTTAATATAGTATTGGAAATGATTTAGTGAAAAGTAGTGTGTTTTATTTTGGACCCAGAGAGCGATCTACGTAGAGAAAATCGTAGCAATTCGAGTCAGAAGTGAGGATTATCATCGGGTTTCTAGAAAATTCTATTCTGAACCAAAAGAGGTAGATAAAAACTGATTTCACTGTTGGATTTGTTATCAAATAAGAGATAAATTTTTGATATAGTTTTAGAACGTTCTGTTTTGAGTCTGAAAAAATAGAAGAAAGGACTTCATCAGCAGATTTGCAATTAAAAAAGAATTTTCTACAAAATTCCAGAATATTTTATGAAGAAATTAGAAGAAATAGCGAAAAACTAACACTCACCATAGAATTTGTTATAAATAAAAAGCTTATAACCGAGTTTTCTACAAAGTTCTAAAACATTCTATTTGGAAACTGGAAGAGATAGCAGCGAAAATGACTTTACCAGCGGATTGAACAACAAGAAAGAAGCTTAGAATCGCATTTTCAACAACATTCTAGAAGATTCTATGGTAAATACTAGACAGCAAACGGTTGAAATGGAGCAAATATATAAAATATTGGCTTATTTTACGAGACTTATAGAACAACGTCGCCTTAAAGACAAACAAAAAGAAGAATAACGTTGCCTAAAAGAAAAAGAACGCCGTCAAAAAGAAGAACAACGTCGTCTGAAAGAAGATCGGGAAGAAGAAGATCGTTGCCTAAAAGAAGAATAATATCGTCTGAAAGAGAAACATGAAGAAAAAAACGTCGTTAAAAAGAACAAGAACTTAGCCAAAAAGAAAAATGTTGCCTGAAACTAAAACAAGAAGAGGACGAAGAACGTCGTTAAAAAGAAGAACAAAGTCGTCTGAAGGAAAAACAAGAAAAAGAAAAACATCGCATTAAAGATGAAGATAAACTTTGCAATTTGATACAAGAGGTCATCGTACAAGGACGAAAAGAATTCGATCAATATGTACAAGGATAAATTCAAAAGTTTAAGAAAGAAATAGGCGAATAGTGCGAAAAGATATGGGAGAAGTACGACAAGAAAAAAATGAAACCATAGACGAGATAGGAGTAAAAATTCGCCAAGAAGTAAATAGTATAAAATTAACTGCGTGACAAGACATAGCAGAAGTGCAACAAGAAGTAAAACAAATCGTAGATGAGATAGAATTAGAAGTACCCCAAGACGTAAATAGTATTGAAACAAAAGTAAATAGTATCGAATCAATTGTGCGATAAGGATATTATAGAATCTTAAAGGGAGGACTTTTAGGCAGAAGTCAAGAAAATGAAGAAGCATGGTCCTTCTGTCAAAGTAATAACCACAGGACAGAATATCAAACACCAAACTTACGATTATCAAACATCTTGGATAAAGTAGAAATGCTAATTTGCAGCTGCCGCTAGTGTAAATAACTGGAACTACGAAGAAATGGCTACTTTATAGCATTTGCACTTCATGGGCCAGTTCTCGAGTTGTTGCGAACTATTCCTACAACAAAAAAAATTAAATTCTTAGTGTTGCATTGAAGAGATTTGGAGATCAATATCGGCGCTAGTTATATCAGTCACAGTTTAAGTCTAGACATCAGAGAAATGGAGAAAGTTTGCAAGAATATAAAAGAGATACCCAACGCCTTGTTTTTCTGGCTTACTCAGGCGTTATAGAAGAATCCTGGGAAGAGCTTACGATCCAGTAATTTACTGATGACGTCAGAGATCAGAAAATACAGTATATGTTGCGCCAAAGCAAATTTAGTTATTCTAGTGACATGTTGGACGGAATTTTGAAAATGGAAGCAGCTTATAATGTATCAAGGCTAAAAATAAGAGCCATTACTATAGAGGAAAACAAGGATTCACCGAACGAAACAATAAAGACGATGTTTTCTGTAAGCCTTAAGAAACTAAACACAAAAGCTGATGCTTCACGTTATACATGTAATCAGATAGAGTATTACAGATGTGGACGCACTAAACAAATGAGAAGTGTTGATCAATATCGAGAAAGCTCCAAGAAATATTTTCATTTATAGTTTAGTAAGGACCGCCGACAGTCTTATGATAGAAGAAGTTAATGGTATGCCTATTACAATAACTGTTGACACCGGTGCAGCAATATCTTTGACGAAGTCAAACCCTGTTGATAAATTTTAAATCCTGCCGTTCTCCAGAAAAGTAACGTTGAGAGCTCTAACTATAGAAGCAACTGATGTGACTGGAGAACTGCAAGTGAAGCTTCAACTTTGAGGGCTAAATTCAAAACATTTGGTGTTAGTATGCGACATAGAAGATGAGTTTATTCTGGGTATGGACCTAGTTGGTCAACACAGGTTTTGCTTCGACAACAAGCTTAACATCCTAAAGTTTAGCACCGAAGAATTTATTTTATTAAAGAACCGTCATATCAAATAGATCAGAATCATTGCAGAACAAATAACCAGAATAAACAGAAGCACTGAGAAGATCATTTATGGAAGACCGGACAAGAGTTCTGGAAGCCAGGACGGATTAGTTGAAAACTCCAATAAACCTTTTAAATACCTGATAGCGAAGGCATTAGTCAATTCAAATTACATCAACCAATAAGAGTAACCAATTTTCTCCTTAAATATGTCCAAATTAATAAAGAAGACGAATTAGTATTATACGAGCCAGTAAAATTTGTAGTAAAATGTGAACAACCAGGCAACGCTACATCAAAGGACTAATTGAATAGGTCCACACATAACACAGTTTTTTGCACATGTATTCCATATTTATCACCTCTTATTTACCGCCAACTAGTATCTACCGAATTTACCGACGACTAATAATGCAAACTCCGCTTATTCGGTCGTATATTTGACTGGCAATCGGAATTAAAAAAGGAAAAGAAGGAAAAAGCGTATTGCACTGAAGCTTAACATTCAAGGTTAAAGTATCGTTCAAGATCGAGGTATTGTCAATCATTGTCATTTTCAAAATCGATAACCGTATATTAGTAAAAGCCATTAGATTGAATTAATTACTAGGTGGCATCCCTGCATGGAAGTGATCGATGTAGAAAGACCAGTAGCAGTGTATCATAATCTGAGATCCACGGACTGGCAGAAATACAAGCATCACCTAAGTTTACAAAAAGTAAGATGCCAAACCAGATATAGGCAATAACGTGGATATTGAGTTAACTTCTGCTCAACTGCAGGAAGCAATAATAACATCTTACCCGCAACAAAGTTAGCTGGTGAAATTATGATCTCACAGTTTTAAGGAAAGAAACACGCAAACTGTTAATAGAGGAAAAAAACGGCGAATGAACAGAACATTCTCAAACACGCGCTGATTATAACAAAAAAAAACCAAAAGAAACTCTGGAACGAGTTATGTCAAGAGGTGATAAGTACTTTTTAAGCATCATAGCTTTACAAGACAGTGACTATAAATCGCCATAACCCTATAAGGACACTGCGGCAATCAGTTGGAATTTTTACAGAGAAGAGCAGAGTGACCTTGAAAATATTCCTTCGGGTGCATCTGCCAGACTTTGACGGTATCCCTAACTTTACAAGAAATGATGAAACCAAACTCCTAACCCTAACCAGAAGGGCATTAAAAAGAGATTGCAAATTACAAAAGAGGTCATAACCACACCAGGACTCGATGGTTAAAAATTAAAATTTCAGTAAGAAATAAAGAACATTTTACTTCCGTAGAATTAGTTTAACAAGTTGCCTGTATTTTATTTCAGACAGTTAAAGAAAAAATATACAGACAGTTTATTTCCTGCAAATATAACTAACCTAACGTGGAGTTGTATATGCAGGAAACACAATGTATTTATATTTTCCTTTGAACTGCCTATAGGAGAATAAAGGCAACTTGGCAAACGATACTATGGGCTACTGAATTGTTTGAGAGCTACAACGCACCATGACTGGATGAGGTTATCCCAATGTTTTTTAAGGAGGGCAAAGAGTTCATCACTTCTTTGCTTTGCAGAATTTTAAGGGCAAGTATAGCTACAGTATCCTTGATTTATAAATGGTCTAAAATCCTTTGTATACCAAAGCTTCTAAGAGATTCCTCTCAGGTAAAGTATTTTAGACACATTAATTTCTTGCTAACACAGACCAGTTAAAAGGCATATATGGGAAACTTCTCTAAAAGAGAGGTCACTGCACCCCAATGGACATGCCTACTAATCAGAAAAATTACATCAGCTCTATGTCACCAGTAAGGAGAATAGGGTCTTATATAAATAGCAAGAAAATTGCGCTAACAGTCTTTCATAATATTAAAGGAACATTCGATTATAAATCTTTCGTTTCCATGACAACATCCTCTAAAAGACATGGCATAGTTTGGGCACATTTTATACAGAACAACACGAAACATGCTCCAAGGCAGACTAGCATAATCAGCAGCCAAAAACTGCCCACAGGGAGGAGTTCTATCTCCTTTCCTGTGAGATCGCCGAACTTCTCGTAAACCTCCATAGTCAAGATTATTATACTTAGGGGTATGCTGATTTACCAGCTCTTTTTAATATATAACTCCAGATGAGTCAGGACATTAGGTACCTAAGTATAGTCATAAATACAAAGCTTACCTGGATTGGTAAAATTGCCATCTTGGCAGTCAAAAAGGCACTGGGCAAAACCTGGGAATTAGAACCACACATTCTATACTGCAGTGGTAAGACTCAGGATAACCTATGGCTCCGGTGTATATTGGACAAAAATTGCATCGTTCAAAGATAGGCCATTGTAGAGCTCTCAATACTTCAGAGACTAGTCTGCTTATGCATCACGGGTACTATGAGAAGCACCTCAATAGCAGCCATGGAAATCTTCTTAAGTCATCCTTCCCTCCTTGATATAATAATCAAGATTGAGTACATGGACATATAGGATGGAACTAAACAATGTCTGGTGGAGAGGACTTGCACTCGGACACACCAGCATCAAAGGCATGGTATCAACTCATTGTTGAAGATGAGCAGTGGTACTATGCCAAGAGCCTATAACTTTGACCGAATCTACACCGTTCTGACTGACTGGAAGGTAGGACATGATTGACCACAAGTCAGCCACGAAGCCTCTTCTGTGTCCAAAATTCACCATTGTGCAGGAGCTGGAGTATACAGAGCCCAGACTCAACCTAAGTGAGGTACTGGGGCAGCACACCACGGTATTTCAGGCAGAAATATATGCTATTGATACCTGTCTTCGAGAGAATCTGACGAGCGGTACAGGGGCAGTACTGTTCTTATTTTTTTCAATAGGTAAGCAACACGGAAAGCCCTCGCATGTTATCAAAAAACATCAAAACAGACCTAGAGTTGTCTTTAAAATCTTATCGCTCTGGAAAAATATAACAAGGTTACTCTTGCGTAGATACTAGGACACAAGGGCATCCCAGCCAATAAAAAAGAAGACCAACTTGCAAAATAAAGGTTTGCTACCACATTTATTGAACCGAATCCAGTATTTGGTTTATAGTGTGGGAGTGTAAAGAAGCAAAAATTCGTTACGGCTTATATTTATTTTATATTGATTAGCTTAAAGGATGATCCACCTAATGGAGAAATTCTCTTGTCATCCTGTAGATGGATTCGGATATTTTAGGTCTTTTCCCAAAAACCACTAACCACAAAGGAAAATATAGATCAGTTATCAAACTTAAGCATATGCAGGTTTATTACTTTTGGGTCATTTATATGTTATCTGAAAAAAAATACAAACCCAGACAATTTATGGTGACATAATATTTAAATGGTCGTTCTTCCGTTAATATTTTAAAATAAATCTGTCAAAGGATCTATATTTTTTTATGATCAATTTTGTAGAGCGTCTAGAATTAAGCTCGAAACATATTTTCAACATGTGGTCGGTAACTACCGAGGGAGTATTCTATTTTTAAACTGAGCAAATTTTCCCATCATAAGAAAACGAAAAAATATTGAAATAATATCGCTGCAATGCAATATAATTATTTTCCTATATGTGCAAAAGTTTCAACTTTTCTACTGCACCTTCAGGAAAGTGAAGAGGAAATTCTGTTTTATTTTACTTGAAAGAAGGCCAATTTTAGTTCTGTTTTATTTAAACAATCTAAATAATTGTGTTTCATATTATTATTGTTGTCTTGTTTAATCTTTTAGAAAGCCATTAACACGTATTATTTTCAAAATTGGGTTTATTACACTGTTATGTTATAAAAATAACGGCTGGAAAGAGCATTAAATTTCGTTACTTTGGAATTGTTTTATAGGATTAATTTTTTGTTGCTTAATAGATTTAAGTGTTTAGCGAAACTTGTTTCATTTATTGAATAAAAATCTCCCTGCGGGAGTACTGATTTGAGAGCTCTAGAACAAGAGGATTGACCTGACCAGTTAGATAGCAGCTTTTCCTGAATCTTGAAGTACTGTTCGTGGAATTGTTAAGTTCTAAGAATCTGAAGCTGTTTAGCAGTAAAACTGCAAGAGCTTAAGAAGATTGACTACACGTCCAATGTGCTTTTGTCACGGTGGATTTTATTTATAAGTTTATAAAATAGCTACTAATATGACGAAACAGCTTCATAAATCGTCTTCATATGCGAAGCTCTAATCTACTTATTATACCTTCAAGCACTGATCAGTCCGGAAGGTTTATACCCAGAGGACAAACTACTGAACAGTCTATAAAATCTGATTAAAGCAACCACTAGACTGTAGTGTAAGGGCTTCCCAGTCCTAGCATGATATATCATTCAGTCAATAAGTCAATCAAGGTCAAAGTAAAATTATTAATTCGGCAAAGCCAAAGTCGAGTATGGAGGGGGCTAAGGTCAAGATCGACTAGTGAGAAACATGACAACTGGCTTATCATCACTACCGACTCAACACCTATAAATTTTGTGCTTGGATAAATAATTTTTCCTCAGTTATAATTTATTTTGTGATTTTTAAGCAAAACGCAGATAAATTATTTTAAACGATGACAAAACTTAATAATTTTTACGTAATTTTATATAATTATGTATTTGTTAAGATTTCATATTAGCAACTATATCAAATAATAATATAATTTTTCATTTCTATGTTACGGATGTGAGGAAGTTTATTTTATAATTAAGAATAAAAGAAAAATTATATGATATGATATTTATTTGTTATAAGCAGGATGCTGTCATAATTTCATTAACAATATGTGGTGCTTATATAAATATTAAATCAAATTTTTCCTGTGAGAAATATTACAACAGTAGAAAAGACGGGTTGTAATATAAATCAACATGTCTTCTTATAAAAGCAGTTATTTAGTGCTCTTCTTCATCTTAAAAATATTTCTTTATGTAAGTAATAGGATAATATACATTTCAATTAAATATTTTAATTATCCCTTAGTGATTGACTTTTAAATGAGGAATAAGAAAATAATTGTTTTAATTTAATATAATAGTACATGTTTAGGTGATACCAAAATATATTCCTTTGATTAAAATTTAAATATGGGTTCTGTGGATATGGCTTTATTTTAAATCTTAATATATATTTTTCATATTTCTTAAGCCACAGCAAATGATTAAATATATTTTGTAATTCAGATTTGATTATCATATGCCATCAAAATCAGGAATACGATGAAAACACATTTCAAAATGAGTTAAAAAATATCTTTAGTGACCACATTTTTGCATGTCAAAATTGAATATGATAATTTTTAAATTTTTCAAATTGCCGACCATCCAAGAATTAATTTTATCGGTTTGGAGTAAAAAAATCCTACTGCACATTTAAGCCGTCGGTATATTCCCAAATTTTTCAAAAAGTGTGTAAATTTTCGGCTTCTATATATATATATATATATATATATATATATATATGTTGTTGCGTAGTGTTTCACGGACGGGAACATGTGATTCATTGTTAATCCGGGAAGGTTCGTTCGTTTGGTTTCCTGTAGAAGTTTGTAGACGTTTCGCCCAAATCTCATTTGGCATCTTCTGTGCTTGGTGGTTGTAGATCTCATGATTAAAGTTATTTTCATGTTTGTGTAGAGCCGTAGATGCGTTCTTTGTATATTTGTGTCCATTTAATCTATTGTCTAGGTATTTGTTTGTCATTCCTATGTAGTTTTTTGGGCAGTTCATACATGGTATGGACTAAATTACATTTGATCTTTTTTTAGAAGTGACTTAACTTTTTAAAGGTATAAAGAGTGAGGATGGCAGTTTTGGGCTTTATGACATACAACAATATCGTGTTTCTTCAAAATATATTTGATTTTTTTAGACAATTCTTGAACGTAAGGCATAGTGATATATATATATATATATATATATATATATATATATATATATATATATATATATATATATTAATAATATAAGGAGAACGGTTTTCTTGACCGAGTAGTTAAACAACAAAAACTAAAATATATCTTCGGGTATCGGTCCTGGTGAGGGCTTTCAAAAGTAAAACACTTTTTTAGATACTCCAAGCTTTCGAAAATATATATTTTCTTCATTAGGGCTACAAAAAAAATATAATAATAATTCATGCACGATTAAAAATAAAATCATGGAATTGAATAATCAAATCTATTAAAATAACTCATATTTATTGAAACTATTTTAAATAACAAAAAATTGATAATTCGGATAGTATAACTTCACAATATTTTTACAGTACCTGAAGGAGCTGATGTGCAGTGAAACACATCATACTGTCAAAAATTACAGTAAATATTTAAGAAAGAATGTTTTTTTTACTTTTTCCAATTTAAAATTGTATTTGACCATTCCATATTGTATCAACAATTTTAAAATTTTACAACCAGCAGTGGCGGCTTTTCCTTAGGTTTTAAGGTTTGCGCATCCTCCGAAAAAATTGTAAATTAAAATAAAAGATACTAATTAATATAAGTACAAATATTTTTTTAAATATCTACTGATAATTTAGTGATTAAATTTAAATCAATTTTTCATCTAGATTATACGCGAACAGCAGATAATTACTGAAATAGTTAAACTTACTTCGCCTAAATATCAAGAATAGTATGTCTGTAGTACTGTATCAGTAATTTTTTACCTACATTATACGCGAACAGCAATCAATAATGTTTGGTCAGAAAAAAACATCCAAAATTAAGTACATACAGTGGCCGATTTTGATTTCCGAATTCAAAGGATTTCGAATTACGAATTAATTTATAAAAACCATCGTGTATGTGTTAGACATTTTTAAGAATTTCTTGTAAGAGCTTTTAGAAAAGCAGTTCAATATAATGCAGTTCCTGCTCTCTATCTTCCTGTAACATGAGCGTTTCGTCGAATGAGATGCAAGCAATTATAAAAGTTCTATGAACATGCTGCTTACATCAATTAAATTTGTTAATGTTAAACGCTGCATTCGTCAATAAAAATATCTGCATATTTTTTTTCCATTTCACAAGGGATTTGTTCCATTTATCAAATAGTCTTCAAAGAACCGAAATACTACATCAAATTGTTAACAAACGCTAACCCCGTTCGACCCCAACAAGATGGAATTTTAATTGTAGAGCTGTTTGTACCGTATCCAAATACAAAGAAAGTATTCTAGAGACAATGGAAAAAATCTTAGATAACAGTAGAAACGTTAGTACCACAAACCAATCATCAGGATATATCAAAATTTTCAAAAGCAAGAGTTACCCTTCATTGTTAAACTTATTTTACAAAATAATGCCACAAGTTGATCTGTTATTCGGAAACTTTCAAACAAATTGACTCTGTTATCGCAATTAAAAATATATTATCATTTGAATCACAATTAACAGAAATTAGAAATAATATTACCTCAAATGACGTTGAGCCATTTCCTTCTACTTCAATACGACGTAAGCTCGATGACTTCGTGGAGCTTTCTCGGAAAGCAAAAGAAATTTGTGACATAATTATTTGTTAAACAAAAGAACGATTTAGCTTTACAGTTCACTTGGTAGTAGCCAGTACGTTTTTTTCGGAATCATATGTCAAATATAATACATGTTTTCTCGAACAAAAATTTATTACTTACCGTTATATATGAAGAATTTAGACCAATTTCTGGACTTCTTGTACTCTTATGACTATCTTTTGTAAAATATCGAGCTAAGTGAGACATTTAGTGATGTTCTCAAACTTTTCAAAATTTTAACTACTATTCCGATGACATTGACTGAAGCAGAATGGTGTTTTTCTACCCTCATATATAGAATATATATATATATATATATATATTATATATATATATATATATATATATATATATATATATATATATATATATATATATATATATATATTTCTATAGATATAGTATATTGATTACACAAATTATATGATGTACTACAAATGAATTGCTCAACTCATCTTACATGTGATTTTTGATAAATCAATAGACCAAAAAAAAAAAAACTTCGTTCACTATTCACCAAGATAAATCACGAGGTGCTTTAGTTTCCGCTAAAAAATAAATATTATTGGTATATGCTCTATGTTCTCTAAAAATCATTCCCTTGGTAATTTTTGCCAAAAATAGAGCATATTTTCGAAATCATTCTTACAGTAGGTCTTCTCTTATTTTTATAAACATTTTTATCCCCTGAGTGTTTTGTTTTTGTGTCTGCATTTTAGTTGAAAATTTTTCTTTGGTGATTTTCTTCTAGTAGTTTCATTGAAAAATAAATATTAGTTTCAATTTTATAAATTTCAGGTAAACTGTCAAACAGAAGACTCCGGTCCCCGACGAGCTGGTCCACCAGAATTCTTTCGGGGATCTACAAAAGCTGATTTTGACAAATGTTTAAGTGAATCTGGTCTGACCATAGATGAATTTAAAACTGCTGATCAATCACAGGAGCCGTCGCAAAAGCGTCTGTGTTTCATGAAATGTATGGCTTTAGCTTCTGGAGTTATTAGTAAAGATGGAGTAATTATGACTGATGTTTTAAAAGTAAGTTTAATAACAAGCAAAATTAAAATTTGCACCTAAATTACTGAAATAAGTTTAACAGTTATGTTCACGCGAAAACGCTATATTATGAGTTGCCTGCACTGACCGAAAAAATTTTTGGTTATTCTAAGGGTTAATATCGGATACACATAGTTTTCTTCTTATTCTCTACATGTTAGATATAAAACGTTAAATATATATTGTTTTCGAGATACTGGCATCCCCAATATTATATTTCTTAAAGAGTGATAAGGTTGTAAACGTCAAACAATACATATTGACGTTATTTTTACCTTTAATTTAAAATAATGCAATTTAGTGTAGCCCAAACTTAAGGTATGTTAGCCGACTATTTTAAGATTGGCAAAAACTCAAAATGTTTATCTATTGTTTAAAAAAATAAGTCCAAAATTATTAAGTAATGTCTGAATACAGAGTGCTTTGTTTAAGAAGAAACTTTTATAATTTTTTGAAATATTGTATATAAATTCTCCTCATGCTGGTCAAGGAAATTTCCGATACCTAATCGAGGAATTGCTCGTAAGGAGATGAATTAATTTGTATAAGGAGTGTGCAAGAATAAGTGGGTAATTTACACACACTAGATTATTAAATCAGTAAATCAATAAAATGCTAAATATTTGTTTGTGTTTCCAAAGTTTTGCCTCTAATGTTTAATTTTTGGTTTCCCTTTACAATAATTTATTAGCTGATACTTTCATATAATATTAATCATATAAGTAACAAAATCAAGGTCATGAAAAGAGAAAGGGAACTAGAAATATTTACTTCTATTAGATATGGCAAATTAGTTATAAGAATTTTTAATTAATATTCTGGTATAAATTTTTCATTTTCTCCCCAAAAATGTTTACTTTCGGTTGAGTGGTAACCTCCCAACGTATGAAAAAGGCAAAATAAATATCAACCTAATGTTAATTAACAACATACGGTAGGCTGATGACAACGTTATTGTAGCAAGCAGCATAAGCGGGTTACAGGTGATGATAGATCAAGTAGTCCAACACGGTGAGAAATTTGGATTGCTTATGAATGTCTTTAAAACGAAAATAATTCTTAAAAATTACCAGGGACATGGCATTGACTGTAAATAACAGCGCTGTCTCAAAATTTTCCTGTTTTAAATATCTAAATATTATAATTAATGAACAATGTAATGTAAGTAGGGAAATAATTTCAAGAAATAGCCAAGTTCGGAAAACTATTATGGGCATGAAAAACTTTTTTGTATGATCAGAACTAAATTTAGAACTAGTAAAGCGCACATTAAGATGTTATGTATTTTCAATTTTTCTCTACTTTTCGAAAGTTGGACTTTAGAACCTACTACAGAAAAGGCAATAGATGCTTAAAAATATGCCTGTATTGCCCCATCCTGTGCATATTCTGGGTGCAAAGAGTAAGCAATATCGAATATTAAAATCATGTGATAAATCGAAAAAATTGCTTTTGGTCATAAAAGACAGAAAAGCTAAATATTTGGAACAAGTTGTGAAGAGAAAACTATATGAAATTCTCAGCTAATAACTGAGGGAAAATTTCAAGAAAAAAATCTGTAGGAAAAGATGATTTGGATGCTTATCTACCGACGTATTTAGAGTACAGACGGTAAAACTATGTTTGCCATTTTGATCATCAATCTTCGTACGGAGACGCTTTAGTAAGAAGAGGGAAAAATCAAATAGCCAAATAAATATGTAGCCCAAATATTTAGGTAATTTTGTGTATTAAAACCGGTCTTCAAAAATTATTTTTTTAGAGGATTGTGTGTTAGTTTAGCTAGATCCCAAAATTAAAAAAAAAAACATTTAAATATTATTTTCAGTGTTTCCAAAAATACTAGTACATTTTCTACATTTTTATATATTCTTATATTACAAAAATGCTTAAGGGTAAAAAAGACTAACGACTCCGTGTGTGTCAGTAACCACTTGGCAGTATTTTGGCATACTGCCGATAAGATTGTTGGACATTTTCTGCAAAATTTCATTGCATAGCCGTGGTAAAAACTCTCTTAATTGTGTAAAAGCTTCAACTACAGTTTAGGTCTAGTGATAGTGATGGATAGGGAAGGAATTCTGGAATCTCTAATACATTTAAGACAGCGACTGTCCTATAGGTCTTGTAATATCGACCAGAAAGTGGAAATCTGGACCAATAGCAGCACAAAAATCTAGAAAAAAACCTCGTCGAAAATATGCTGCCTATATTAATCTCCCTTCATATTTCCGTCATAGTAGTAACGACCGCTACAACTATTACAATATATACCAGCTCAAACCATTATTGAAGTCCCCCTCTAAAGATAAACTCGTTGAACGAAGCGTCAGTTTCGAAGTACTCTGGGCAGTGTCCGAGCTCTAACTTTTTGAATATCCGAAAACTGGGAATACCGGAACTCATTAATAAAAAGGACTCAGTAACGTTCCCGCATGTGATCTTGGATGAGCGGAACAACACCATGACTTCAAATTACTTTGTTTACGTCACACCTTATTATTTCGATTGAGAGCTGAATTTCTATGTTATTTAACTGGCAATTCTAGGTCTTTCTGCTACTGAATTTGTCTCATTATAGGTGGCGTTAAGTCTGCTGATAATTCTTTGCGACATATCATGTACTACAGGCGCGGATCCAAGGGGGGGGGGGGGCGATCGCCCCCCCCCCCAAGAGCTTTGAGTTTAGGAAAATGGACCCGATTTTTCCTCTTATACTACAGTTTATTTAAGAACTAGAGAGAGTAATAAATCATTTTTTACCCTTTTTCTCTTCGCAAGCTACCTGTGTTCTTTAGTTCGGTGTCTTTAGCAAAATCTGTTAGACATATATATTTTTCATATGAATGGGTTAGAAATTTGATACCCAAAAATACCGGTCTATAATAATGGACTAAAACGTAGCCTTATTCTCTCAAAAAACTCGAAGTTATTATTTAAATACTTACAAAATATCCATTATCAAAAATACAAAAAGTTAAACATATATGAAAAAATAAATTCGTCCATATAATATTAAAATATTTTTGGGGCTATCGGTCATTTTATTATTAATTAAAAACATTTTTAGGGTGTTTCAGTATATTCATTTCTTAACCATCTGCAGAATTACAAGTAAACACTGAAAAGGGATTCAAATGTAATTACTTTTTATATGTTGTAATTAAAATTAGACCTACTTATTTTTATTTCTATTGTACTGATATTTTAATTTAATAGAGAAAATTGTTTTCCACCAATGCTGTTTTTTCAAATATCATGTTTAATTTTGGGCTCGTACCAATAAAACATATTGATTTTCATTATTTGACCTACTAATCTATTAATTTACCTTTATTTATTTTAGAAGAATATTCCGCCATTTGTCGATGAAGCTACGGCTACTACAATTATTAAATGCATTGAAGCGGTTGGAAAAATATCTTCCTGTGATGACGTATCCAAAGCATTGAAATGTTTACCCAAACCTTCTAAACGTCCAGAATCATAAGTTTTTAATCAATTCAAGTTAAAAAGATTTTACTGAAAACATATTTATAGTATATTTTGTAATTAAATAATATTACAATTATATTACAATAAAAAATTCTTTTAAAATAATCTCTTTTATTTTAAGAAATAATTATTAACAAATAAATAATCGGAAATATCAAATACATTTTATTCAATTCAGATTCACAGCTAGCACTCAAATTCTTACGAAATGAGAAATATAGCTTATAGTCAGTTTCAGCTAAGTTTTGCTAATAGAGTTTTATTATTACTTGATCGAACAGCTGCATTTTCATAAGTTTTTGATGTCCAAACTAAGCTACAGGCAGGATTTTTTCTAATAAAATAAGAAATAAAATAAACTTCGAAATATGGATATATTTACTTATTTCTTGTAAAAAAATTGCAGAAAATTTTGCAAAATATAAATTTTTACTTATTTCTTATACATCTAGAGAAATGTTTACTTTATATTAATAAGACAATTATTTTTCCTAAATTTTTTTTTCTAGTTTTCCCTAATTTGAAATGTCACTTATTTTTTTAGAACTCAAATTTATATTACGTTTTATAGTTGTTTTTAACACCATCACTTACAAATTCAATGCAGAGTTAAAAATTAGCTTGTCTAAATACCACTCCAGAAATGTTATTCAAAAATAAAACTAGAACTAATTGTCTGTCCCAGCTACTGATAAGTAAGGAAACCCACAAACCCTGGACCGATTTTGAATTCCATTCGCTGAGAGCAGCTTTACAAAATTTAAGGACTATATCTTGGAAGGTAAATAATTTCTAAAAACTTAAATATACAATATGTGTTAAATTCTAGATCTAAGAATTCCTAATAAAATATATTTAATATTAACAATTTGAGTAACCCTACCGACCAAGTAGGTGGATTTTTCTTTGACGCTAGGCGTACTATGGTGCAAATTTAAAAATGTAAGACACAATCGTATATCTCGTGATAGAAATGGGATAGTGGAATTACTCTAGCTGGAGGTTGAAACAGCTATGTTGGAAAAATAGTCTTAATGTGGGATCCAAAAGAGAAATCATAAAGGGAACATTCTGATACCTTTGAAAGCTCGCAGCAAAAAATATAAATTCTATTAAATTCCTAACAATAATTACGACACGTAAAGTGGTTCCTCTCCAGACTTTCGTAGGCTAATCCTGTGTAGCACTTTCCCCATACTTTCACTGACAACGAAGAGAGCGAAAAAAGTGTCACGTCCGTGTATATTGGATTCGCGACAGTGTGGGTAGGATATAAGGAAGACAGTCTGCTCGTACTTGGAGGTTGTTTGACAGACTAAAATGGAAAGAATGACGGTGAGATGGCAAAATACCATATACCCACAATACCACACGACGAAGGCGTAGTCTTGCAGGTGCTCTAGGATCACTCCATTCAGCTTTCAGTTACCGGACTGTCCTTCTGGAGGAGAAAGTGCAGCTTTCCTCGAAATGACAGTGCGCTAAGTTATTTATGTCGGTCGGTCTTCCTATTGCGGCCCCACTCTGATGCTGGTGTTTGATAACATAGGAGAATCTCGACCGTAGTACCACGATATAGGGCTCGATACTTTTGTAGTCAGGCGCTCTGAAAGACTCAAGAAATCTCATTTCTCACCATAGCGCGATAAAACTATTTAATAAATGATAAAGCCATCGTCTTAAATGTTATTTTCCCGTAAGAATTATATATTTTCTATGTACAATAAACGAGTTAAATTCAGGTAAGCATACTCATGCTCAAAAATTAATAACTTCGTTACACATCCACCCTTCTTCGCAAAAATATTTTTTTGCAGAAATCTCATAATACTATAAAAATAGCAAAATACAGTTCTACACTAAACAAGGCCTCTCGTCTTCTTCGATGTAGCCTTGGTCTGTGGAGTGGCTTGTCAACTGCTGGCGGCGGTTTCTTGAGAGTCTAGTAGCAGTGCTTCCTCATGCTACGCATGACACTGATTCCCGTATTAAACCTAAAACTGGCGGCGGCCAAATAGGCAGTCACATATCGGGCAAGGCCGGTATTGAATGGTGGGGCATCAGCACTGTATTCCAATGAATATTTGGCATTTTTGGTGGTCAAGTATAGAAGTACTCGACATGGCTGGTTGAAGATTGTCCTCGGACCAGCGGATATGGAACTGGGACTGTTAATATAATTCCAGTGGGACTTGAATAGTTGACGGCACTAATCATTTTATCGGTAAAATTTTCTAGAGTGGTGTTCGGGAGTGTAGGTTCAGGAGATAAACTAGACGGGTCGACGTACTTTGGTTGATAGTGCCTGTAAAGTTGTCCAAAAGAGATGTAAATGTACGAATTACTTGAAAATTGCTTTACTCGTATTAATTTTAGGGCGTGATAATTGTACTAATCTGTGTCAAAACTATTTACTTAAAACAAAAACTTGTGGTGATAAGTTTTTGCCGCTGCTAAAAACCAATCTAAAATAGAAAGCCCAACATTTTCAAAATTAGAAAGATGTTGCTAAACTATGTAAATGACCTTGATCATGATGATTCGATGAAGTTATATCTACTTAAAATCCACTTAATTAATGATTCTGACTGAGCTGTCTATCGAATGCAACATTTTATGCTACTAGTGCCAAAGTTGCATGAGATAGAAATTTCATTTAGAACCGTTTATTTCGTGAACTTCGAGTGGATAAAACTACTACGGATCGGTTCGATCAGATCAGAATGTTTCATTAGAAACAAAGTCAATAATAACTGCTTGGTTGAAACAAAGACGATTGAAATAATGGAGAAAGAAATTTATAATAGAACACGTGCTACAAATTTTCAGTGTAAAATTTAGAGAGATGAATCGTACAGAAAACTAAATATATTTTTGAACAAATTATAATCTCTACTTTCCATTTGCATGTTAAAATAATAGACATTATGCCAAAGAAATAGAGTTTTCCCAAAAATATAAAGAAACGTATAAAAATATTCTTCGCCCAGGTCATTAAATTGACCCAAAATAAGCTACTTCTAGTTAATAATGCTGCATCTCTAATCACATCATTGGAAAATTGATATTATTCTCTTCAAAAATATACTTACTCTTTTATATTATCCTGTAAATTCTGGAAAATAAATTTATGCAAGCTCGATCTCTTACCGCGCTTGCCAATACAACTCAAACTGTGCATGAATACAACAGAACGTTGTTTGCCACGCAAATGTTACGGACTTTTGGAGGACGCATTGATTTTTTTGTCATAAAATTCGCTGAGTTTCGCTTGTAGTCAAGATATTTACACGAATCGATTCATGACTTCTTTCATTACTGAGTGATAGGAATTTTATTACTCCATTATGTGGGATTTTTTAATTTTTTCTTGAAACAAAACAACATTTTACGAGAAATAGAGTCGATTTTTTGGCAATAAACGAACGCACGTATTGATTACATGAAAACGCAAAATAAATTTCCAAGTCAAAATAAATAAACTACTTAATTTTTTGAAGGGAATCCATTTTACAGATTGGAAATTGGTAATAATTATTGATTAGGCACTGCCTCAAAGCGGCCATGTCGTTTACGATTACTTAGGAGGTGCTCTTTTGCAAGAGTCGAAGTTTATTTCAAAATTTTCTATACACTTACCTACAATGAATTCTGCTACATTTACTATACAGTATATACCACCTATGCATTTTCATATTATGAATTTTGCTTCAATTTACAGGTAATATCCACAATAGTGTGGTAGTTAGAGGATCGAAGAAGTAACTTGGAAGATTTACAACACTATCGGACGATCTCAATCTGAAAGCAGAACTTCTGTAGAACAGAAAACTTCTGTAGAACCCTCAGTGGATTTAAAAATCGATAAATTTGGAAAGAGTGTGCCGGAAAATATTTTAAAATTCGAGGGTATAGAAAAGCAAATGCGCGTTCCATTCGTGGTTTACGCAGATTTCGAATCTGGTTTAAAACCCGTTGAAACGGTACAGCCAAACTCACAAAATTCTTACACTGTAAAGAGTTTTAAACATGAACCATATTTTTTTGCTTATTTAATTAAATGTTCTTTTGATGACTCGCTTTCAAAATTTGAGCTGTTTTGGGGGAATAATGCAGCTCAAGTCTTTGTGGATCGTATCGAGTGTGATTTAAGGGCTCTATATAACACATATTTAAAAGACATTAAGCCTATGAAACCGTTAACGCCTGAAGAAAAAAGGGAGTTTAATGATGCTAAAATATGTGGTATATGTGAAGGCCCTTTTGAAGACGGAGAGATTAAAGTACGAGACCACTGCCACATAACTGGTGCAAAAATATTTGGTGCTGCACATTCCGTTTGTAATTTAAATTATAAATTACCCTCTTTTATCCCTATCATATTTCATAACTAAAGCGGCTACGACAGCCATTTATTTATAAAAAAGTTATGTAAATATGGGGATAAAATTGGTGTTTTGGCTCAAAGTAAGGAAAAGTACATATCATTTACCAAAAGCATTTATGTGCACGATCATTTTGATAGTTAATGTGGAAAAATCAAGAGGAAATATTTAAAGTTGCGATTCATTGACAGTTTTAAATTTCTGTCAACGTCTTTGGAAAATTTAGGCAGCGGTTTAAACGACGACGATTTTATTAAAACGCGGAAACATTTTTCAAATATCGACCAATTTATTATGATGCGTCAAAAGGGTGTTTTTCCCTATAGCTTTATTGACTCTATAGAAAAAATGAAAAATACATGTTTTCCAAGTAAAGATCAATTTTATGATAATTTACGGGAAGAACATATTAGCAATGAAAGCTATAGAAGAGCAAAATAAGTATGGCGCTTGTTTGGGTGTAAAACTTTGGGGGAATATTCGGACGTGTATTTAAAATCAGATGTGTTGCTATTGTGTGATGTTTTTGAACAATTTCGGAATAATTGTTTAAAATTCGATAAATTGGATCCAGCACGCTACTATACCCTTCCAAGTTTATCATTTGATTGTATGCTGCGTATGACTAAGGTAGAGCTAGAGCTTTTAACTGATATAGACATGATACATTTTTGTAAGAAAGGTATACGCGGCGGCATAAGCCAGTGTACAGAAAGGAAGCACATCGCTAATAATATTTTTTTACCAGACTGTGACCCAACGAAACCTTCTTCATTTATAACATACCTTGATGCTACAAATCTATATGGTCATAGTATGTCACAAGCATTACCATATGGTGGTTTTATTAAATCCAAGTTTCGCGATGATGCTTCGTTACTTTACACCGATACTGACTCGCTTATATTAAAAGTGTATACGGAAAACTTTTATCAAACTATATCAGAAAACCCCGAAAAATTTGATACATCAAATTACCCCGAAATTAATAATTTCAACATAATTAGAAGTAATTCTGTATTTGGTAGAATGAAAGATGAGTTTCCTGGTAACCCGATAATAAGTTTTTATGGTACCGGCGCGAAGGCTTATTATGTAAAGTTCATTAATAATGAATTTGAAAAAGCCAAAGGTATCAAAAAATATGTTATCGAGAAAGACCTTCATCAGGAAGACTACCAAAGAATTGTTGAACGGGGTGGTTTGATATTAAGAAAGATGAAGATATTTAGAAGTGAATTACATAACATTTATACCAACATAATAAATAAAGTAGCATTGTCACATAGCGATGATAAACGATATGTAATTCCCAATTCAACCAAAACTCTACCTTGGGGGCATGCAGACATAGATTTTTACAAAACAGACCCGGAAGAAAACTCAGCAAATTTAGTCACCGTGTTGGAATCATTTCTAACTCAGGACAGCACGTAATCTGGAAAATCCTTCTTCTTCTTCTTCTACGTTGACTAGGGATATCCCTGTTTGTCATTCCAACTACACCCGCCTTATTCTGCTGATGAAGAGAATCAGCTTTGGGCCCATCTCTTTGGTGGTCGTCCTGGTAATCTTCTTCCTCTTAGTCGTCCATACATAAAAATTTGGCTAGTCTCTCTTCACTCATTCTCTCAACGTGTTCTTTCCAACCTCTTTTTCTTTCTTTTGTCCATTTGACCCCGTCCTGCACATTACATTTTTCTCTGATTAAGGTATTTGTCAGCCTATCTCTGATTGACACGTTCAGCATTGATCTCAGTACCTTCGTTTCGGTGGTTCTCATTTTCTGCTTTGTCTTCTTAGTGTCTGCTCTTGTTTCCGTGGCATAAGTTAGAATTGGTCGTATCATGGTCTTATATATTTTTGTTTTTCTCTCTATTCTCATGTATCTGTTTCGAAATATAACATCTCTTAAGCATCTTGCCACTTGTAGGGCTCTTGTATTTTGTGACAGTACTTCTCCAGCAAGATTACGACAGCTTGTTGTGTCAATGTCTAGGTATTTAAAGTTCATGACTTGTTCAATTATGACATTTTCTATCTGTAGCTTACATCTTCTTGGTTCCTTGGAAATTACCATACACTTTGTTTTATTCGTTGATATCTGCATATTGTACTTCTTAGTTGGTACGTTAAATAGGTGTGTCAATCTCTGGAGGTCGTCTTCGTTATCTGCGAGTAGGACCGCATCATCCGCGTAGCATATTATATTGATATTGTGTCCGCCCATCTGGTATCCGCGTTTCGGTCTGATGTCCTCTATTATGCGGTCCATTATCAAATTGAATAAGAAGGGGCTTAGCGAGTCTCCCTGCCTTATCTCTTCGTTTATCTTGATGTCTTCGGTTAGACCTTCGGATGTTATTATTTTTGTGCTGGAATTTGTGTACAAGTCATCAATTATGTTTATGATCCCCGCTGAAACATTTTTCTGTTTTAGGATGTCCGTTATGTGCTGCTTCTTGATGCGTTCAAATGCTTTTGTTAGGTCAACCAAGCATAAGTATGCAGGGTGGTTAAATTCTATTGATTTTTGGATTATTTGTCTCACTATAAATAAGGCATCTGTGGTTCCCTTGTTTTTTCGAAAACCCTGTTGTTCCTCCGAGATCTCTATTTTCTCTTCAAGTTTGTCACGAATAATTGCTGTAAATAGTTTGGTGACAGAGTTAAGAAGTGTAATTCCTCTGTAGTTGTCCGGGTTTTTGTGGTCACCTTTTTTGTGTACGGGAATTGTATAGCTGGTTTTCCATTTTTGCGGTACTTGCTCTTCTTTCATAATTTTATTAAAAAGCTTTTGTAACTCTTCGGTAAGCATTTGGCCTTCGTATTTCAATAATTCGTTGGTAATTAGATCTGGTCCAGGAGATTTTCTATTCTTTAAATTACGTATTTTATATTCTATTTCTTCCGATGTTACCTGCATTTTTGTAGTGCTCAGATTTATGGATTTTGCTGTTATGCTAGCGTGAATCGTATTTGTATTACCAAATTGTCTTTCAAAGTGTGATGTCCATTCTTCCTTTTTGATGTGAGCTGTACTGATGTATTCATTAACATTTTTTTTCTGTTTCTGAATCATTCTCCATATTCTCTTCTGCGCACCGTATAAGTCATGCTCCATGTCCTTTGTGTATCGCTCCCAGTATTCTTCCTTGCATCTTCTAATCCTCTCATTTATGTTGTTTCTCGTTTGCTTGTATTTTTGATATTCTTCAGCCGAAGGATTACTTTTGTACTTCAAGAAAGCGTGTTTCTTTATCTTTGCTAATTCTTTTATTTCTTTTGTGAACCACGGTGTTTTACTTAGTTTCTTCCTCCCTCTACTCATTATTGTTCCCAACGCTTCTTTTGCAGCGTCTAGTATATTTATCGTTATTGTAGTCCACATTTCTTCTATTGTTTGGTCCTCGGAACAAGGTTTAGTAGTTATTTTTTGTTCCAATCTTGAGCGATATAGCATCTGTGTAGATGGGTCTTCAAGTTTCTCATAGTTTATTTTTTCTATGGTTGGAGCTTTTGGCGCAGGAAAATCCATATTTCATTATTTGTATTGTTTTTATTATATCTATTGAACATACAACATTAATATGTAACGGTAGTATTGTATTTTTTTTTAATAAAAAACATGTATTCATTACTTGATTGCTTTTTATTGAACCTTTATTTTAAAATTATAAATATAATGAAGTGTCGACAAATAACAAACTGTAAAAGTTATTGTTGAAAAATTTGTCTAACAATAAATTAAACGTACAGGTCTACGAGCAAATGTTTAATGTGAAGCAGTTTTGTTGACAAGATCCTCCATAGTCTTTTCAATTTTCAACATTCTAGAGTTAAGTTCATCACGCAGTTCGTCTTGCCTAAGTTCATATATTGCAATAACAATATCATCAATGTATCCTCTAAGTTCTTGACCGGTCTCAATTAATTTCTTGCGTACGTAACCTTCAAGTTGGTTTCTGAATATATCCTTAATAACAATTGTTGAGTCATGTAAAGCTTTTTGCGTATCTTGCACACACTGGGCAAAGTTATTATCAACATAATTTCGTGTGGTCGCATCGTCTCTTTCAAGAGATTCTGCTAAATAGCACAATCTTTTGCTTCCCATGTCTTAATCTCCTCTTAGGTGTAAGTTTAAAACGTATTCCTGAAGGACTTCGCATAAAATTAAAATCCTTAAATTTTCTTTTGTGACCGAACCTATCAATAGTGTTTACTTCTGACATTGTTATGTGAGACTGATTTAAAACCATTACATTTCACCCTAATATATGGTTCTATTTCATTAATAAACAGACTCTGCAGAAAAATATGGATTGCAAAACGTATTTCAGGTGACGTTTATTAAATACACATACAGATTCATTTTACTATTGTTTTATTGGAAAAAAAATTAAAATATAACAAAAGATTGACTTTACGAGAAGAAAGTCAAAACTTACCCTCCCCGGTATGGTGGTACAGGTAGGCCATCATCTCGATAATGGTGGAATAGGATAAATTGTGTTTTATAACAATTTATTCTAACTGTGCAACCTCTAACACAGAAAGGATATGATGGAGAGAAGTTTGTATTTACTGTTCGCATTTTACTTCATTCATACGCGGAGCTGCATATAGTTGTACATTTGCTGAATGTAATTTCAGCACTACAACGGCATAATGTGGATATATCCACTGCTATTGCATCTCACACGGAGGAATCCGTGAAAGCCGCATAAACATATATACGCCATCCGGCGGGAGGTCGGCGAAGCCGCGTTCAGTATTTGCATGCTTCCTTCCAATCTGTCCTTTGCACAGCCAGGTGCATGTCGGTACCCTGATGAGTCTAGTAGAGACGAAACATGTACCTCTGCCGTATCACTGTGGCGGGGAGGGTAAGTTTTGACTTTCTTCTCGGTATGGTGGTACAGGTTGGCCATCATCTCGATAATGGTGGAATAGGATAAATTGTGTTTTATAACAATTTATTCTAACTGTGCAACCTCTAACACAGAAAGGATATGATGGAGAGAAGTTTGTATTTACTGTTCGCATTTTACTTCATATATATATATATATATATATATATATATATATATATATATATATATATATATATATATATATATAAATTGTAGTTAATAAAAAAAAAAGTCTTTGATCAGATTTTTATATTTTAAAAAGAGAATAAAAATGACTTGAAAATATATTTTTTGTGTGTTATTTCATATAGGACCTTTCCCACATAATATTAAGTAATAAAAAAGAGTAAATAATCCACTAAAACTACGCAATAGCAATAGTTGTAAATATTTTTTGATAATATTTACAAGTATGCTAAAACATGGTTCGGTTTAAGAAGTTAATGTTCTGTCGCCAGAACTTCTAATACTTCGCATCTCAATATTGTATGTTTTTATGAAATATATATATATATATATATATATATATATATATATATATATATATATATATATATATATATATATATATATATATATATATTGGTTACAAAGTATTATAACCAATTAAAACTACGATCAAAGTATTTTGTGGTCCTGAAAAGGACCGATTTGTTTCAAAAACATGCGAGTCTTTATTGTGTTGTAGAGTCGCACGGCCCGTTATCATCAACGGCGGTAGTGGCGGTAGTGGCGGTGCCGTCCTCAGTGTATTCGACTATGAACCGCCAGAGTTCTTCCCATCTGGGATCGTCCAACTCCCATTCAAGACAATCGTCTGTGGTAGAATCTACCACAGGGCATTGGATGGTTTGTTGTTCACTGTCAGACATGTTGAACTGAAATGATTGTAATAAGTATTGGTGGTCGTATATATAGAGACAAATTAGTGGTGGGGGTGAAAACAAATGTCGTATTACGTATTGAGTCCAAAGTTGTTTGTGGTCTCAAATATGAACGAACGATTTTGCTGGGTTCCACCAGCACCTAAACTTTTAATACTTTGTATCTAATATTGTATATTCTACATACAATATTAGTAACAAAGTACTAATATGAACTAAAACTACGATCAAAGTATTTTGTGGTCCTGAAAAGGACCGTTGTTGTGTGCCCTTAAAAAGGGCCAGGGAGAGTGTGGAGCTTATGGTGCCCCATCCTCGCTGGTCGACCACTAGCTTGACGAATCGCAGGGGCCCTGCGGATCGTCTGGTGTCGGTGATGCTGGAATTTCCAGCACCGCATCTTCCGTCGAGTCCGGCTCTGGCTGCGGCGATGGAGTGTCGAGTCTTTGTAAGACCCAATCGCCTGCATCGTTTAATTACACGAGACCAGGATCATGGTCATACAGCAGCGGAATCGGCTCATCCAACTCGTCCCAACGTAGGACGTCAATTTCGAAGTTCACCTCATCGTCGTCGAAGTCCTGCAGGTCTCCAACGTTGCCGGTGATGGTGTCCTCGTTAAAGATGGATGAGCCTCTGCTGGTGGGTCTTTCTTCCTCCATGTTCTTCGTAAGAGAGTTGATGTATATATGACTGTGTAACTGGCCCAGTCTCATATATATATATATATATATATATATATATATATATATATATATATATATATATATATATATATATATATATATAGAACTACCCCCATCCCACCAACGGATTCTAAATGTTGTGTATTGGTGAGAACTTATAGAATTATTGATTTTTTCAAAAACTTTAAATAAGGAATCAGATTTGTTTTTTTTTTTTGTTTAGACAATAAGACTAATTCTTAACATTTTGTGAAGAATACATTCTTCTTCTTCTTTAGGTGCCCTCTTCATTACTGAAGGTTGGCGACAATGTTGGCAAACTCTTCTCTATCTATTGCTGCTCTCAGTAAGGTGTGTGTGTCCAATCCCGTCCACTCTCGTACGTTCTTCAGCCATGAACATTTTCGTCTTCCAGGACCTCTTCGGCCCTCTATTTTTCCTTCCATGAGAAGTCGCAGAAATTGGTATTTTGTTCCTCTGTATATATGTCCCAGATAACCCGTTTTCCGTCGTTTCACTTGCTGCAAGAGTTCTCTATCTGTCCCCATCATTCTAATGACATTCTCGTTCGTCATTCGTCTTGTCCATGGGATCTTCAACATTCTACGAAAGACCCACATCTCGAATGCCTCCACTCGTTGCATTATTCTTTTTCCCATTGTCCAAGATTCCGCTCCATATAAAAGAATAGAGTATATATATGTTTTCACAAAACGGTATCGAGTATCAAGTGACAGGGTAGTATTTGTTAGTAGTTTCTTCATTCTTATAAAAGCAGCTCTTGCATTTTCGATTCTTGCTCGAATTTCGACTTCTGTATCCAAGTTTTGGGTTATCCAAGACCCGAGGTATTTAAATTTTTTAACTTCCGTATATTTGAACGTTAACTCGTAAGTTTTGATTTTTGCTGATGACCATCACTTTTGTCTTTGTTGTATTTATTTTCAGGCCGTGCTGATCTCCTGTGTTCACTACTCTATCCAGCAGCTCTTGCAGTCCTTCTGATGTATCTGCAAAGATGACGGTGTCGTCAGCATATCTAATGTTGTTCAGTATATTCCCGTTCACCCTAATGCCGATGTTAACATTCTCCAATGCTTGTTGGAATATATACTCGGAGTATACATTGAACAGAAGAGGTGAGAGGACACAACGCTGTCGTACTCCCCGCTCTATTGGTGTGTTTGGTGTTGTAGCATCGCCAAATCGTACACAGCCTGTTTGCATCCAATATAAATTCTTTATCAGCCTAACATCTTCGTAGTCTAAGCCCTGAGTCTGCAGCAAGTGTATTAATGTTGGGTGTTTTATGCGATCGAAAGCTTTTTCATAATCTATGAAACAAAGATATAGATCCTTTGATTGATGTCTACATTTTTCAAGTAACACGGTCAACCCCAAAAGTGCCTCTCTGGTTCCCAGCCCTGATCTGAATCCGAACTGTTCGGGGCTTATGTTTTGTTCACATTACAATGAATACATTATAAAAAAAAATTAATAGAAACCTTGTTTGGACTGTTAACATTTTCATAGGTTCTCAAGCATATAACTTGGCACTTAAGCTACGAGACAAATCGTCGTTAAACGAATATCTCGCCCCATAAGTGATGATTACTAAACTACGGTCAAAATATAATGTGATCCTGAAAAGGACCGTTTTTGTGGCTCTAAAAAGGCCTGGGGGGAGGGTCGGGTGCCTACCGTGGAGTAATACCCAAAGATATTAACACCGACCTAGGTGCAGCCCTTGGTCTTCTCATTGGCTGCACCACGAACTCGGGCTGCCAAAGCCGTACTGGCGGTGTCGCCGTCGCTGGTGGTGTCGGTGTTGCGGGCGGTGTCGAAGATGCTGCTCCTGGTGCGGTACCCCCGCACTCCTCACACGTACATAACTTACCGGGCACGAATGCCCTGACAATGCCAATAATCTTCTTCGGTGTATCTTACATCCTGACGTTCGAATGTGTAATGATGAAATAATTCTAATACCGACCTCTATATACATTCAAAAAGTTGGAGGGGGTAAGGTGGTGTGCATATATGCAGTATATATATGTTTGAGAATAATATGATTTTAGAACTCACCGTATCTCTGTTATAGACACAAACTACCCCCCTTCACTTTTCTATCATATAGTACTAAACTTCCTCTAAATTTTTTTCAAATAATATATCACACTATTTTTCCCGATTCGCTAATATAAAAAAAAAATTTTGTCTTGGGTGGGCTCTGGTGTCGTAACCGTTAATGATAAAAAATTGGAAAAATATATATTGTGGGGAATTTTCTCTACAATCCAAAAAAAAAAATTGTCCGAACTTCTGTCACCGCAAATTAAAAAATCGATATTTTAAAAATTGCTAATTGTGAAGGAGCCGCGCAATCAATTTTTTGGTTTATATTTTCTTTATTTTCAAATTTTTCAAAAAATTGTATTCTCCTCAAAATTCTAGATAATTAAAGTGCTTTTATTTTTTCTCTATCTTTAACGGTTCCCGAGCTACAGCGCTTTAAAGAATTCAAATTACTAACTTTCTATAACCTTTTTTTTTCAAATTTCATTTTTTTGAATTTTCAAAAATACTACAATATGTAGAAAATAATTCTCTCTTTAATTTCCCAATACCGTTTTTCTCCAAATCTTCAACTTTAGCGCGTATTCAGCATTTTCGAAATATATATATATATATATATATATATATATATATATATATATATATATATATATATATATATATATATATATATATATATATATATTTGCACCATCGCATTCACCTCAAAATTTTGGGTTATCAAAGTGCTTTTATTTTTTTTCTATCTTGAATGGTTCCCGATCTACAGCGCTTTAAAAAATCCAAATTACTAACTATAACCTTTTTCTTCAAATTTCATCTTTCCGAATTTTTAAAAATACTACTATATGTAGAAAAAAATTCTCTTTCTAATTTCCTAATATTGTTTTGATCTAAATCTTCAACTTTGGCGCGCATTCACCATTTTTAAATAATTTTTTGAAAAAAATCTTTTTTTGCGTTTTTACTATCGGGAAAAAGGCTTGCTTATAGTACTCGATTTCCTCTATAATTTATTCCCATAACTTTTTTCCCTATTCCTAACTTTTATTTTCCTACAAATTTTCTAAATCGTTGTGTTCATATTGTGCCTTAAAAATTTTTTCTTGCGTTATCTAAGTTCTTTTTTCCACTAAATAAACCCCCATTATCTACCATACTCCTTTCTTAAGAAGCGGGCTTTTCCGTCCGCTTTTTTTTTTGTTGGGTTTCAAATAAATATAAAACTATACTTCACTCATTACAAATTTATTGATTCAAGTACCATATTTTAACATTATTTTGTGTTACATATAATAGATACATTAAAATATAGATTTATTGGTCACCGAACCGTTTAATACATTATAACTAAAAAATGAGTCGAATTTATTCTTTCTCGTTTGGAACTCCAATTTCACATCCACTGTCGATGAGTTAATCGCCTCTGTTTGATGACTGCAATTGATAATAAAAACGGGATTTTTCATATATTCCGCGAATGTTATCGTCGGATCGTTTATTTCGCGCCCGTAATAGCTGCTTTGGAAATTTTCGTAATTGTAATAGGCTACTGCGTACAGTTTCTTGGCGAAATCTAAATTCCATCTTTCGTAGTGATAAACGGTTGAATTCAGATACAGTCTAATGTCGCATACGTCGGCGTGGGTAAACTGGGTTGCGTTTTTTCTTTCTTGTCGCAATTATTGCTGTCTTGAAACCTGACGATTATATAGCGCGGTCTTTCCAGACTTGTACTCGTTCTCAAGGCCCACACGTCGGAAGATGTTTGTCTTAAAGCTGGTAATTCGTACAGATCCCATTTACGCTATGCCATTTGAATACTGGCATTTTTTCCACCTTTATTAATGCGAGACAGTATTTTCAATTTTTGCTTGTTGTCTGGAATGATGTAACGAATTTTCCATTCTATTTTGTCGATACTAATTTCTGCCTCTACTTCGCCGACGTAACAATTGGTAAAAGTGCGAGCTATAATCATAATAAGCTCTTGTTTTACGTTGAAAACACCTTTTGCGTAATCTTCGGCGAATCTCATAAGATATTTTAAGGGTAATTTCCCGGAGAATACGTTACTTGCCGTGTCTACGATATCTTGGTTTGCTTCGTCGAGACCCCATCCGCATGTCATGAGAGATCTTTGTTGCAAACTTCCGAACGAAACCATGGTTTTTAATGTCGTCGTAACTCCAGGTTTACGAACCACGGCGACCTGCTCACCTCCCATCTCGTAGCGAATTTCATCGAACAAAAATGCGGGGGCATTATTTGATAAAAAACATCTTTTCGTTGCGTCTATGGGTTTAAATTTTCCTTCGATATATATGTAACTGTCGGCGATATCCAGTATAATATCTTGAAAATTAATGGGGATACGGACTTCATCCGAATTGTTGAATGATGGAGATCCGTATGGTTTATACGTATGCTCTTCTAGACTAATAATAGAATTGTCCAAGATGGGTTCGGAGAAAACCTCTATTTTATCGCTGGTGGTGGAAATCATTTTCGTACTTTAAGACCGATTGATTTTAAAAATTTATAGTCTTCGGCAGATAACTGTTGAGATGTTTGTGATCTAACGTCTGGACGACGACTAACCTTGACGTTAACTCTTCTTTTACTTTTATTATGTTTCGGCGGTTCCCCCATCTTAGTCGACAGCATACACAATTGACGATTGAAGCAAAAACCCATTTTTATGAAAGTTTCTTCAGTTCCAATTTCACGATTATTTTCTCGCCTTGAAAATTGTTTAGATCACCGCTATCGTCCAAGATGCGAAGAGTAATGTTATCGATAAACTGACGTCCTGCCGGCATTAACGGCATATAAATATTATTTTGTGGTTCTTTACTGATTTTGTAACCAGGCTCCACGTCGCGAACAAGCTATGACCTTGCCAGACCATATTTGTTTTCTCTATTTAATTCGACTGGTAGATAAAAATCGGCGCTTAAGACGCTCGAGTGTCCTGTTAGTGTGAACGTATAAGACATGACTTACCATTAAAACATCACACATCTCGGTTTTATTCTTAGCGGTAACATTTAAAAATATTCATCTTCACACCTTTTCTCACTGCATTAGATAGTGATGTTTTTATGCTATTTTCTGCTTTTATGCGCACATCGCTGATTTTGCAATAACAACAAAATATTTTTCTAGCCGTAAGATCCTCATCAGCCGTAACCTCGTTTAAATTGCTGCTGAAATAATGTTTGCAACCGCACTGATAATTTAATATATCGATATCGCTTTTGAGGTGCTCGGGCAACTTATCCCAAACGAATGGAATTTCATTTGGGGCTCATGCAATCATTACTTCCTTGGGCATGTTTTCTAGCTGTTTCACGCTCATTTTCCTTAATCCACCGTCTAGATGAAATGCTTTCAGTGATTGCAACATTTTAGTATAGTTATTGCGGTCCATTTGCGGTATTAATGGTGACGATGATGACATCTTTTACGCTGATGATTCGACAAGAAACTTTAAGCACAAATGTCCACACCAGACTGTTCCAAAATCCTGTTGACGATCGTATGTATAGTAAATAATTTTTGATGGTTCCGATCCCCTTTGTAGATATCGTGCCAATTCGATCGGTGGGGGTAAATCGCCGAAGCTGTCATAATATGTTACTTTAGAATTATTTTTTCTATAAGCTACCCAATGAGTCCCTGCACTACACATACTATCCAAATTCACTATTACTACTTCGTAACGTCGAGGACCTTGTCTAGGTAATGAATCCCTCATATAAACGCCTCGAAAGTGTCCTAGTCTTTTTTTTTTTTGGCATATTTTTCAATATCGATGTTAGATAGTGGTCTTCGAGGTAGGAATTCAATTAGTTTTTTGATCTACGATTTAAAAATAATCCCATACCTTTACGATATGGCTTTAGAAACAAACCATTTCCTTTCGATTTAAAATACAGGCCGGCACAGGTTTTGTCTACTCTGCATTTTTTTACAGCTTTTACTGCGCGCACAATTCCCGCTGCACCACCGGCTAATGAACCCAAAGCTGATAACCCGGCAAAAATTAGTATTAATGGTAATATTCCACCAGTTATAGGAATCGGTATTATTCTCGGTGTACGAACCTTCCTTTCGCCATCTGCCGCTTTTACCGATCTACGTGCAGCCGACAGAGCTACTTTAGATTCACACCTTTCCTTTTTGTACGACGTGTGCCTTTACTAGATATTTTTTTTGTTGATAATGATGATGGTACACCCATACCAACACGTTGTTTTCCTTTCATAATGTTTGTAACTAACCAAGCTGCTGTTTTTTCACCTAAACTGGAATTTTTCGATTTTACTCTATTCTAAGCATCTTGTTCGAGCTCGTAATCCGCTCGATGTCTCGCACTTATGTTGTCTTTATTATGCAAATAGGCTAAATCGTGTTTTTTGCATGCAGCATCCAAAGGATTAATGCCTGGATCACCTCTTGTTACACGTTTTATTATTTTGTTCCGGGTCCGCAATATTGATAACCGGGAATATGTACCTCGGAATGGTAATTTATTTATTAACGAATTCACAATACCGTGTCCAGTTTTATTGGAAACGTGAGACCGTCCACTTCGTTTGACGCTCGGCATCTGAATGACAGTTTTTGTGAAAATTTGACTACAAAATATCAAATTTTCCTAAGATGCGCGTTATCGATCTTAAACAAAAACTTTCTATTGACAATCTCGATGAAAAAGTCGGAATTGGATTTGAAAAGAAGATAACGAAGAGACACGGTCCTCTACTTCCTCCCTCTATTCGCGGCCTTTTAATTGGTTCATCCAATTGTGGAAAAACTAATGTCATGATTTCGATGCTTACACACCCCCTTCGGCTACGTTTTGAAAATGTCTATATTTACTCGAAATCTCTGTATCAACCGAAAGAAAATTCTAGCACCCATCAAAGGTTTAGGCAACTATGCCTTTAGTGATTCCAATAATATTGTGGAACCGTCCGATGCAAAACCAAACTCTATATTTATCTTTGATGATGTTATATGTGAAAAACAAGATGTTATAAGATCGTACTTTAGCATGGGACGTCATAAAAATATCGACTCCTTTTACCTAGCGCAAACATATTCGCGAGTGCCTAAACAGCTTGTGCGAGCCAATGCCAATTTTATTATTATGTTTAAACAAGATGAGTTGGATATGAAACACATATTTTCCGACCACGTTTCACCGGATCTAACTTTTACTCAATTTCAAGAATTGTGCTCAAACTGTTGGGATAATAAGTATGGATTTTTAGTAATTGTTAAAGACAGTGATGTGAAATCGGGAAGATACCGCAAAGGATTTGATAGCTATATATTACTTTAATAATAAGAGAAAACACTCATTTGATTGTTGAAACGTCCTTTGTTAACATCATGAATAACGCGATCGACTTAAAACGTAAACTAGTGGAAGCTACCAATGCCGTCAGAAAAAAATTTAAACAAATTAAAGCGGCTAAAGTATTTCATGTTGTGGAATTGGAAAAGTTTTATGAACCCATTTCTAAGCCGTTGACAACTATATCTGATGTGGTCAAGCAACGTCAACAGCAACAACAACAACAACAACAACAACAACAACAACAGCAACATTATCCAGCTACAAAGTCACATAGTCCCAGTACATCAGTGCCGTCGACTCAAACATCAGGTTTTCCCGAACCTACACATTCCTTTCAAACCTCCACACCTATTCAGCAGCAGCAGCAGCAGCATCACATTTCAAAAGAAGATATTAGCCAATCAGTGTTTGATACACCCTCGATATCAACTAATACATCTCTCGCATCCGCTGACACCACAACTTCCGATACTTTAAACGCACACCTGAAAGGATTACGTTCAAAACCATCTCTATACGATACTGTATATGGTGTACGTTTTGGTTCAAAAACAGATTATAACAAAAATTTTATTGGTAATTTAGAAGTGCGTTTTCGAAATGGAAATATTGTCTTATACAAAAATGGGAAAAATATTGCAGAATATGGTGGATCACCGGCACTTTATGATTTGTTATTTCTTAAAACACCCCCAAGTTTAGGCAAGGAACAACAATTAAGTGATAATGTACTTTCAACGTACAAGGAAATTTTGGAATCAACGAGTGCTGTCTACAACAATTTTAAAAAAAGTAATGGTTTACGGGAGACCAGATGGAACAAATATTTACGAATTATTAAACCTCTGATAATGGACACAAAATTAAGCGGTACTATTACAAGAAAAAATCTCTCTGAAAAATTACAGTTACCCACAAAAAAGAAATTATCTTCGAAAACATTTCAATATGTCTACCGGAACAAAGCTAAAGAGTTGATGGATCGTTTACGTTTGTTGTGGAGTTCCAAAATGGCCGGTCACACTGGACACGAAAATGAAATTTGTCAATCATAGAGGAATTGCGAGAAGAAGATAGAATATATTAAGCTCAATATTTAATGATATTCTTCAGTTCTTTCTTCGATCTGAAACCTTTAATATTACTAATAATATGGAGCCCAATCTAGAAAAAATCAAAATTGTTAATGAACTACATAGAACGGCTAGAAAAAATTTTGTAAGACGGCGCACGATAATAAAAGGATACAGAGATTTGTGGCAAATTGACTTGGCTGAAATGCAGCCGTATGCTGATGAAAACGATAGTTATCGTTATATTTTGGTCTGTATAAATTATTACTCTAAATTTGTCTATACCAAAGCCATAAAAAACAAGACTGGTATAGAAGTTACTAATACGATGAAAAGCATCATTGAAGAGGCATCATATACACCAACAAATCTGCAAAGTGATCAAGGAAAGGAGTTCTATAATACAAACTTTCAAGCCCCGATGAAAAAATATAATATAAATCATTATCCACTTACAGCACAAAGAAAGCTGCAATTGTTGAGCGAGTCATAAGGACTTTAGAAAATAATTTATATAAACAATTCTCGACAAGAGGATCTTACAAATGGATACAAATATCATCGGCAGTAACAAAAACCTATAACCATTCGAAACATCGCACCACTGGAATGAAGCCATGGGTGACATTGTGCGTATTAGCAAGTACAAAACTTATTCGAGAAAGGATATTCGCCCTCTTGGTCAACCGAATTGTTTAAAGTTGTAAAAGTTAACGTTACAAATCCACCTACATACTTGCTGAAATCGTTAGAAGGTCAGCCTATAAGAGGGTGTTTTTACGAATCAGAACTACAAAAAACAAGAAGTCCTGGCGTTTATCTAGTATAAAATGTCCTTAGGCAACGCAAGAAAAATCACACCGATCAATTATTTGTCAAATGGCTAGGATTTCCCAACCACTTCAACTCTTGGATAGATAAAGCTAATATTGTTTAAATAGCATATTGTATGACTATAATTTTAATTTATAATGTAAAATAAATAAACAATATATTGTAAAACAAAGTTTTTTATTTCCATCTTCATTATTAAAAACAATGACAATAAAACATCATACACATAAATAACATTTCAGTATTCTTGGAGAGGTCCAATTCACTGACGACTATGGCGTTATCTTCAAAGCTGTGCCACTCGGAGTGCGTTCTCCTATTCTATAACCTGCTTTCCCTTTTTTTAGATTTTTTTTTTAAGTCGAGCCTTACGACAGTGCGCTTAATGAGTCATTTAAAGGCTGATGATAGTGTATTTTCTGAATAACTTCAATTTTTGTTTTAAGCTCACTATTATTTTGGTATATCATGGGGAGGACATCCTTGTTCAATATGTCACATATTACAACTGCAAAATTGTAAAACTTTCTATTAACAAAGTGTTTTGTCACAGCATCGTCATCATCTTTAGGTTCGCCTAAGTTGGTTATGATTTTTCCACCCATATCATACTGCCCATCCGCTGTAAGTTTAAAACCAATGCCTTGTGGCCCAGATAATATATGATATTTTTCATTACATTTCTGACGACCAAATTTATCAATTGTGTTGTTTCCTCGACTCATTTTCAATCTTTACTAAACTATTTTATTTTTATTTGCCCTACTTATATTAAATTTTTCAGCTGAGAAAAAGAAACACTGACTATAGTCTACTGGGTGGGTATGTTTATAAAAGAAATAAAACAAAACTGTGATTGTAGCAGATATTTATTTACAGTTATTTAATTGCACAAATACAAAAATTATAAAAAATCAATTTTCCATGTCTTCATTTTCGTTGCTCAAAATTCTATCCCATCCGACACTATTTCGATCGTCAACGTCTTGGGCTATTGCTGTTGCAGAAACAAATTCATATTTTGCAGCAAGCTCACCTGGTAAATGTGGAATATTGACGAGGTATTCTTTTAATTCTTCTTCAACCATTTCAGCACAAAATGTAGCAATGTCTATGGAATCATATAAAAATTTGTCGCACAAGTGTGCCCCAGCCATAAAATTGATTGCATCCCTGATCTCGTTCTTATATTGATCTTTGGTTGCATCAATATGCGGCCAATCATTTACGCTATCTAACATATCGTGAGCCATATTTCTTAATTCTCTTCCCAACCAAAATATGTATCTATCCGCACATTCGTTGACGGTCGTCGTCGCATCAGCAGACATCTTCAACAGAAATAATGAACACGCGTAAGTATTCTGACATGTGCAACTATATTTTAAATTTAATTACATCCTTTTTTTCAAACAATTTTCATACAATTTACTCCAATGAGCCAAAACGTAATAATGTTCGAGTATTGTTTCCCAAAACTCTAGTGCCTTGCCCCAAATAAGTTAGAGTGTATTTCCTTTTAGTTTTACTCATAATATCTACAATATCGTCAGACAGTGTTTCGGCCACATGTTTTGGCAAAAAAGTCTCGAATGTGCTATTATCACCGTCATCGTGTAAAGCCACTAAAAGAGTTTTGCCAAATCGTGTAGTCATTGAAACCATCTTTACAATTTTATACGCTTTGCCCACAATCATTTCGGTAACCTTTTTTCTCTCTAATACCTCAAAATCTTTGCTGAACATTTCATTAATTTCATCTAGAGTTTCTTTTGCAATACTCATTATTGAAAAAATGGTCTATAAATCCAAAAATTACCGTGAATATAAAAGCAGTTTCAGAAAACTACACGAACACCATATTTGATGTTTATGCCACTGATATATGCGACTGTTTGAAGTCACTTCTTTTCCCACTAACTTTATAGCGAGTTTTCAAGGTCGAATTGTAACAATGGTGGGGGTAGCTTACCGATATAAATATTGGGAGGAGTATTCAAGGTCAAATGACGTCACACATTTAAATTGGTATAAGGATAACTTCAAGGACAAAATATAATGAAACAAATAACTACATTTTATGTACTTTATTGATTGACTTTTTTCTGCCGTTCTTCTATACGTGTAACATTATCACCTAAACCTAAATTTCTTAATTTGTTCAATAATATTTGTTCGTTTTTATTTATTAGAAAATTCTTACAAACTATACTCGCTAAAATACACACTTCAGCATGGTCCATATACTTAAAAAATACACTAAAATCCTGAGCCTCCAAATCTTGCATTTCAAATGCGTAAAATTCCGAACAGGCTGCAGAAATTAGAAATTCTTCGTACATTTCTCGCACTAAACTTTCCATATTAACTACTACTACGTTAAACTTAAGTCCTACACTCTAATTTCACCTAACACAACCGGATCTGCAATAAAACTAATCAGTTTTTCCAAACAGTAACTAAACCCCAACTTTTTTATTTCACGAACAAAATCTTGTAAATTTATTGTTTTGCTGTAATATTGACGACATGCATTCGCAGCCTTTTCATATTTATAAGTCAAATCACAATAGCGCGACGCCCATTCTGCTCGACTTTTCATTGCATCATTGAAATTATTACTAGCCGTTTCAGTGAACCCATCGCCCAATTTTTTTACTGTCTCTTGCAAAGCACTATTCATATTATTCACTTATTTTTACATTCACGACACTTTTTTATTGCTGGTGGTGGCCCATCTATATAATGACGATATATTTGTTCATTGTGAATGTAACAGGGTAAGCTTAATTGTAGTTCCTTGTCACACCGATATGGCGCTGGCAGCTTATCTCAAATTTGCCATGAACTCAGCGTATCAGCGTAAGTTTTTAAATATTCGAGAGGAAAAAATGCTAGATCCTTTTCTTCAAAATCACACAAACTTTTTAAATTACTCTGATATAAACAAATTACTCTGCCGACTTGCTTTTTATTTTTATTACAGATAGTTCCGTATCTGACATTTCACACTGAATGAATGCAAATAGACTCACACAATTTATAGAACAATTTGCAAGGTCAAAATCATTTCAAGATCATCCCAAACTGTTACAATGCACAAATAACTACTTCAAGGTCACACACCCAAGATGACCTCCAACAAAGTCAAGGTCGTCTCGACCAAGGTCAAGGTCAAGGTCGCACACACAACCTTGAACACAAGGTCAAGGCCAAAGCACACGTGCGCTTTCAAGGTCAATGACGAGGACATGTGGGCGGGGCCAAAGAGGGGTGGGTCAAGGTCAAAGTCGAGGAGTGGGGATGATGAGGATCGGGTTATGTTCACTACTAACCGGCGAGCCAGAGTATACTTAGACAACGCTATGAATAGCGCGGCGCGTTACAATAGTTCGCAGGCTACTGTAAGTAACTGAAAATCTCGCCGTTAATCAACGGCTATGTCTAAGTTAAGTGATATCTTTACAAGCGACGGTATGCTAAACGATACCGATGATTTCAGCAACAGTAATCCAGGCAACGATCGACAGTAGATGTTATATATCCCAAACAAGGATACTTGTCGGTGAACATGTTCCTATTCACTATGGAATCAAACGAAAACGAGTGCATTACATGCGTATGTGTATAAAGGCGGTAGGATAGAAAAAAAATGATGCTACGTTGTCTGGGCTTACCAATTCCGCGAAAATATCGACCGGTATCGGTAAGATAAAGAAAATAGGTCAGTGCTTATCGAGTCCGTGACAGTGTTGGTAGGATACTACGAAAGGAGCGACACTGTCCGTGCTACTCGGTTACGTGACTGTGTCGGTAGGATATTAGAAAGCTAGTCTGCAAATGTTAATAAGTTTCCTAAAAGACTAACAAGCAAAGGGTGGCGATGAGAGGATTAAATACCATGTACCCACAAGTATGCCTCTCCTACAATACCAGACCAAAAAGCACAGTCCAGAAGACGCTTTCAGGTAAGTCCATTCACCTTTTGTCTATAAGGCTCTTCTTCTGGATGAAAAACGTACAGTTCTCCTCGAAATGTTCTCATACTCTTTTATGTTCTAGCTTGTGTTTAGAAGCTTTTGTGATGAATAGCCCAGGATTTTACGCAAAACTTGCCTCTCTACATAAACGGAATTTTTGTCTCTGTTTGTTAATAATTTTGTTTTGTTTTGTAGTTTATTTGATAGTTTTTATTATTGGATTTAAAAAAAAATATATGTGTTTGTTTACAATGATTGTATTTCCTGCGAATTGCATGTCGTCATTAGGGGAACTGACGGGTGCGTATGTGTTTCTGTGTAATTTTGGGTTTAAGTTAGATCTGAATTTTTGGGAAAATCATTTTGTATGATGCTGTTGGGGTAGGTATGTGCTTTTGTTATGAAGTATTCTTGTCTTTTACAGATTAGTTGTAGATTTCTACATAGTATAAGGGGGAATTTGTGATTATTTTGATTTTTTTTTGGTTAACCTTGGCAGCGCAGCTGTCACTAAGAAGTACTTGTCTGTAAAGGAGAAATTTTTTTGTTATTGATGGCTCACTTTTTCGAGATAATAATGAGTACATTAGTCCGATTACTTGTTTGCCAAAGTTTGTTTTATCATGGACATGACATTTGATCCAAAGCGATACCTAGGAATTGCAGAGAGTTGGTCCAATGTATCTGGATATCTTCCATTGTTGCTTGTGTGGTTGAAGTTTCTGTATTTACTATTTAATATAATGGTCTGGCTTTATTTTGATTTGGATTTTCCAGAGTTTTGACCAGGTTATCGTAGTATCTATTGATTTGTAATTATTTTGATGTGTGGTGTTTATTCTTATGTGTATAGACAAATTTATTTTTCTGCTTTTAAAAATATCTGCGGTATATGGATTGTAGAGTGTGGGGCAGGGAATATTCCTAAGAAATCCCGGATTCTTTGTTTGATAAAGTGGAATTTATTATTATGGCGAATTTTCTCTTTTTTTGGAAATGAAATAATGAATTTGGCATGTTTTTTTTTTACTTTTTCTTCCCAGTCTACGTCATCGTCTAAGTTTTCATTGAGAGTAAATAGTAATTTGATAGTGATAGCAAATGCTGCGGCTTTTTCTAAGCCATTTGGGCCATGAATAGAAGGTTTGATTTTATTTTAAAAAAAAAATATAGATTTCCAAAGGGAGTTATTTTCGAATTTTAGGTTGAGTAGATATCCTTACCAGTTTGAATTTGTAAGTTTCGTGATTAGGTTTTTATTCGATTTCTGATTTTGTGAGCTCCTCTGATTAGATTGGGTTGCAGATGATTTTGAGCTTTCTTTTGAGTGTAATTTTTTCGCTGATCAGTTCCTTAATATTTGGAAGGAGTTCGCGTGGATTTGCTGTAATTTGCAGAGTTTTTTTCTTGGCAGTTTACGCCGGGGGTATCTGTAGTCTTTTTGTAGATTCTGAAGCGGAGTTTTCCCGCGCAAAGGTGACATTTATGGCTTGCAAAATAATTATGTTAGGAATGTCCGAATTTTTGACAAGGTTGGCATTGATTAATGATTTTTTAGTTTCGTAGTTTACGGGTTCTACTGTGATTGAGAGATTAAATTTGTGCGATATACTGTAAAAGTCGCATTTTTTGAGATGGGAATTTTTACTATGACCGTCAGTTTCAATATTTTATATCAGTAATGGAGATGTTTTTGTGGATTCCCTTAATTAGGATATTTGTGTACCTGTTATAGGGAAAAAAATTGTGATTGGAATATAAATTCCTTGGAGACTTATTTTGATATAAGTTATTTTAATGTTTTAGTTATTTAGGTAGTTGTTAATTTTATTTCATTTTTCTTTGTTTTGTATGGCGACGGGTATTATGAGTCTTAGTTCTTGGGAATTTTGAGATTCTGATTTCTCCCTGAAAAGACGGTGTGCCTCAACTAATTATGTTGGTTGGTCTTCCCACCACGACTACACTACGACGCTGGCTCGGAAAATCTCATTTTCAAGAAGGTAATTTTTTTTTCTGATGTAGACTAAACGAGTTAAATTTCAGTATGCATACGAATGCTCAAAAAATTAGTAACTTCCTTATACACTCAGATCTCAAATATTGCAAGATAATCATTTCTTTTTGGACATAGAAATTCTTTTGCGCTATCCAGCTTATCGCTTTTATTTATAAAAGTCTTGGATATCTCAGATCTTTCAATAAATCTCGAAATTGCTTCTGAACTGAGCTCTCAACTGAATGCCCCATTTGATCCACACGCGATAGGTTAAGCTTATTATCTACAAACCCGCTGACTATAATAAAGAGTTAGTTACGTAGGGTATGATTTACACAAACCTTGATTAAATTCAGCTCATTCTTTTTTGCTATGATTAATCCACCCCTAGAAAGTAGTGAAACCTTGACGTTGGTGAGATAGCTTAAGTAACTGTCCTTTTGATAGTGAAAACCAAGGAATAGCTTGCACATACCAGGAACAACGGTGTGGAGAAGGGGGTCCTCGCTCCAATGTGTTGTAGCACCTTTGGGGCTATGACATGTGGGAGTCTTTTTTCGCGTAAGCCCGCCTGGTGTACACCGTATTTTGCATGCCGGTGGTCGCCGAGGAAGTGTCTGCAAAATGTGGGGGCATATCTTAAATGGTCGTCCAAATAGATGGGAGCCAACCTAAGATGGAACAGCATATTCCAAGGACTGCATAGTAAAGGTGATGCTTTAACTTCAATATGCGAACTCTGTACACCTGGGGACCTCCAGTATCACTTTTTTGCTCCGGCATACGGGGCTCCGCAAAAGTCGACTTTACGTTTCCTAGCTACTCATAGGACAAACCATGGATAAAAAATATGAAAACAACAAACGGAGCATACCATCGGACAGCTCAGGAAACTGACCAGCCCTTTCAAGTAAGCCAGCCTCACACGGAAATAATGAGTAGGGAAAAAATAAGGAAGCAAGGAAGGAGGAAGAGAGCACCGAAAATAAAAAGAAGTAGAAAGGAATGAAAAAAAAATCCTCTACTACTTAAGCAGTGAAAACTGGGACATAGAGACAATTCAAAGAGACGAGGATTCAGTGGAACAGGAGTGCTACCTCAATCAATGGCTGGCACCTGAGGAAGCAAGGAAGCAGGCGCCAGAATACCAAGCTACCGCAGATCATAACAATGAGCTAAAGCCCACCATTACTGGTGGGAGCTATGCAACTGTCCTGAAATTAAACAAGATCACCATCTTTCCCAAAATGTTTCCTGAGACTACCCACAAGTCGAACGAGTAGACTTCATGGGAGGAGGCACTAGGGGAAGAGATGTACGAAGGGTGGGAATAGATATTATGATAAGGAAAAATATTAATTAGGTTTGTCCTTTAGACGAGAGGCGTCGTTCCTATTCGAGCATACCTTAAACTGAAGACGAAGAAGCAAGAGCTAATCTTAGCCTCTTACTACTTTGCAAGAAACGGGTCTGTACCACTGCCAGAAGTACAAAAATTGGTAGAGTGCTATCAAAAAAAGAAACTGTCATTTCTGCTGAAGTGTAATGTCAACGCTCACAACATAATTTGAGGTAGAAAGAACACCAAAGAGGTGAGTAACTTTTACAATATATCTTATATAGCCCTACATCTATAACAAGGGTAAGGAACGAAGTATTAGTGTTACATGAAGTACACTAGACTTAATAAACTTAGTGCGGCTTCTCTTTCATATCGAGGAAGGTTAAAACGCGATTCCCTGAGCCAGTTCTCAGAAGAAATTCTAGGAAAACAGATTGGGAAAAAAACAGCACCAATCTTAAAACAGACATTGCACATATTTATACCGCAGGAAGCTCTAAGCATCATCTGAAGTTGGAAAATTATCTGAAAGAAGTAAATGAGGCAATACGCGGAGATTATGAATTGAGCTGTCCCTTACAAGCAATAACTATGGGATTCAACTTATTGGAACGATCTTCTGTAAGAGTTAAGATCCGGAACGCGCAAACTATAGCAGCACTAATAAAGCAACAAAAACACCATGAAAAACCTACCAGAGAATGTATACCAATGGCAAGACAGATATGAAGTAAAGGTCGACTAAATTGAGCCATAAATACCTTCCATCCATTTGAAAACTCTAGAGTCGATGGAATATTTCCTGCCCTACTCCAGCGAGGGCAGAAAGAGGTTCTACCACATATAGTGCGTATTAGTCCAAGCAGCCTGGATTTGGGCTACAAACCAGAAATATGTTTACTGAATACTTTTCTTTTAATACCCTTTTTCTCTTTCAATGTGCAGAACCAAGTTCAATAGGGTAGCAATGGATCTGATACTAATTATGAATCCGATTCAGATTGAACTGTCTACCTGATTTTCGACTATAATAGTTCCAATTACACTTTTGAGGACGATGGCTCATCCTTCGAAGCCAATCTCGAAGTCACAAATATGGAGGTAAAGGATCGAAACTTGAGAGGTTGTTGCCTTCTTACTTCTATTAACAATGTCAATTCAGTGACTGAACACCACTCAGGCTAGTTACTCTCATGGTCTGCGAAGGACGCAACAAGAGTGCTCGACATCTCAAGAAGGAGATGGAGGAGTTCACAATGTTTAAAGAAATTAAGAAGATTGGTACTAACCAATCACGCGAGGCGCTACTGGTTAACTAAGGATCAAGTAAACAGAACACAAACTGATTCAAAGTACAATTGTCCACTTTAATTCAAAAATTATTTCGAGATTTAAAATTTGGTAACAAAATATATAACAAGTGTAAGTGTAGGCTTTAAAAATTATTTAACCAAGTCTAAGGATACACAAGAAAAAATAAATTATCACACCCGTTAAGACAGAGACAGAGAATGATATTTTTGTATTTAATAGCCAAACCCTAGCACAAGAGTTATCATTGTCATCGTGCACACTCGGACGCAGTTTCGCAGGATATAGGTCAGGGGCTATAATTACGTGCGCATTACCAACCGGAAACTTGGGTGTAAAGCGGCTTCAAAATTAACTGAGTGAAGTATTAACTTGTTACCTACAACCAAACTTAATGAGATCTTTGACAAAACTATAACGTAAAATAAAAACTTGAGGTCCAAGCGTCGTGGTACCCCTTGATCTACATAGGGGTAGGTCATTGTGTTGTCAAAAAGACGCTCTACCTCAAAACCAAAACAGAGTCTTGCCCTCAAAAGTCCCACAAACAGGAACACCAACAAAACAAGAACAAGAAGCAGGTATAGGCTTTAATTATTAGCACTGAGAAAACAAAAGAATAAATAAAATAAATAACTAAATAGGCTTCAGATTTTATCGATTCTTTCAAAATAAACCCTCATTGGTACATGAAAAATTATTAGAAATCTCTAAATTCAGTGGAATAAAATATATCAAGCAATAATTAATTGAGTTTTCTTTTCTTAATTTAAGTTTAAATATATTTTAGATAAATAATATTAATTACTTAAAAAAATAAAGTAATCGGTCGTAAGTGGGATCGTCTAAAATAATAATAAATGAAACTGTACCTAAAGATAAAATACTAAACAATCGAATACCACAGTTCCCACAGAAAGAGTTATTTAACTATTATTTAAAGGTCATTGTACAATTACAATAAAATTTCATCCCAAAAATCTTTTGTCAGTAACACTATTTACTGAATATTAAGGCACTTTAGTATCTGGTATATGATACGCGATACAAAAAAACTGAAGATCTAATGGAAAAAGTATTTATACATGCAAATTTTACCCATTTACAAATTACTACTCATCCTTCCTCTTTTTATTGGAATGTGTAAAGTAAAATTAATGAAGTATTTATCTCGTAGCTGGAGATATTTTCGTTATTCCAGGATCACGTGCTTCTTCGTAAAATGGTCGACCAAACGGCATGAATGATGCCCAAAATGGGTTAATAAACCCTAGTTTCCACTTTAATTAACTAAAATCCTAAAATACCAAACTGCATACAGCACCAAAAGCCACCAAGGAGTATTACTACAAGCCCTTTTCGAGATGGAGAAAATCTCTAAAAAGTGTCTTGATGGCTCACCCGCCGTTGTTTTTTCAACGGTCAAAAAGAACGATTTTTGCCCAAAACCCAATTTAAATAAAATGCCTAACAAGAAAAAAAGACTGGACGTCGTACATACTCGCTAGACTAAACAGTTGAAAGATATGTATACTCCAACGGTATGCAACCAATTATATACTTACCTGAATTAACAACTAGCCAATTTAAGCCTTTTTTGAACCGACAAGTAGTGCAGAACGAAAAATAGTATAGAACGATGTTAATTCCTTATCGAATACCCCATTACATCCTATCATCCTTCTGGAATTATCTAGAAAAGCGATATCCAACTGGTGACGTCAATTCTTCACCAGATGGCGTGATCACAGAATAACACTCAAAGCGATGACTGACAGTTTTAACGTCGCGAAAATGTCAGAAGTAAACCGGAAAACAATTTACATTTCCTTTAAAGAAAGGATAAGTATTGGCTCAAGAACTACACTACTCCAATAATATAATAAAATAGGCACCAGGAGAGTATGGAAAAAAAGTACAGTAATGATATACAAGGTTTAACTTATTTTCTTTTACAGGTGTTTATTAACATGTTTACATTTTATATTTTCGCCCCTTTTTTAAGGCTTTAAGTGGAGCAAACGTTAAGGATACGGCCTTTATTCGTAGAAATATACATTACCGAAAACCCATAATACGATCACGCTTTCCTGATTCCCAGGAAAAAGTCCAGTGCTATAAAATACTCCGAAAGTAGTTTCCATGGAAACCACAATATTTATAAAATCTATTACGCATTCAAAACCGTACAACTTTTATAGAATAATATTAGTTATTAGTAACTAGTTGCTTACCGATAATTTAATCCCCAAATATTTAAATTATAAACATATTACTAGCGATAAATTAGGCTGCATATTTAAAACGAAATCCTAATGTAACAAGGTAGTTAATGATGTCATTGAAATATATTTATTCTTGAAGAAGATGATGATGGTATCATCGTGAACGACATCAATTTCTTATTTAATTTACTATTACTAACTGTATCTTAAAAAAAATACAACGTTTGAAAAAATTGTAATTCCTTTACTTTATTTACAAAATCATTACAGTGCATATAAATGAAATACTTAACCCAAAATATTACTTTTATAAATATTAAAGAATAGGAAGTATTCTTAAATTAAAACTCTAAGTTTTCAGATTTTATCGGATTATATTTAGTGATGTTTATTCCAAAAACAAAAGCTTGCCTAGGAACTACCCATTATTTTTTTCCATAAAGGAGCCAGATTTTGTCGTTAAAATGTCCTTGTGAATCTTGTGAAGACTTGTGAAAGTACCATTATTAGGGTGAAATTCAATTAAACCAAGTATTTTCAGTTGTTTGAGTATCAAATATATTTTGAAAGTATTAACACTATTTCCATTGGTTTGCACAGGTTTTCTTAACCTACCCGTAAATTTGTTTATATCTATACAACCCTCCAACTCATCATTACTCGATTCTTCAGATGTCAGTAACATTTGCTTGTTTTGATTTTTAAGGAATGCAAAGTTTCATTAGACTTTTTAAATCAATTCGTTTCTGTGGAAAAAGGCTTTGAAATAATATTGGCATATTGCAGTTTTTTTGTTCGAATTAATCCTTTTATATCGGATAAAGTTTCTTCTATATGCATTAGTAATTAGTAAAATTTCCTTAAATTTTCCTACCGTAATAATTATTAGGTCGTGAATAGGTTAGCAGATTCAGTAAACCATCAGTTTAAGTACAACATTTATTTCCAAACAGAAGAATGTGATCTTGCAACTTGATTGATGTATCACCAACAAACCACCTAGAATTTTCATTTCTAACACCGAATATATTTCCTTTTAGTTATTCTAAAAGCTAAAATTCGATTTTACTGTTGGCTATCTTAACTCTTTAAAGTCCGGTTTACTAATCACATGCTATTAGCGGTCTTATATATATTCATAGGAACATAACAACATAACAGTGACGTAATTTATATTAAGCAGAATTTGTAAGATTTAAGTATTGCAAAAGTTTCATGATTTTAATATCAATACCATAATCTACAGGCCTTTAAGTGATAGAAGATACTTATCGATTGAGGGTGCTGAAGGCATATTTCATATGATATGTGCGTGTATTTTCTCTCTCAGTTTGGCTAAAAGACGAGTTTTGTTCTACTACACCTGTTGGCACAGGGTAATAAAAATTTTTCTGTATTACACAAAATAATGATGGAATATATTTTGATGTTTGTGGGTTTAACAAGAATCTACAACAAAAGGTTTTTTAAAATTTAGACAGAAAGGCTCTAATTTCAACCTATATACTAAAAAACGTCTTCATATGTTCAGAAAAAAAGATGTAGTGTGCTGCAAAGAATTTCAGGAAGACGAGGATTGGATACGTGGTGGCGACACGAGACCATTAAAGTGTATATTTTAAAGAGGGAGGTTTTAATTAGGTTTATTATACGATAACCTAAAGGATAAAGGTCTATTAGTTTATGTAGAAGAGAAGAAAATAGTTAATTATATTAGAAAATATTGTACTAAGCCGGTAATTGAATCAAATTAGTAATCAGCTTTAGATTAAATAACTCCTAAACGTTTTTTATCATTTCAAATCTATAAATGTGCTACAAAATCTTGTGTAGGATCGGTTCATATAGATAATTTAATACGTATATCTTCCAGGGTGCAGCAAACTTCATTAATTATTTTTTTAGCAATTGCATGTTCATAATTCGAATTTACAATACGCATATAACCTAAGAAAACCTATTGTGTTGGAAATGACCCAGGGGTTGATGTTGAAATTTTATTTCCAGCAGTTATTTTTTATACGATTTGTTTATTTTATATAATTAAAAAGGCAATTTCGGCAAATACCATAAGATTCTCTCCACCGCCTTGATATTTCCAAAATCTGAATTTTTACACGTTTTTTGTCACTGTTTCCATAGAGATTACATATATCATCGTTTATGTAATCGTTATAACATTCAAACTTTATGTGAATACTATTGCTAAACATTTTAGATCAAGTGTCATTTTATTTGTTTAAATGCTCTGAAGACCTAGGTCTTTTCCAATTTTAAATAAAACCGTAAGTTATAAATCTGTACTGTGAGAAATCTCGGAATACACACACAATATAAAAATACCCCCAGTATAATCGATTTATAAGTATCTTTCGTCATTAGAGTAGATATGAGTAATGGTGTTTATATTAAAATCATTATTATAATATTACATAAAACCTTTGCAATAGTTTCTCTTTTTTTTTTTTCATAGAACCCAAAATATTTGAATATTACTTTAATGCGATAAAAAAAATCAATACAACAAAATTAATAATCAAATTTTAATCATCACAAGTTTTAGTGTATTTTTATAGTGAAAATATATCATTAATTTTTATTCGTAATTTAGTCAAACATAGTGTAATGTCAAATTGAGTTTTCAGATGAAGGGATTTTAAAATATAAAAACTTCTTCAAGACATAGATGACAAAGTTAGGTTTACATATTTATCTAAGTAATATTACTCTTTATCGTCGATTATAGTTAGTTACATTAAATAACTATTTTTAAAACATTAAATTAAAAAATAGCTAACAATACTGGTGATATTCTGTCTTTATATATTTAGTGTCATGAAGTGAAGGATCTTAACATACTTATTTCTTTTAAATTATCACGTGTGTTGTGCGTAAAATAATTTGACCTGTGACAGTTTAATTTGTTGTTCGGATTGACTGTGAGGGACTTAAAAAAACTTTTACACCTAGAATCACCTAAAGGTTTAAGACTGAGAGCCCATCTTGTTGCAATGGAAGTTAGATCTTTAAGCTGATATGATATTTGTCTAATTTATGTTACTAAATTGAACAGACACTTATACCGAAATAAAACTTAAAAATTTTTCATTTTGATCGCACTAGTATTTCAATTTCAATTTTTTTCACAAATATTAAGTTACAATAAACAAACAAATAGTACATTAGTCTTGATAATAATTTTACACAAATCACAGAGTTTAGAATATTAATCCCTACACTAGTTAACAAAGATTCACATAATTATATATACACGTCAATCAATATAAACAAGACAGAAAATTACAAAAAAAAAACTCTAAAACAAATATTACATTACTAAAATGCATTTATCATTTTAAAAGGTATTCAAAAAGAGCTGACTGTTTGAGAAGTAAAATGTCCTAAATACCTTTTTAAACTGTTTCCTTCCTGTAATATTACGTATATTAACTGGTATGAGACTATACAATTTAGGGCCAATATAAGAAACAAAATGATGCCCCTGGTTTTCCACAATATTTGGTGTTAAGTAAATTATTGGTGTTACCCCTCGTTCCATACACATGAGATATTACTAATTTCGCAAATCTTTCGTTACTATGTATAAAATTACAAACTGTGATAATATACAGGCTCTTCAAGTTACAAATATTCTCATCATACAACAAATCAGTGGGGTACAATCTTGGTTTTTTCAATACAATTTTCACAATATAGTTTTGGGTAATTGTTAATTGTTTTTGATGACAGTTACATGCCCCTCCCCAAATCAGTGCGCCATAGCTCAACAAAGACTCAACAAGTGCTCTATAAATCATTATTAAATTATTTTTTGATAGAAATTCTCTCAACATATAAAATTTATAAATTAAACATCTTATCTTTTTAACTAGATATAACAAATGTTGATCCCACTTGAGATGTTTATCAATCACTACACCAAGATATCTAGTACTAACGCTTTCTCGCAGAGGTTCACTTATACCCTCCAAGACTATCTGAGAAAAATTTGGTCTATGGAGACCGTGTCAAAAGCCTTCGCCAGATCAAGGAAAAGAGCAATACACTTATCTCCACCGTTTAAATGTTCCGTGACGCTATTTACTAGCTCGAACACTGCATCCGTTGTAATGTTACCCTCTCTGAATCCAAACTGGTTATTTGACAGTACAGCATTTTTATTGAAAAAATCTACAAAACGTGTCTTTAAGCATTTCTCAAATATTTTCGCAACATTGGAGACCACACTCACCGGTCTATAGCTTCCCACACAATTCTTATCACCTCACTTATAGATCGGAGTGACAACAGATGCCTTAAAATGGGAGGGCATCCTTCCAGACTTAAAGATTAAGTTTATTATACGAACAAGAGGCATTCTAATGTATTCATGCAGAAACTTAAGTGTCCTGGCCGAAATTTAATCACAACCTGAGGAGCAATTGTTCTTTAGGCTGTTTATATGCATAGAAACTTCGTCTGAATTTGTAGGCCTCAGAAACATTGATGAGTCGGCAGTATTCTTGATTTTATAAGGGTTTTCTGGACAATTTATTGCCTCTGACATTGTTTTTCCGATGTTTATAAAATAGTTGTTAAACGATTCGGATATAATCCTGGGATCTGTGATGCTTTCATTGTTGTCATTTATTTGTGTGATGCTGTTTTTTCATTTGTTGCTTCACTTATAAATTGATACATTTTCTTAATGTTTCCCGATATTTCAGGTCTGTTGGATTCCTAAGCAAGGACGTTTTTAAACGATCACAATGTTTAATTGATGTAATTATTGAATTTGAAATCCATGGTTTAATTTTCGTGTAAGTGTTCCTATACGGAATTACGGATTCTGACGCTTTGGTAACAGATTTGATATATTCTATTAGTCTCTCCGTTGCTTCTCCAGCTTGTGGTAAAGTCAAAATACTATGCCAATCCACTGATTCTGCCACAATTTTCATCCTAGTGTAGTCGATTCTCGTAATAAGCCTACGATCATTGCTAGATCTCCCTTCAACCGAACTTCTGGAAATGTAGAAAACCAGAGGCCAATGATCTGTTATCTCATGAAGAACTATCAATGAGTTGATTCTTCTTAGATTCGTTTTTGTTTTGTTGCGCACAAAAAGATGGTCAAGACAAGGATGAGATGCTTCTCGCGTAACATCTTCGCACCACGATTCGAAACCGTTTAAATTCAGAGTGGTTCTATATTTGATAACATTCAGATTATTTCCATCAAGGAGATCAATGTTGATGTCACCAAAGAAAACATCAAACTGTGTACCATCAATGGATCTTAAATAAATATCAAGTTCATTCAAAAAGTCCCCAGCACTTGACGACGGTGATCTATAAGTAGCATAAAACCCATAATTAACATTGTTTTTATTTAATAGTAGTTTAGTTATAGTGATACCCGATATTGGCAACTTAAAGTTGTCGAATTGGGGAATGTAATCCTCTTTGGTAAAAACAATCAAACCGTCATAGGAGTTAAAGTCCGCTTTATTATAAAATACATCATAACCCGGTAGACTAAGTTGTGCAACACTCTCAAGGAAATGACACTCGCTCAAAATTATCACACCAAATGTCAGATTATATGTTTCCAAAAACACAAGAAATTTATCCAAATTTGTTTTAATCCCGTGTATGTTTAAGTGGATAACACTGGTCAGGACACTGTTTTTGTTTATAAAGTCCGTGATACTTTCAGGTGCTACCCGAATAAATTTATTTTGTTCTTCCTGGATAATGTTAAACGTTTGGATTTCGTTGTTAGCCATAGTTAATTTTGGACTTTGCTATCTCTAGAAAATATTGGTAGCTCTGGCAGTTCCAACTTCCAGTATCGTGGTCAGTATCGTGTCTGGTACCATATTTTTTATTGGAAATTTCGCAATTTATACATTTTAGCCTAGGATTTTGACAATCTTTCACATCATGCTCCTCTGCACACTTTTTACAGGTTTTTTTATTTTGACAGTCACTGCCCTTATGATGATACTGCTGGCAGTTGTAACATTTTAAAACACTAATGTCTTCAAATACAGAAAACCTTTGCCACCCTACATACACTTTCTTATTGCACATGAGATTTTGAAAAACCCTAGATGAACACTCAGCAAATAGAGTTTTACTTTGTTTTTCTCTAAAAGTCCTTATATATGCTACCTTAAAATAGTCAGTATCAGAAATAAAAGGGTTCTGTTTTCTTATAAGTAATTCAAAGTCCTGTTTAGTATTCTCCATTTCAATTCCTGGAATTTTAATTCGAGGATTTTTGAGTGTTGTCTCAACTATTTCGTAATTTTCTTTGAGGTTTGTAGAAGCAGCCATTTTCATTTTTTCAAAATCTTCAGGTGATGGAAACTTCATAATAATTTTACTATTAGATAGTTCTTTTCTACTTTTTATTCGTACACCCAAGACATCAGGTTTTATCTTGTCGTCCATGTCATGCAGTGTTTGCCTTAAGTTTTGGTTTGTTTTGGGTTTTATCACAATACTCGGTAGGTTGTCAGGCAGTATAATAGGCTTAGGTTGGTTCTTACTTGTAACTCTTGCATAACTCTGCTCTTGACAGTTTTTATGCAACCTTTCTGTTAATAAATCCACCTTGCTTTCAACACTTTTAACTTTGTCAACTAAAAATTTTTCAGACTTACTTTTTTTCATCAATTCCTTCAGTTTTGCTCGGCATGGCGTACACATGCAGAACAGGATCTTTGCAACATCATTGGCGATTTTTTTATATTGCCTCTCCGAAATATTAATGCATCCTATGTGATACCACGACTGGCATTCACCCTCACAAAAAAGACCCTGATCATCACTCGTAACTTCCCGTTTACATGTTTTACAGTTTATATCCTCCTCCTCTGTTTCACTTTCGTTCATCCTGTCATGTATTCCAGTCAACCCAATTGACTTCAAATTTTTACTTCTTGTTACTTTCCATGCAGATTGTCTGCTCCCATTAACATTACAGCCAAAAAAAAACACACGTCTGTAAATACCAAGAGAGATATTTCATGTGTCCTACGAACTTTCAACAAAATGCCACTACATCTATGAAAAACTCCATGTTCTGGGGTGAGCTTTGATATATTTTCTACCACTACACCATATTAAACCAATTAATTCGGTAATAAACTATGAAAATAATTTTTTTTTCAATGAGGTAAATATATCCTACCGGACAAGGAAAGCACGCACACACGGATGTAATAAGTAATATAATAAATTGATATTTTTATTCTTGTATTTTTTAAAATGAAGCAAAGAGAAATAAGACTCAACTACTTATAGTAAATCTTTTATTTATTAGCCTACGTATGATAAAAAAATCATATATATATATATATATATATATATATATATATATATATATATATATATATATATATATATATATATGTATATATATATATGTATATGTATATATATATATATATATATATATATATATATATATATATATATATGTATATATATATATATGTATATGTATATATATATATATATATATATATATATATATATATATATATATATATATATATATATATATATATATATATTTTTTTTTCTAATATTTTCTTGGGTATAGGTTTTTCATTAGAGAAACAAAGGACAACAATTTTCTTTCTGACGTTTCGCTCTACATAGCGAGCTTCTTCAAAAGAGCTTGGTATATATATTTTACATCTACAAAAATTACAGAATTTTTTATATAATAAACATATATCACAGCAATTACATTTTTATATTTTTAATTTAATTAAAATTAATAAAAACAAAACAGATTTTAAAATAGTCTTATAGTTTAAAATTTAAAACAATACAAACAGGTTAAAATAGTGAAAATTATAAAATAGTACATACCTTGAAAGTAGTTTTGTGTGTATGTTTAAAAATAAATTCAATTATGATCTTTGGTATGCAATTTGTATAGATAGATTTATTTTTATAAAAAGCAAAAAATAGGAAAAAAGATTATTATTTATTTTTTAATGACGTTCTTTCACCTGTATGAGTGTATATGAAATCGTTCCAAGCATCATTACATTATTTCTCATATTTACTATAGAGTCGCTTCAAGCATGTTTTATTCAAAAATCAAATTATAGTATATCTGACTTAAATTTTTGACATCTTGCTTGTCATTTACAACATTTTTATCTTTTTTTATGTGTATCATTTCTTTGATGACTAATTTATGATAATTTCTGTCAGTATCTAAAATATGGGTGTTTTTAAAATCAAATTCATGCTTAGATGTTTGTTCATGCTTATGTAAAGATGTCGATGCGTTTTTAGTATACTTGTGTCCATTCACTCTATTTTCAATATATTGTGTCGTCATGCCAATGTATTTCTTAGGACAATTTAGGCATGGAATTGCATATATTACGTTAGATCTTTTTTTGGTGGGAACTTTGCTTTTTAACTTCGTATAAAATGACCCAAGTAAATTGTTCGCCTTATGGCATACCGTTATGTTATGTTTATCCAAAATATATTTTATTTTTTCAGACAGTTGGTGTATATACGGTAATGCAATGAAAGTGTTTTGTGTTTTGGTATTGTTAATTTTATTTTTTTTGTTTGAGTTATAATGTAAATAGGTTCTTTGTTTAATTATTTTTTTTATGAGTAGTTTAGGAAAATGGTTCATTATTAGGGTCTCTTCTACTTTTTTTAGCACTTCTGGGCGAAATTCGGGTGAAGATAATTTTATAGCTCGATCAACTAAGCCGATTATGACACTATTTTTTTGTTTATTTGGATGTTCAGAGTTAAAATTCAAATACCGGCCCGACCAAGTATCCTTCGTGTACCATTTTGTATGAAGACTATTATCCGTCTTATTCCTGTGTATAGTAAAGTCTAAAAAGTTTATTTTTTGTTCTATTTCAATTTCAGCTGTAAATTTCAGTTTTGGGTGGAAATTATTAAAATATTGTAACAAGCTATCTATTTTGTTTTCGGGTACAGCAGCCAAACAGTCATCTACATAGCGTTTAAAAAAGATTATATTAAAATCAAGTTTTTTCAATACTTCTTCTTCTACATATTCCATAACTATTTGTGCTATTGTTGATGAGATTGGTGAACCCATAGCACAACCGTCTAATTGTTGGTACAAACTATCTTTGAATTGGAAATAATTATTATTTATTGTAAGTTTTACAGATTCTATAAATTCATTGAGTGTCAATGTTGTGTGTTCTTTTAAATCGTCCCATTTTTCTTCCAAAACTTTGGGAATGATGTCATTGGGTATATTTGTATACAAAGAAACTACATCTAGTGAAACTAATTTATAATTTGTTGGTATTTGTATTGTATCAATGAATTGTTTAAATGTGAAAGAGTCTTTTATATAGTGATTATTTTTTCCTGTGATGTTTGTTAGGCAATTTGATAAGTATTTGGACAGGTTATAAAAAGGGGACTGTATGCTTGAGACAATTGGTCTGAGAGGTGTATTTGGTTTGTGTAATTTAGGTAACCCATAAATTTTTGGTGCTATAGCATTATGTATTGTTAATTTTTTACTTTCTTCCTCAGTTATATGTTGATTTTTTAATAGTTTTTTAATTAGTGCGTTATTTTTAGTTTGGAACGATTTTGTAGGGTCACTTTTAAGTTTCTTGTAAGTGTTAGTATCATCAAGTAGTTCGTTTATTTTTCTATCATAATCAGATGTATTCATAATAACGGTTTTGTTACTTTTATCAGGTTTGAGAATAGTAATTTGAGGGTTATGTTTGATAAATTGTTTTGTTTTATTAATTTGTTTTTGTATTTTAATTTGGAAATTATTAGTTTTGGCTTTATTATGCCTGGTCTTTATTTTGTGGTTTGTAATTACGTTTACTATTTTAGATCTAATGCTATCTCTTATTTCTTCTGGTTTGTTATATATGGCAGACTCTATACTAGAAATATATTCATTTAGAGGTAGCTCTTTTTCATTACTGATTGGTAATGAAAAATTTCCGCCCAGGGCGAGTACTTCTGACACATCTTGTGGTATATCTGTGTCAGAGATGTTATTAAGCCATGTTTGTGTGTTTATTGGTATTTTGTCTTTTTCTTTGTGATTGACTAAGTTTAAAAATTTCCTTTGATTTTTTTGCTTTATACATTGAAACATTTTTTCATATTTTCTGCTTTCAAACTGAATAAAATTATTAAGGATAGTTTCAGGTAACATAGTTTTTGTAACTTCTATTGATTCTTTTAATTTAATCTCCAAAATATTCAAATTTTTTACATTATCAGTGATTGTTAAATTTAAAATTTTAGATTTGGTGTTATTTATTATATCATTTAGTTTACTTTCAAGGTACATACCTGAGAAAAAGCATATATGAGAGGTCTTAAAATTTAAAAACTTTGGAAAAATGCCAGCATGCCTGCATCGAAGTAAAAATATTCTTCTATTTTTCTGCTTTGATATCTTCTTATATAATGTAGATATTTCTCGAAGCTTATTAACACAGTCGATACCATACGAGTTTTTCACATTTTCAAGGAAAGTCATGATAATCCTTCTGTTGTTCTGTTGCAGTCCGGAAACCCTTGCAATTAATAATTTATTTTTGTATCTTAAACCTTTTGTTAAATATTTTTTTCTAATATTTTCTTGGGTATAGGTTTTTCATTAGAGAAACAAAGGACAACAATTTTCTTTCTGACGTTTCGCTCTACATAGCGAGCTTCTTCAAAAGAGCTTGGTATATATATTTTACATCTACAAAAATTACAGAATTTTTTATATAATAAACATATATCACAGCAATTACATTTTTATATTTTTAATTTAATTAAAATTAATAAAAACAAAACAGATTTTAAAATAGTCTTATAGTTTAAAATTTAAAACAATACAAACAGGTTAAAATAGTGAAAATTATAAAATAGTACATACCTTGAAAGTAGTTTTGTGTGTATGTTTAAAAATAAATTCAATTATGATCTTTGGTATGCAATTTGTATAGATAGATTTATTTTTATAAAAAGCAAAAAATAGGAAAAAAGATTATTATTTATTTTTTAATGACGTTCTTTCACCTGTATGAGTGTATATGAAATCGTTCCAAGCATCATTACATTATTTCTCATATTTACTATAGAGTCGCTTCAAGCATGTTTTATTCAAAAATCAAATTATAGTATATCTGACTTAAATTTTTGACATCTTGCTTGTCATTTACAACATTTTTATCTTTTTTTATGTGTATCATTTCTTTGATGACTAATTTATGATAATTTCTGTCAGTATCTAAAATATGGGTGTTTTTAAAATCAAATTCATGCTTAGATGTTTGTTCATGCTTATGTAAAGATGTCGATGCGTTTTTAGTATACTTGTGTCCATTCACTCTATTTTCAATATATTGTGTCGTCATGCCAATGTATTTCTTAGGACAATTTAGGCATGGAATTGCATATATTACGTTAGATCTTTTTTTGGTGGGAACTTTGCTTTTTAACTTCGTATAAAATGACCCAAGTAAATTGTTCGCCTTATGGCATACCGTTATGTTATGTTTATCCAAAATATATTTTATTTTTTCAGACAGTTGGTGTATATACGGTAATGCAATGAAAGTGTTTTGTGTTTTGGTATTGTTAATTTTATTTTTTTTGTTTGAGTTATAATGTAAATAGGTTCTTTGTTTAATTATTTTTTTTATGAGTAGTTTAGGAAAATGGTTCATTATTAGGGTCTCTTCTACTTTTTTTAGCACTTCTGGGCGAAATTCGGGTGAAGATAATTTTATAGCTCGATCAACTAAGCCGATTATGACACTATTTTTTTGTTTATTTGGATGTTCAGAGTTAAAATTCAAATACCGGCCCGACCAAGTATCCTTCGTGTACCATTTTGTATGAAGACTATTATCCGTCTTATTCCTGTGTATAGTAAAGTCTAAAAAGTTTATTTTTTGTTCTATTTCAATTTCAGCTGTAAATTTCAGTTTTGGGTGGAAATTATTAAAATATTGTAACAAGCTATCTATTTTGTTTTCGGGTACAGCAGCCAAACAGTCATCTACATAGCGTTTAAAAAAGATTATATTAAAATCAAGTTTTTTCAATACTTCTTCTTCTACATATTCCATAACTATTTGTGCTATTGTTGATGAGATTGGTGAACCCATAGCACAACCGTCTAATTGTTGGTACAAACTATCTTTGAATTGGAAATAATTATTATTTATTGTAAGTTTTACAGATTCTATAAATTCATTGAGTGTCAATGTTGTGTGTTCTTTTAAATCGTCCCATTTTTCTTCCAAAACTTTGGGAATGATGTCATTGGGTATATTTGTATACAAAGAAACTACATCTAGTGAAACTAATTTATAATTTGTTGGTATTTGTATTGTATCAATGAATTGTTTAAATGTGAAAGAGTCTTTTATATAGTGATTATTTTTTCCTGTGATGTTTGTTAGGCAATTTGATAAGTATTTGGACAGGTTATAAAAATTAAATGAATTTATAGAATCTGTAAAACTTACAATAAATAATAATTATTTCCAATTCAAAGATAGTTTGTACCAACAATTAGACGGTTGTGCTATGGGTTCACCAATCTCATCAACAATAGCACAAATAGTTATGGAATATGTAGAAGAAGAAGTATTGAAAAAACTTGATTTTAATATAATCTTTTTTAAACGCTATGTAGATGACTGTTTGGCTGCTGTACCCGAAAACAAAATAGATAGCTTGTTACAATATTTTAATAATTTCCACCCAAAACTGAAATTTACAGCTGAAATTGAAATAGAACAAAAAATAAACTTTTTAGACTTTACTATACACAGGAATAAGACGGATAATAGTCTTCATACAAAATGGTACACGAAGGATACTTGGTCGGGCCGGTATTTGAATTTTAACTCTGAACATCCAAATAAACAAAAAAATAGTGTCATAATCGGCTTAGTTGATCGAGCTATAAAATTATCTTCACCCGAATTTCGCCCAGAAGTGCTAAAAAAAGTAGAAGAGACCCTAATAATGAACCATTTTCCTAAACTACTCATAAAAAAAATAATTAAACAAAGAACCTATTTACATTATAACTCAAACAAAAAAAATAAAATTAACAATACCAAAACACAAAACACTTTCATTGCATTACCGTATATACACCAACTGTCTGAAAAAATAAAATATATTTTGGATAAACATAACATAACGGTATGCCATAAGGCGAACAATTTACTTGGGTCATTTTATACGAAGTTAAAAAGCAAAGTTCCCACCAAAAAAAGATCTAACGTAATATATGCAATTCCATGCCTAAATTGTCCTAAGAAATACATTGGCATGACGACACAATATATTGAAAATAGAGTGAATGGACACAAGTATACTAAAAACGCATCGACATCTTTACATAAGCATGAACAAACATCTAAGCATGAATTTGATTTTAAAAACACCCATATTTTAGATACTGACAGAAATTATCATAAATTAGTCATCAAAGAAATGATACACATAAAAAAAGATAAAAATGTTGTAAATGACAAGCAAGATGTCAAAAATTTAAGTCAGATATACTATAATTTGATTTTTGAATAAAACATGCTTGAAGCGACTCTATAGTAAATATGAGAAATAATGTAATGATGCTTGGAACGATTTCATATACACTCATACAGGTGAAAGAACGTCATTAAAAAATAAATAATAATCTTTTTTCCTATTTTTTGCTTTTTATAAAAATAAATCTATCTATACAAATTGCATACCAAAGATCATAATTGAATTTATTTTTAAACATACACACAAAACTACTTTCAAGGTATGTACTATTTTATAATTTTCACTATTTTAACCTGTTTGTATTGTTTTAAATTTTAAACTATAAGACTATTTTAAAATCTGTTTTGTTTTTATTAATTTTAATTAAATTAAAAATATAAAAATGTAATTGCTGTGATATATGTTTATTATATAAAAAATTCTGTAATTTTTGTAGATGTAAAATATATATACCAAGCTCTTTTGAAGAAGCTCGCTATGTAGAGCGAAACGTCAGAAAGAAAATTGTTGTCCTTTGTTTCTCTAATGAAAAACCTATACCCAAGAAAATATTAGAAAAAAATATTTAACAAAAGGTTTAAGATACAAAAATAAATTATTAATTGCAAGGGTTTCCGGACTGCAACAGAACAACAGAAGGATTATCATGACTTTCCTTGAAAATGTGAAAAACTCGTATGGTATCGACTGTGTTAATAAGCTTCGAGAAATATCTACATTATATAAGAAGATATCAAAGCAGAAAAATAGAAGAATATTTTTACTTCGATGCAGGCATGCTGGCATTTTTTCAAAGTTTTTAAATTTTAAGACCTCTCATATATGCTTTTTCTCAGGTATGTACCTTGAAAGTAAACTAAATGATATAATAAATAACACCAAATCTAAAATTTTAAATTTAACAATCACTGATAATGTAAAAAATTTGAATATTTTGGAGATTAAATTAAAAGAATCAATAGAAGTTACAAAAACTATGTTACCTGAAACTATCCTTAATAATTTTATTCAGTTTGAAAGCAGAAAATATGAAAAAATGTTTCAATGTATAAAGCAAAAAAATCAAAGGAAATTTTTAAACTTAGTCAATCACAAAGAAAAAGACAAAATACCAATAAACACACAAACATGGCTTAATAACATCTCTGACACAGATATACCACAAGATGTGTCAGAAGTACTCGCCCTGGGCGGAAATTTTTCATTACCAATCAGTAATGAAAAAGAGCTACCTCTAAATGAATATATTTCTAGTATAGAGTCTGCCATATATAACAAACCAGAAGAAATAAGAGATAGCATTAGATCTAAAATAGTAAACGTAATTACAAACCACAAAATAAAGACCAGGCATAATAAAGCCAAAACTAATAATTTCCAAATTAAAATACAAAAACAAATTAATAAAACAAAACAATTTATCAAACATAACCCTCAAATTACTATTCTCAAACCTGATAAAAGTAACAAAACCGTTATTATGAATACATCTGATTATGATAGAAAAATAAACGAACTACTTGATGATACTAACACTTACAAGAAACTTAAAAGTGACCCTACAAAATCGTTCCAAACTAAAAATAACGCACTAATTAAAAAACTATTAAAAAATCAACATATAACTGAGGAAGAAAGTAAAAAATTAACAATACATAATGCTATAGCACCAAAAATTTATGGGTTACCTAAATTACACAAACCAAATACACCTCTCAGACCAATTGTCTCAAGCATACAGTCCCCTTTTTATAACCTGTCCAAATACTTATCAAATTGCCTAACAAACATCACAGGAAAAAATAATCACTATATAAAAGACTCTTTCACATTTAAACAATTCATTGATACAATACAAATACCAACAAATTATAAATTAGTTTCACTAGATGTAGTTTCTTTGTATACAAATATACCCAATGACATCATTCCCAAAGTTTTGGAAGAAAAATGGGACGATTTAAAAGAACACACAACATTGACACTCAATGAATTTATAGAATCTGTAAAACTTACAATAAATAATAATTATTTCCAATTCAAAGATATTTTGTACCAACAATTAGACGGTTGTGCTATGGGTTCACCAATCTCATCAACAATAGCACAAATAGTTATGGAATATGTAGAAGAAGAAGTATTGAAAAAACTTGATTTTAATATAATCTTTTTTAAACGCTATGTAGATGACTGTTTGGCTGCTGTACCCGAAAACAAAATAGATAGCTTGTTACAATATTTTAATAATTTCCACCCAAAACTGAAATTTACAGCTGAAATTGAAATAGAACAAAAAATAAACTTTTTAGACTTTACTATACACAGGAATAAGACGGATAATAGTCTTCATACAAAATGGTACACGAAGGATACTTGGTCGGGCCGGTATTTGAATTTTAACTCTGAACATCCAAATAAACAAAAAAATAGTGTCATAATCGGCTTAGTTGATCGAGCTATAAAATTATCTTCACCCGAATTTCGCCCAGAAGTGCTAAAAAAAGTAGAAGAGACCCTAATAATGAACCATTTTCCTAAACTACTCATAAAAAAAATAATTAAACAAAGAACCTATTTACATTATAACTCAAACAAAAAAAATAAAATTAACAATACCAAAACACAAAACACTTTCATTGCATTACCGTATATACACCAACTGTCTGAAAAAATAAAATATATTTTGGATAAACATAACATAACGGTATGCCATAAGGCGAACAATTTACTTGGGTCATTTTATACGAAGTTAAAAAGCAAAGTTCCCACCAAAAAAAGATCTAACGTAATATATGCAATTCCATGCCTAAATTGTCCTAAGAAATACATTGGCATGACGACACAATATATTGAAAATAGAGTGAATGGACACAAGTATACTAAAAACGCATCGACATCTTTACATAAGCATGAACAAACATCTAAGCATGAATTTGATTTTAAAAACACCCATATTTTAGATACTGACAGAAATTATCATAAATTAGTCATCAAAGAAATGATACACATAAAAAAAGATAAAAATGTTGTAAATGACAAGCAAGATGTCAAAAATTTAAGTCAGATATACTATAATTTGATTTTTGAATAAAACATGCTTGAAGCGACTCTATAGTAAATATGAGAAATAATGTAATGATGCTTGGAACGATTTCATATACACTCATACAGGTGAAAGAACGTCATTAAAAAATAAATAATAATCTTTTTTCCTATTTTTTGCTTTTTATAAAAATAAATCTATCTATACAAATTGCATACCAAAGATCATAATTGAATTTATTTTTAAACATACACACAAAACTACTTTCAAGGTATGTACTATTTTATAATTTTCACTATTTTAACCTGTTTGTATTGTTTTAAATTTTAAACTATAAGACTATTTTAAAATCTGTTTTGTTTTTATTAATTTTAATTAAATTAAAAATATAAAAATGTAATTGCTGTGATATATGTTTATTATATAAAAAATTCTGTAATTTTTGTAGATGTAAAATATATATACCAAGCTCTTTTGAAGAAGCTCGCTATGTAGAGCGAAACGTCAGAAAGAAAATTGTTGTCCTTTGTTTCTCTAATGAAAAACCTATACCCAAGAATATATTAGAAAAAAATATTTAACAAAAGGTTTAAGATACAAAAATAAATTATATATATATATATATATATATATATATATATATGTATATATATATATATGTATATATATATATATATATATATGTATATGTATATATATATATATATATATATATATATATATATATATATATATATATATATATATATATATATATATATATATGTATATATATGTGTATATATATAGATATCCAGACATCCTTGTGACATCATTTAGTAAAATTTGTCCTATCCTTCTGACATCCACTAACGCTATGACATCCAAAATTGGATGTAGTTACGTTTTCTATGTTAAATCATCGTGATCAGTTGCAGGGAGTGTATAGAACAATTTTCAAGAGGATGTTACAAAATAGGATTTTTAAAATTTAACTGTTTATTTGTTTCTAGCGTTTATTTCCCAGATGGCGCGCACGAGAGATCGTTTTAGTATATCCAGAGATTTCGCATCTTATTTTATGTGACATCCAACGATTTTTAATGTTTATTAATTTTTGCACATCATACGTTGTGTATTCTTAAAACTGGCAACAGTGCTGTCTCGTTTACAAGGTCGAGTTTTAACACAAGAGCGCGTCATTTTGGTGGCGGCATTCGTAAACCATGTAATATGTGACATCCCGTAATTTCTTTACAAAATAATATTTTATATTTGTGGCTTTTTTTAACCTACTTCTAAAAGACGGAGGTTCTCAATTCGTCGACTATGTATTTTTTTATGTATGTACATCGAATACTCCGGAACGGCTGCACCGATTTGAATGAAATTTTTTGCGTTTCGTTCAGAAAGTTGTTACGGTGGTCCCATATTTTTTTAGATGAAATTTGTACAGTAAAATCCAAGATGGCGTTTACAATATGGCGGCCAAAAAAATAATTTTTTCCCATTTTTTCCAAAATTGGTGTGGAGAAATTTTCGGGGCTGTACCCAACGAATCTGAAATTATTTTTAAAAAATTCATAATGGCGGATCCAATATGGCGGACAAAAAAATTTAATTTTGTCCGATTTTCTCCAAAATTGGTATGGAGGCGTTTTCGGGGTCTCACATAACGAATCTGAAATTATTTTTAAAAAATACAAAATGGCGGATTCAATAGGGCGGACAAAAATTTTTTATTTTGTCCGATTTTCTCCAAAATTGGTATGGAGGCGTTTTCGGGGTCTTACATAACGAATCGGAAATTATTTTAAAAAAATACAAAATGACGGATTCAATATGGCGGACAAAATTTTTTTATTTTGTCCGATTTTCTCCAAAATTAGTATTGGGGCGTTTTCGAGGTCGCACATAACGAATTCAGAATATTTTTAAAAAAATTCAATATGGCGGGTCCAATATGGTGGACAAAAATCAATTTTGTCCGATTTTCTCCAAAAGTGGTATGGGGAAGTTTTCGGGGTCGCATAAGATGAATCTAAAATTATTTTTAAAAAATTCAATATGGCGTATCCAAAATGGTGGATAAAAAATTAATTTTGTCCGATATTTTTAAAAATTGACATGGGGGAGTTGTTGGGATAGCACATTCCGAATCTATTACTTAAAAAAAAATTAAATATGTCGGATCTATGATGGCGGATTAAAGATGCTACATCTTTGGGGGATTTTTTTTTAGTGTTAATTACGAAAATATTTTTTGAAAAACTCAATCTGGCAGATTCAGTATAGTGTTCTAAAAATTTTACATTTTTCGACTTTCTCCAAAACTAATATAGAGGGTTCTTGAGGGTGTAAATTATGAATTTAATAGTATTTTTTCAGGATTCAATATGGCTAATGCAATCTAACTGACTAAAAGTTTTACATTTTTCGATTTTATTCAAATGTGGAACTGAATCGTTTTTAAGGATGTAAATAACGAATATAAAATTATTTTAAGAAAATCTAATAAGTCAGATACAATATGACCGTTTAGAAATTCTTAATTTCTGGATTTCATCTAAAATTGGTACTAGGGAGCTTTGAATGGTTTAGATTTAGATTAGATTAAGACGTTAAAATTTTTCAGTATGATGGGTTGAAAATTTTACCTTATTCGCATTTTTTCAGATTCGGTATTTGGGGGTTTTGGAGTGGTGTATTACGAATATGAAGTTAATTTTTTACAACTATTGGGTTCATAAGATACAATATGAGGGATTAAAATTTTGCATTTTCCGATTTTATCTAAACTTGATATTGGTTTTTGGGGCAAATATAAACTCAATATGCAATATAAAATATATCGGGCTAAGAAATTTACGTCTCAAATTCTTTAAATATCGATATTAGTTTTGGGGCCTATATTACCAATCTAAAATTAATTTGAAATTTAAGATATTGGATATACTATGACAGATTAAATATTTGTTTGACACAATTTCATTGGTATTTGGAAAACTCTAAGAATCAAAGAATTTTTAGTAGTTCATTTTAGGGTGATTTACGATTATGGATAAAATGGGTACTTTTTTGCCACCTTGGAGTCATTGTTGAACACTAATCTCGATTAGTACTTAGTTCAAATAATTTCTGACCCAAATTATTTCTGAATGAAATAAATAACTACTAATATATACAAATTATGGTAAGAAAGCAATTACAAATAAAGTATTTTAATCTGTTTAAGCGAATCACATTTTGTCAGGTTTTAGTTTGGCGCCGACGTCAAAAATTTCAATTTCATGTAAAAATAAATAGTTATTTTTCACTTTTTAGCGTACATTTAGAAGTCGGTTCAATTTTTCTATAAAAATTGTATCTTATATCTGGATGATATTTGATAATATCATATTTTCATTCTGATTAAGGTAAGTGATGACAAAAATTATTAATATTAGACAACGTAGTAAACTTGAATTTCAAAAATGACTGAAACCTAACCTAACTTGTTATTATTAAAATCATTAAACATAAAGTTTTAGTTCTTTATTTCTTTCAATATGACTACAAGAGGGAAAATAATGGTAGTTATGGTTAGAAAGGTAGACAATGTGAGATTAGGATAACTTGAAATTAAAAAATCAATATGGGATTCCACGAAAACTTCGGACTTAGAGAATATTATTGATGTAAATGAATTAAAAGATATATCAACTGGATATGGACAAGGTATTTTTTATTATTATACCCTTATATATAAGTTGGTTCATTCAAAATATAACAAAATTTGCATAAATAAAGTGAAACTCTGATTTTCACATTGGTGACGGGAATCTAGATAACGAAAAATAGAAATACGTGTGTTCGTCTGAAATGTAGCCCTAAGAAAAGGGACATGATTATTTTGCATATGAAACCTTACTGATATTAATTAAACATTTTTCAATTTTGTCCAAAATTGGCTTTGGGGAATTTTTGGGGTTGTAACTTGTGAATTTGAAATTATTAAAAATTTTAATATAGCTAATTACCATACGGTGGACTAAAATTTTACATTTCCCGATTTTGTTCAAAATTAGCACTGGGTGATTTCGAGGGTGTAGATTATTAAAAATTTAAAATTACCTTTTAAAAATCAAGTTTAGTGCATCCAGTAAGGCAAGTTAAAAATTTTACATTTTTTAAATATTTCCAATTACGAATCTAAAAGTACTTTCTCAAAATTAAATGTAGCAGATCCAATATGCCACATTAAAAAATTTACGTTTTCCAAAATTAAGATTAGATGTTTTGGGGCATAGATTAAGGATATACAATTAATTTCTGTGAATTTAATATGGTGGGTAGAATATGTCCTGCTGAAAAATTTACACTACTCAAATTCTTTCAAAATCAATGTTCGGGGATTTTCAGCGGCGTAGATTACGAATATAAAATTAATTTCTTAAAATAAAGAAGATTTATTATGGTGACTAAATCTTTGTTTGGTCCAGTTTAATTCAAAATTTTCTTTTAGAGAATTTGCAGAATCAACAACTTATTTATTGCGTAATTTAGTGTAGTTTACAATATCTTTGGCTAAAATGGTTGCATTTATAAATCTTTGACCATAACACGTATTAGACTATACGTCTGAATTAGTAATTACAAGGAAGGTACCTCAAGAATCCGGCTCCGATTTTAATAAAACTTCAATATGTGAAAGAGGGTACAAAAATAAGAAACACGTATTTTTTTATCTACGGAGATTTATTTTAGCGGGGTAAAAACCGCCCCTAAAGTTCACACCTAAAACAATAGTTTTGAAATATCTCGGGTTCTAAGTTCTATAAAACAAAATTAAAATTACTTGTTGTCCGAAGTGATGTTAAAGTATGGTTTTCTTTTATCCCCAAGGATATCATCCTTTATTTTTTATAAGGGTAAATCATCTATTCACGCAAGTAATTTAATTCTAAAAATTACGAAATTAAATATAATTATTTGAAAATAATTTTTTCACGAATACCGTAAGTAAATCAAGTTGATATTTTTCGAGGTTTCTCAGAAATAAATTAGTAAAAGAGGGTGAGTCACCCCCAAATACTCTTTTTTAATAACTCAAGTTTTAATTAAAATAATTCTACAAAACAAAATGAAAATTATTTATTATTCGAAATGATATTAAATTATGCTATTTTCACCCCCAAGGATATCATCCCTTATTTTTTATTAGGATAAATCATATATTTGCGCATGTAATGTAATTGTAAAAATTGCAAAATTTAATGGAAGTATTTGAAAATATTTTTTTCACCAGTACCGTAAGTCACATTTAAGTTGTCGTGTTTCGGGGTTTCCAAAAATAAACTAGTAAAAGAGGACGAGCCAACCTCAATTACTTCTTTTTACATCTCAAGTTCTAATTGAGATAACTTTACGAAACAAACTGGAGTTTACTTGTTATTTGAAATGAAGTTAAACAATGGTATTTTCACCCTCAAGGATATCATTAATTTCAGTCGATATGAACGTTACACAACTTACTGAAATCTTTTCTTTTAAATAATAAGAAAATATAAACTTATTTCATTGGTTAAGCATTCATGTCTGTAAATTATTATAATTCATAACATATAGTGATTTCTAATTCCGTAACGTTCTTTTAAATCAAAATTTGAGAATTTTAAGAGCAATAATATATGTATGAAATGATTTTTATAAAAAATATGGAATAATATCCTTGGGAGTGAAAATGCCATAATTTAACATCCTTTCGAATAAAAAGTAATTTTAATTTTGTTTTGTAGAGATATTTTAATTAGAACTGGATATATTAAAAAAGGTATTTGTTTTACTAGTTTATTTTCGGAAATACCGAAATACGGCAACTTAAATTATCAACAAATTTGGTTTAATTTCGTAATGTACAGAATTAAATTGTGTAAATGAATTACAAAATTAACCCTCATAAAAAGTAGGAGATGATATCTATGGGGTTAAAACAACATGAAATAACCTCACTCCAAATAACAAGTAATTTCCACGTTGTTTTGTAAAGATATCTCAATTAGAATTTGAGATTTGAAAAAAAAATTATTTGGGAGTGACTCAACCTCTTTTACTACTTCATTTTTTGAAACCCCAAAATATCCCAACTTGAGTTAATTATGGTATTCGTAAAAAAAATACATTAAAACGATTTCCTTAAATTTCGTAATTTTTAGAATTAAATTACGTGCGCTAGTAGATGATTTACCGTTAAGTAATAAGGGATGATATCATAGGGGGTAAAAATACCATAATTCAACATTATTTCAAACGACAAGTAATTTCCAATTTGTTTTATAAAGATATCTCAATGAGAACTTGAAATTAAAAAAAAACTTATTTGAGTGTGACTCACCCTCTTTTAGTAATTTGTTTTTAGAAACCCTGAAACTTAAGTTTATGATATTTGTGAGAAAAATATTTTTAAATAATTCCATTATAGTTCGTAATTTTTAGAATTGAATTACATGCGTAAATATATGGTTTACCCTAATAAAAAATAAGGAATGATATCCTTGGGAGTGAAAATACCACAATTTAATATCATCTCGAATCACAAATAACTTTCATTTTGTTTTGTAAAAATATCTCGCTTAGAACCTTAGATATTTCAAAAATATTGTTTTTAGAGGTGAACTTCAGGGGCAGTTTTTACCCCGTTGTAATGAATTTCCGCAGATAAAAGAAATACAGGTCTTTTATTTTTGTACTCTCTACAACATAAGTTTGGAGCCTGACACTTCAGATACCTTCCTTGTTAGTTCAAATAATTTAGGGATATCGTGACAAGTTCAAAACTAATAAAATTTTTATTAAAAAATTGAACCGACTTCTAAAAGTGCGCTAAAAAGTGAAAAATAACCATAAATTTTTTATATGAAATTGAACTTTTTGAAGTCGGCGCCAAACTAATACCTGACAAAATGTGATTTGCATAAACAGATTAAAAATACTTTATTTGTATTTGCTTTCTTACCATAATTTGTATATATTAGTAGTTATTTATTTCGTGTACAAATAATTTGGCGCCGACTTCAAAAAGTTCAATTTCATATAAAAAATTTATGGTTATTTTTCACTTTTTGCTCACTTTTGGAAGTCGGTTCAATTTTTTAATAAAAATTTATTTTTCTATTTTTAGTTTTAGAATTCATTATGACATTCATAAATTATTTGAACTAAGTACTAATCGAGATTAGTGTACCTCGCAATGACTCCAAGCTGGCAAAAAAGTACCCATTTTATCCAAAGTTGTAAATCACCCTAAAATGAACCACTAAAAATTCTTTAGTTCTTAGAGTTTTCCAAATACCAATCAAATTGGATCAAACGAGTATTTAGTCTGTCATTGAAAATCCACTATCTTAAATTTCAAATTAATTTTAGATTGGAAATATAGGCCCCAAAACCTTCCAATATCGATATTTAAAGAAAATAAATTAATTTTTTATCCACCATATTGGATACGCCATATTGAATTTTTTTTAAATAATTTTAGATTCATCATATGTGACCCCGAAAACTCTCCCGTACCAATTTTGGTGAAAATCGGACAAAATTGATTTTTTTTGTCCGCCATATTGAGTTTTTTAAAAATAATTTCAGATTATTTATGTGAAGCCTCGAAAACTTCCCCATATCAATTTTGGAGAAAATAGGACAAAATAGATATTATCGTTCGCCATATTGGATCCGCCACATTGGATTTTTTTAAAATTATTTTAGATTTGTCATATGCGACTCCGAAAACTCCCCCGTACCAATTTTGGAGAAAATCGGACAAAAACGATTTTTTTGTCGGCTATTTTGAATCCGCCAAATTGAATTTTTTTTTAAATTATTTTAGATTCGTCATATGCGATCCCGAAAACTCACCCGTACCAATTTTGGAAAAAATCGAACAAAATTAATTTTTTTGTCGGGCATATTGGATCCGCCATATTGATTTTTTTTAATATTATTTTAGATTCATCATATGCGATCCCGTAAACTCCCCCTTACCAATTTTGGTAAAAATCGGACAAAATTGATTTTTTGATCCGTCATATTGATTTTTTTTAAAATAATATCAGATTCGTTATGTGCAACCTCAAAAACTCCCCCATACCAATTTTGGAGAAAATCGGACTAAATTAAATTTTTTTGTCCGCCATATTGGATCCGCCATTTTGATTTTTTTAAAAATAATTTCAGATTCGTTGGGTACAATCCCGAAGATTCCTCCATACCAATTTTGGAGAAAATCGAACAAAATTAATTTTTTTGGCCGCCATATTGTAAGCGCCATCTTGAATTTTACTGCACCAATTTCATCTAAAAAAATATGGGACCACCGCAGCAACTTCCTTTACATAACGTAAAAAATTTCATTCAAATCGGTGCAGCCGTTCCGGAGTAATCGGTGTACATACATAAAAAAAAATACATAGTCGACGAATTGAGAACCTCCTTCTTTTAGAAGTCGATTAAAAATGCAAAAAAACATTTTTGTAAACGAATCAATTGTCTTCCGAAAAAGCCCTAAAATGCGAAAAATAATATTTGTATTGTAATAATAAGAGTTTGCTTTTCTAGTTTAACCCAAGTACGACTTAAGTATTTTGTATGAACCACTTACGAAGCGATATCTAGGTACTCGGTATAGTTTATTTGATAGGATAAATTTATTTGTAGAAATTGCTTCCAAAGATATTGAAAACGATCTTGTGGTAAATTTTCATTATGATAAAACTAGTAATGCAGAACAACTAGATGATTTAAATTCTTATAATTCGATTTTTAGTTTTGAATTCATTCTAATTGTTGTAAATCATCCTAAAATGAACAACAAAAATTTTTTTGATTTTTAGAGTTCTCCAATTATCAGTTTTGAATGGAATTATGTTATAGTAAATCCGCTGTCTTAAATTTTAAATTAATTTTATATTGATAATATAGGCCTTCAAAACCTTCCAATATCGATATTTAAAGAACTTGAGACGTAAATTTCTTAGCCCGACATATTCCATCATATAATTTCAAATAAAAATTGTAGAGATTTTAAAAACCTAAAATTTGAGCTTTTGTGCGATCATTATTGCAAAAAGGTCGAAAAATCCGCAAAATCGGCTATTCTTTTAATATCAATTATTTATTTCAAAGTTGACTTTTTTGCACTTTTTGCTCGTCTTTCTGAACAAAATGATATTTTATAATAGCAAATCGGATAATTTGTTGCTGAGATATTGCTAATTACTTATTCCAAGACGCAAAATGTTGATTACTATAACTTTTTTTTGAGTGAATGTTTTGACTTCCACAGTGGTTCAATCCTTTCGTGAAGGCCAACACTTTCATACCTTGTCAGAAACAAATTAAAAATTAATTTTCAACCCCTTAATTACCGCTTTAAAAAAGGGAGTGTTTTTTTATAAAGAAACAAAGCTCTTGCGCACGGAGAACACTGAACTCGCAGCTTTACATCAGCAGCGCTTGGAAAATTTCGTCGTATTTCAACAACAAATGGACCATTTTCTGTGTTTTATGAATATGGCACCACCCCCTTTTTTAGAGCGATATTTAAGGGGTTAGAAATTATTATTTTTTTTCATTTGCCCCCAACAACATATGAAAATTTAGGCTTTCACGAAGAGATTGAAGCTTGTGGACTTTAAAATGTTCACCCAAAAAGAAGTTATAGCAATCAATATTTTGCTTCTAAGCAACATTTTTGTCTAATTTACTATTATCAAATATCGTTTTGTTCAAAATGACGAGGGCTTCCCTTTAAAATCAAAAGAATTGCCGATTAAGAGTATTTAAATTGTAGGTTTTTAAAATCTCTACATCTTTTATTTGAATTTTTTTTCCAAAATGAATTACTTGGCTTGTAAATTCAAAAAACTTGTTTTAGCCCACTTTGACCGCCCCTCTTAGCCCCAACTTATTCTTACTGTTACTTTTTATGTAGGGTTTGTTCTTTCATTGCTCCGAACACCCCTGGATAGGTCTCATCCATTTCGGAATTTACGTCAAAAACAGCACTAATTTTTACCTTTGGCTGGAACTATATCCAACGTTTGGAAAATTGCAGTTACTCAATTTACAGCGAAAGTTAAACATTATAGGATTAATTGCTCCTCCCCTTTTCATTCCTTATATTACGTAATTTAAAAGTGGCAACACCGCGATGATGTCACAAGGTATGTAGTTATTTTACAGATGTCACAAGGGATGTTAAATAGAAATGTATATTAAATATACAGGGATGTCGCAGAGATAGGAAAATTTTTTTTTTATAATTTGTGTATGGTTTGATTTTTTTGTTCACAAATGGATACATTATTTGTTTTTCAAAAGTCATATTTTTGGTTTGACGAATTATATTGTTTTTCTAGTGGATGCCATAAAGTCGAAAATTTTACAGGATGTCACAAAGTGCGTTGGATGAGTATATATATATATATATATATATATATATATATATATATATATATATATATATATATATATATATCTATGAATAGTTTGGTTATTCCGGGTTTCAATCCGTTCGTTCAAAAAATCGTTTTCACGACGTTTCGCCAAAATCTCATTTGGCATTTTCAAGTGCGGTTCGTCTCGTTACTCGCTGAGAACTGATGGTGGCCTCTGATGACTGCCGAGTTTTGTTTAGCTGGCTCGCTTCCTGATTGGATGAGCGATTTCGCAGGCTCCTCCCCTCTGCCGAGTGCGATATATTTTGTTCTTGTATGCTGGTCTCTCGTGTACTAGTTGATTTTTGTTGTTTACTTTCTTGATTCTTTATTAATGTTTTCCATGTAGTTGGAACATTTATAGCATCGTCTCGTTTATTTAGTTGTCCCGCTTTTTCGATTTCTAGGGCCTCTCTTATGACGCGTACCTTGTAATTCTGTACTGGTGCTATTTCTTTTGTTTTTTCGAAGTCGATGGTGTGTCCGGTTGTTTGGTGATGTTGAAATAGGGCCGAAGTTGTCTGTTTGTTTTTGAGGCTATTTTTATGTTCTTGGATTCTTGCTGATATGCGCCTGTTTGTTTGTCCTATATAAGTTTGATGGCACTCTGCCCTCCTCTGCGATATAACTTTCTTAATAAGATGCCGCAACAACAATCTGGAACCAACTTGCACCAAACTCTCGTACCATCTAAAGACAAGAAGAACTATTTCAATCCTTAAGACCGCGGGAAAAGCTCTCCTTCGAGAACAAATCCGAGAAAAACGAAGAATTCTATCAAGGACTGAAATAGAACTGTATAATCTCCACTTAGCTTTAACCCAGAAAATCCATCATCTTCTGTGGAATGACATCGAAAAAGTATCCTGCTGGAGAACGGAATCAGACACCCACCTTAAGGCAAAAAAACAACAGAAGAAATTTGAGGCACTACAAGAACGCAATAATGTCCACACACAGCAAACACTGGACTGCAACAAAGTTGTCCATAACATCTCCAACTACGAATTAACAGAATGCGAGAAATTAGTTCTGTCTAAAGGCTTTAATTTTGCCGTAACGCCAAAAATGGTCCCCTTAGAAGAGATAATTTCAAATATAGAAGCTGCCCTAGAGAACATCCCTGAAGAAAATGCCGAACAAGCCAGACAAGACATAACGCAAATTTTGAAATCAAGCCGGCCTCCCAACTCAAACTTAACGCGAGCTGAACATCAAGCCCTCTCATCCTTAAAAAAGAATAAAGAAATAACAATATTACCAGCAGATAAGGGAAATGTCACGGTTGTAATGAACACCAACGACTACATGCAAAAAATGTCAGAAATTCTCAAAGACGCCTCTTACAAACAAACCAACAGAGATCCAACGACATACTTGGAAAAAACTACGAAAGCCAAGATTAAAGCCTCAAAACTAGACCCAGAAACTGAAAAATCTATAATACCACGAGAAAAATCAAGCAGATGTCCAAAACTGTATGGCTTACCAAAAATACACAAGACAAATGCACCACTCAGACCAATAGTGAGCGCCGTGGGATCTCCTACACAAAAACTGGAAAAATATCTAGCAAGTATCATGCAACCAAGAGTCGAATTGGCTGATTCCTTCGTGAAAAACTCCGAACATCTGACTAAAATGATCAAAAACATTCACCTCGAAGAAAATGACATCTTAGCAAGCCTCGACATAAAATCGCTATATCCAAGCATACCACTGGATGAGACCTTGGACAAAATCGCCACGAACGAAGACTTTCCAGCCTACACAATTGAACTTGCAGAACACTGCCTAAAGAGCACATACTTCATGTTCAATAACCAAATATATAAACAAACAGATGGCGCACCTATGGGATCCTCGCTTTCACCAGTCATAGCCAACCTTTTCATGATATACTTCGAACAAGAAGCACTGCAAAAGGCACCTTTAAAACCGAAATTTTGGAAACGCTATGTTGATGATATTTTTATAATATGGCCACATGGAAAAGAACACCTGGACGATTTCCTCATATACCTGAACAATATCCACCACAGAATCCAATTCACGCTGGAAATCGAACAAGAAAAGAAACTTCCTTTTTTGGATCTGCTATTAACTAGGAAACTAAACAACACCCTGGGCTTTGGCGTATATCGGAAACCCACGCATACTGACCGATATCTCAATGCAGCGTCACACCATCATCCCTCTCAAAAGCAGGCAGTAGTCAACACACTAGTATCAAGATCGCTCCGCCTAACAGAACTTGACACAAAACAAGACGAAATAAGACACATTTCAACAGCTCTAGAACGAAATGGTTTCTCACAATCAGATATAAAGAAAGCCATAAAAAGACAAGAGAAGACTACAACAAAGACCAAAGACCAAGATCAAACAAGGAACAAAGCCATAATACCATACATAAAAGGAATAACAGACAGAATTGGAAGAACCTTGAGAAAACACAACATACAGCCCATATTTAAACCACAAAAAACAATAGCCAACATCCTGGGAAATCCCAAAGACAAGACCAACCTTGAAAATCATGGCGTTTACAGCATTCCATGTGCAGAGTGCCATCAAACTTATATAGGACAAACAAACAGGCGCATATCAGCAAGAATCCAAGAACATAAAAATAGCCTCAAAAACAAACAGACAACTTCGGCCCTATTTCAACATCACCAAACAACCGGACACACCATCGACTTCGAAAAAACAAAAGAAATAGCACCAGTACAGAATTACAAGGTACGCGTCATAAGAGAGGCCCTAGAAATCGAAAAAGCGGGACAACTAAATAAACGAGACGATGCTATAAATGTTCCAACTACATGGAAAACATTAATAAAGAATCAAGAAAGTAAACAACAAAAATCAACTAGTACACGAGAGACCAGCATACAAGAACAAAATATATCGCACTCGGCAGAGGGGAGGAGCCTGCGAAATCGCTCATCCAATCAGGAAGCGAGCCAGCTAAACAAAACTCGGCAGTCATCAGAGGCCACCATCAGTTCTCAGCGAGTAACGAGACGAACCGCACTTGAAAATGCCAAATGAGATTTTGGCGAAACGTCGTGAAAACGATTTTTTGAACGAACGGATTGAAACCCGGAATAACCAAACTATTCATTCTACCATCCGTGAAAACCTACGATATAACATATATATCTATATATATATATATATATCCTTTGCCACCCGGGAAGCTTGAAGAGCCACCCGCCTCATTAGACACGGTCTGAAGTAGAGAATGGTGATTGGACATAATAACTGAAAGAAAAATTTATTTATTTATTTATATTTTTGTTTTCCCAAATGGAAAAATTTCAAAAATTTCTGATAATAAATTTAAGGCACGAAATATTTAAATCACTGGGGACTTTATTTAATTAATTTATATTGAGCTATTTATTATCTGTTAATTTAATTATTTATATGTTTGAATAAAAGATTTGAAAAATTTATTTATAAAGAAATTTTAAGAGTGTCGTTGTTCAATTCTGTCGTGTCAGTCTATAGGCTTTAGGGATGTCCTAACCTATTAATGTTTTGTTTCATTTATTAGTCGTTATTATTTGAATTCGTAGAATAAATGAGCTCAACACTTTATATATGAAATTTAACTAACTTAAACCTAAGGCTTCCAGAACGTCTTCTGGACCATTACAAAAAATTCAAAAAAAGTCTTTAATTAAACTAATTTAAAAAAAAAAAGTTTATCTAAATAAAAATTATGTTTACATTAAATTTAAAACAAAATGTTTTTTAATGTTTAACAAGTATCCTATTATTTGAGACACCCTGTCGATGCTATGAGTGGTTTGGGGATGATGTAATTTCAGTCTGATTACTTCTCAATATTTTTCCACGGGTTGAAAAATGGACAAGGTGTTTATATTTAATTATTAAGTTATATATTTTAGCACAAATCACAAATATTTATTGTCTTTTGATTAGAGTTTTTTTTTTGTTAAAAAGAAGAGAGTTTTAAATAATCTTTATTTTAATGTATTTTTTAAAAGAAAAATGTTTTTTCAAAGTTTTTTAAACGCGAATAAGTCTGATTATAACACTTGGAATTTTTCACCTTCATTTATAAATTCGCTCATGGAATTTAACAACTTGGTGCATTTCACTCAAATACGCTGTAGAAAAAATCCCTAATGGCGACGAAAGTTAATGAATATAATTATTTACTGTTTCTTCTGGTAAGGGATTTATCAAAGGTAATTTTCTTGCGGAGATTAGCCGAGAATAAAGACCTCTCTATTGAAAATCCCCTTGCTTTTTCACTAGCTTTGTAAACTTGCTAGGTACTAAGGCAACAAAGGCGATTTCGCGACGCGGGGATTGATCAGCATAAAGCCTGTAATAAATCAATCGAACGGAAGAGTCCGTAAAAAGATCTACGGTTTCTAACTTCTTGAGTCCCACGATGTCAGATCTTTGTAAGAGAGAATGAGTTTTTTTTTTTTGAGGGAAAACTTGCATAGACACCCACACGAAGTGTGCGGGTAGTGCCGGATTCTTACCGGCTAAAACCCCCCTGGACTGAGGGTCCCCATAATCTGCTTCTGTTTCCTGTAGTGAAGCTATAATCTACAGAAGTGCACTGTGAGTGTCCCTTTGGTTTCCGGGCCGTAGCCTTATAAACCTCCGGTCTTCACTCTTTGGTGTTTCAGCTCCAGGAGCCGGTGCTCCTATTGCTTGGCACTTCCTTTCTACAAACTCCGGAGCTCTAGATACCGGGCTTGGATCTGCGAAATTGTAGACTCATATCTACAAAAATGTGAGTTCACAGTCAAGGTAGAGCAGGAAATATCGCAACTGAGAAGACTAGAGGCAGGGGTACCACAGGGGTTCGTAATCTCCGCACCTCTATAATATATTCACTCACAACAGGAACACGAATATGGCCCTATTCGCAGATGATACTGCCATCATGGCAAGATCTACCCATCCCATGATGGTAAGCAGATACCTACAGGAAGAAATGAACCTAGTCAATGACTGGTTCATATCCTGGAAAATAGCGGTCAATCCTAATAGGAGCCAAGCACTCTTCCTGACGAAAAGAAGGAGACCACCGGACTAGACAATAGATATTGATGGCGAACCCGTCGAATGCACGAATCAAGCCAAATATCTTGGAATAATATTAGACAGAGGACTGTGTTGGGAGAAAAATACCATAGCCACGATCAAGAAATACAAAATGGTAAGGAAACAACTATACCCCTTCCTAAACAGAAGAAGCAAGATGAGCCTAAAAAACAAACTGACGATAATCAAAATAGTACTTAGGCCAGTGCTGACATACAGATCAGTAGCATGGGGTCACGCTGCCGCAACGCACATCAAAAGACTAGAAGCTCAGGAAAACATAATACTGAGAATAGTCTTAGACGCCCCGTGGTTCGTCAGGAACGAACAAATACGTAGAGAGATGAGATGAACTCCTCTACTAGAAGTCCTAAGACAAAAGGCTGTAAAAGCCTTCCAAACAGCTGAACTCCACGATAATCTAATGATTAGGCAATCAATGGATTATAACCCGGAAGTAGAAGTCAGAAAACATAAAAGACCTAGACTACAAATCTAGGCGAAGCAAGCAGGAGATTCCAGAGGAACATAGGAATAGAAGACCAAAAGGAAAAGAAGAGAAGAAAACAAAGATAGGTAAGAGTAAAACAGAGCCCAGAGGAATATCCCTCAAGGGCTACTTCGAACGCACTAGGGAGCTAAGAGCCCCAAGTCCAATTTTCAAGCATGTATGAGACGGAGTGAACGACGTGCGAATGGCAGAGAGACCAACCTTGCATTGTATGCGAAATGCAAGGAAGTGCGAAGTAATAGGAGCACCGGCTCCAGGAGTGGAAACACTAAAGAGTGAAGACCGGAGGTTTATAAGGCTACGGCCCGGAAACCAAAGGGACACTCATAGTGCACTTCTGTAGACTATAGCTTCACTACAGGAAACAGAAGCAGATCGTGGGGACCCTCAGTTCAGGGGGGGTTTTAGCCGGTAAGAATCCGGCGCTACCCGCACACTTCGTGTGGGTGTCTATGCAAGATTTCCCCTCAAAAAAAAATAACTCATTCTCTCTTACAAAGATCTGACATCGTGGGACTCAAGAAGTTAGAAACCGCAGATCTTTTTACGGGCTCTTCCGTTCGATTGATTTATTACAGGCTTTATGCTGATCAATCCCCGCGTCGCGAAATCGCCTTTGTTGCCTTAGTACCTAGCAACTTCACAAAGCTAGTGAAAGAGCAAGGGGATTTTCAATAGGGAGGCCTTTATTCTCGGCTAATCTCTGCACGAAAATTACCTTTGATAAATCCCTTACCAGAAGAAACAGTAAATAATTATATTCATTAACTTTCGTCGTCATTAGGGATTTTTTCTATAGCGAATTTGAGTGAAAGGCACCAAGTCGTTAAATTCCATGAGCGAATTTATAAATGAAGGTGAAAAATTCCAAGTGTTATAATTAGACTTATTCGCATTTAAAAAACTTTGAAAAACATTTTTCTTTTAAAAAAGACATTAAAATAAAGATTATTTAAAACTCTCTTCTTTTTAACAAAAAAAAACTCTAATCAAAAGACAATAAATATTTGTGATTTGTGCTAAAATATATAACTTAATAATTAAATATAAACACCTTGTCCATTTTTCAACCCGTGGAAAAATATTGAGAAGTAATCAGACTGAAATTACATCATCCCAAAACCACTCATAGCATCGACAGGGTGTATCAAATAATAGGAAACTTGTTAAACATTAAAAAACATTTTGTTTTAAATTTAATGTAAAAATAATTTTTATTTAGATAAACTTTTTTTTTTAAATTAGTTTAATTAAAGACTTTATTTGAATTTTTTGTAATGGTCCAGAAGACGTTCTGGAAGCCGTAGATTTAAGTTAGTTAAATTTCATATATAAAGCGTTGAGCTCATTTATTCTGCGAATTCAAATAATAACAACTAATAACATCAATAGGTTAGGACATCCCTAAGGCCTATAGACTGACACGACAGAATTGGACAACGACACTCTTAAAATTTCTTTATAAATAAATTTTTCAAATCTTTTATTCAGACATATAAATAATTAAATTAACAGATAATAAATAGCTCAATATAAATTAATTAAATAAAACTCCCCGTGATTTAAATATTTCGTGCCTCAACTTTATTATCAGAAATTTCTGAAATTTTTCCATTTGGGAAAACAAAAATCAAAATTAATAAATAAATTTTTCTTTCAATCATTATGTCCAATCACCATTCTCTACTTCAGACTGTGTCTAATGATGCGGGTGGCTCTTCAAGCTTCTCGGGTGGCAAAGGAGGGACCTCTGCGGCGGGTACGCCCGTAGCCGAATTATACGCGGCATCTCAAACAATTAACCCAACTAACGTGACTTTCGACAATAGGAGACTTTCTTTCGGATCTGATTCAGACATATTTTGACGATGATGATATGGTAGAAACAAGTAAGGTAGAAAGTAAGTTTAGTACTAGTAGTCCTTTCATAAAGAGTATACTAAAAATTCTCGAAATCCCGCCGAACAAAAAATTGTTGCTGCGAAACCCTAAACAATTAAAACAACGACACATTTCCATATATTTTGATTGGTCGGATAACGAGAGTCAAGAGATGGGAATATTAAATTTAGAAAGCAGGGATAAGGTTGATTTATTTTTAAAATTAAATCCTAATAAAAATCCTAATCAAATTTCGGATCAAAATTAAACATCATCGGATTTAAATTTAATACCGAGTAACGTCTTTACGTAACATGCAACGTGCTTTATACGCGGTCGCAGATAGTAACGGGTGGTTGGCGTTGGCTCCGCCTCCCTCTTGAACGCTGCCTTTGGTGTCAGTTTAAGCGTGGCATGCGTGTCGGTACAATGATCCCGTTTAGGGAGAGTTTTCCAAGTAGAAGGAAGATTAAGTGCATGGTGTCTCATATACAGAGTGCCGTTCTTTTCAATTTCGATGGATTCACGAACTAATCTTGCCTTGTAGTGTTCTATATTAGCGATTTCCTGGCCGGTGTTAAAATCAATTTTGTGTCCTGTCTCGTGCTGGTGTTGAAAAAGTGCCGATGTTGTCTATTTGTTTCTTATACTGAGTTTATGTTCTTTTAGTCTTGCTGATATTCTTCTGTTGGTCTGGCCTCTGCAGGTGCCACATGCGATTTTATATACGCCTTGATTTTCTAGATTGATTATTAGTTTTTTCTGATATTTATGAAGAGACTTGTTAAATTTGAATTTTTTTTCGAAAATATTAGAAAGTTAATTTTTAAATCTGAAAGTGAAAAATAGTAGTTATGTATTCTGAAAATAAAGAGGAAGGTCTTAAATTCTGTGAAAGTCTTTGCCAAGAAAAATATTTAACATATATTACTAGAGAAGAATTTGTTGGGTTGCGTAAAAAAATAATTATGGTGTGTAGTGATGAAATAATTTTGGTTGATCATAAACTCTCAAAAGCAATAAAAAATATTTGTTCTGTATTAAGCATTACAATAATCAAGAAGGTAATATTACACCTAAAAAAATAAGTAGCTATGAGGTTCGACAATACTTAAAAATAAGACTAATATAATAAAATTATAGGAATAATGTGCAAGTGTGTAAATAAATATATGTAGCTTTATATATAGAATAGCAGGGTATATTAAGTATGGAAAATATTGTAGAATATGTTTATATATAGGATGGCGTAGTATTTTAAAATAGGTATTAAAAATGCAACTTCGCTTAATGCTACAACCCTATGAGTGAATAGAACATGTTTTATAAGGATACTCTTTAACTGATTAATTGAGTGATATAGCAGATTATGTTAGAAAAGCCCCGTCACTGCAGCCTGAGGGCTTATTGTATTGTCTGTTATATCTACTTTATGCGCACAAGTTAGTTACCTGTTTTAATTCCAATAAAATTCTTATTACAAAGCCAAATTATGATAATTTCAAGTATGTATTCAAGCATAAGTATAAGATAGGGCTTCTCTCTCCGCATAACATAAAGCTACCTTATTTCTTGAACTTTCACATAAAAATCACATAAATTTGATTGAAAAGATATCTTAGGATAAATTTTCACTAAATTTGTTTACAAGTATTCCGTAATGATGTTTCTTAGAGTACTAGAATTTGGATAAATTCTCACACAAGTATTTGTGGTGTATTATTATGTTTTTTAGCAGTACTAGTAATATTTATTGGGATCATATTCTGATTTAAATATCTTTGCGTAAATTTATAGTTGATAATGTAATAGTCATATGATTGAAATCATATAATAAACTTAATTAAAATCCGCATAATCTTCCTTTATAAAATATTGGCTTCAATGACCTCGTTCTTCTCCATTTTTCGTCTTCCCAATGTTCCTTTTCAGCACACTATATTTTTTATTGTGAACATATTAAAAAATGTATTAGTATGTAGGGGGAGATTACAGCCTTTTCTCTCTAAAATTTAAAAAACCTTTTGCTAGTGATTCTTGTTAAGTCCACTCACATCAAAATCCGTTTTCCATCTTTATTTCATGTAATACAGAAAAAATCTGATTGCGCTATGCCAACAGGTGTAGCAGAAAAAAAACTTGTCTTTTAGCCAAACCGAGAGAGAAAAATACATACACAATATGTAAAAAATACCTTCAGCGCCATTGACTAATAAACATCATCCAACATTAGAATGACTGTGGATTATGGTACTGATATTAAATTAATTAATACAATATCGCATAAAACCTTTGCAATAGTTAGATCTTATAAATTCTGCTTAATATATGTTATTTCTTATGTTCCTATAAATATATAAGGCCACTAATAGCATGTGATTAGCAAACCAGGCTTTAAAGACTTAACCGTAAAATCGAATTGTAGCACCTAGAACAACGAAAAGTAATTATATTCGGTCTTAAAAACAAGAATTCTAGGTAATTTATTGATGATACATCAATCAATTTGAAAGATTGGATTCTTATAGTTAGAAATATTTTTTTTACTTTAACTGATGGTGTGCTGAATCTACTGACACATGCACGAACTGATAATTATTCCGGCAATGATTTAGAAAAATATAGGAAAATTCTACTATATATACAGTGTGACCAGTAAAGTCCGCATCATATGGGATGTTTTTATTAAAAGCTCTATTCCAAATTTGACTTTAGCATCAATTTCTGCTTCGATCGAAACAAAAATTAACCCAAAAAATAGTTGTCACGTGGTTAGCATTATCTGTCAAATTTTAATTTATTTGAAAAAAAAATTCAAAATTGGCGTTATATCTCAAAATATCGAAAAAAATTTTGGAGCAAATGGTTCTAAATGCGATTTTTAGCACATATACAAAATATTAGCAGTATAAGGTAATTTTGAGTTTTTGCCAATTCTTTTGTAAATTGCACCACTATTGCAAAATAAAACTCCACGTAACCTACATAAAACTTCTTAGTTTTGACAATGTGTCATTCCAGACATATTTTGTTTAAAGTAGCGCCGTATTAAATGTGTGTTTTTCTACAAAATCCAAATAGGGCTATTAAAATTTGGTCTCATGTGATGCAATATTTATTTATTTTTGACTCTGTATAAGGTAACTTCATAAAATAACTATTTTTAAAAACGGAGTTTGTGTTTAAAAGTAATACACATTAATATAAAGAAAATAGTTTAATTGAAAAGACTCAAATTTAATTTCAAAACTCAAATTTTCTATTAAAAAAATCATAATATAAAAATTACACGCATTTAAAATTCCATCTTTTTAGTTGATAACAAACTATTTTTGGTGTTTGAATATTAAATTAAAAATATTTCAAACACTTAAAATTTAAAATTACATTTCTGTGTTCCTTCCATTGCGTTCAATATAAACAATTGGTCTTCTTGACACATCTTTATTGGAGTTTCTGATACTAAGTTGCCTTATTTCTAAAATACAGTTTCGAATTACCATTTTCAAACAATCAACATTACGGAAAGGTCAATACTAATTAATTTTTTGGGAACTGCACTTAAATAACAAAAGAGTATTTCAATTTTTTTAAAACTTTGTCGTAGAAAAAAAATCCTATAGTGCCCCTTAAAGGAGATACAGAGCCCTAAATGAGTACCCAGCGATTTACCTTAACGGCTATAAGTTTAAAAAAAATCAAAATTTCAGTAAGAACATGTCAAATGGTTGATCAAAGTCTAAGGGAAACAGTTAAAAGATAATTAGAAAATAGTTATTAGAGTTAGAGAAGTAATTTTTTACATGTATTATTTAGGGTCAATGTTGCCGCGACGTGAGGGTGAGGGCCCTCCCAGGAGAGCACGAGACCCTCACGTAGAGGAATAAACTTTAAAAGATATTGCTGACCACCCTTCAAACATCATAAAAAAGCCCACAACAAACAACAATGTTACAAAATGGATTGTACATGAAACTCTAACAGAACAGTTACTTCACTCGCAGCACGTTGAAAAAGTACACGATATGTCTCCGGATGATTATCCTGTAACACTTCAACTGGTTTATACAGCAACATAACTTAAATATAAATTTTTCTAACCTTATATTATTTACCGATGAGGTCATTTTAACAAGAGATAGAAGGAAGGCTCAATGGGGAGATTTATTTACAATTACTGCGGCAAAATTTAAATAATTTATTGGAATACGTACCTCTTGATAGTAGAACGCAAATATAGTATATGCGTGAAAGTGTTCCCCCTTATTTTAACCGTATAGTACGTGAACATTTAACAAATATTTTTGGCCCTGGATAGCTAGGTCATGGCGGTCTTGTTTTATGCCATCAAAGTCTCAAGATCTGAATCCTTTAAACTATTACTTCCGGGGATATCTAAAAGGACTAGTCTATTCAACATCGGTAAATACTAGAGAAGAACTACTATCGAGAATAGCACAGCACTCTAACGATATTCTTAGTAATGCCGGAATATTGTTTGCAGTGCACCGGGAAAATATTCGAAGAATAAGAAAATCTACTGAAGTATGTAAAGCCTATATTGAATATTTAAACATTTCCAATATTTTTGCATTTTAATATCATTGGAAAGTAATTAATCCACGATCAACCCTTTGAAAGTTTTCTGGACTTAACAATGTTTGAGCTGAAAATGTTTCAGCATAACATCTTTTTGCTCTCAAAGAGTGAGACAGCGCTTTTCTTATAAATTAAAGCACATCAGCACACCCTGCGTGTTTTATTTTTACTTGTTTGTGTTTAGCATTAGCAACTTTTGAGTTTTTCGCCTAAAAATCAATTTATCTCGAAAACCGCTAGTTTTATCGAAATAAATTACGAGTACTTTTTTTGAATAGGAATGACCAAATTATTTAAAAAATCAGTTTTTAGCTCTGTAAAATTACACCTGTCAAAAATTAAGCCCAACGAATGTGGCTGGAAGTCCGTTCCTGACTTCTCTGATGATCTAAAACATCTAGTGTAGTATGCTTAACGAGTCTTTATGACCTCTATAAAATATTAAAATTTCATTAAATTATACAAGTCTGTTTAAAACTTAGAGCCGATAAGGTAAATCGCTGGGTACCCTTTTAGGGCTCTGTATCACGGTTATGTGGCACTTTAAGAATTTTTTTATGACAAAGTAGGATTATTTTGGCCTCCCTTATATGCTATCAATATCTATCTTCGGGAGAATCTCAGGAAGGGTTACAGAGGCAGGATTTTTTTTCATTTTCTCTGACAAGGTGGCGCTGAAGGCTCTAGCGTGCTATAGAATAGCATCAAAACAGATCTTGGACTGTTTTCAAAGCCTTATCTCTCTGGCAAAACGCAATAAGGTCACTCTTGCGTTAGTGCTAGAGCACAAGGGCGTCTCGGGCAATGAAAAAGCGGATCCACTTGCAAGATCCACATTACTCGCTATAGCACAACCTATTTCTGAGGAGACTATTTGGCCGAGAAATTCTACATGTAAGCAGACAGCAAATCAGACTGGTGACAAGACTCATAACAATAAGTCTAAAGGCGGCAGTGTAAGGGCTTCTATGCCATTCCATGAATTTATCAATTATTCAATCAATCTACGAATTCTGTATTTCCTGTTGAACTGATTCCTGCTCAACTAATCACTGATCCTCCCCTAAAACTATTTTTTTCGCTAAAATATAAGGTGAAAAATCTTTATTTCTTCTTCTGTACACTAAATTACGCCCATCTGGATAATATCGATAAATGAATGTTTCGTCATAAAAGTGCGCAACACTTCAACGCTCGGTAGTCTAGGAAAATGGTCCAGACAGAAGGTTCATCATTCTCCCCTATACTCTGAAAACAATTCCGGAATTTTTACAGATTATCTTGCTTTTAAAGCTGTTTCTGAGACCGCAAGTTTGCTTATATTCGTTCGAATGATTCTCTGAAGATGTCGGCTATCTCAGACGCCGTTGCAATATGAATTTTTAGAGCTGTGATCTGTAATAAATTTTATTTTATTGCGACTGTGCTTCTCTATCATCTTTGCCAGTTTCTACATGTCATCTGAGGATACGGAAAATGGTGGATTGGTGCATACGTAAACATTCCTATATTTCGATTTGTAGTCACACCCATTGCATACAAATCGATGATTTAAACAAACACCGGCTGGTTGTAATTAGACCTTAGCTCCACTTTAAAGATCAGTACACAATAAACGTTTATAACAACACATACTCTGTATAATTATCAATAATAATGTAAAATTATCTCCGAAGTAACGCAGCACACAAAATGTTGAAATACCAAGCATTTCTTTTTTGTGTAGCGGTTGTTTACCTTAAATAGATTTATGGAACCAGTTCTTATTATTCAACGAAATTTTCAAAAAACGGTTTATTGAGAAAATGGCATTCATAAAAATTCTTTTCGTAAACCTAATATAATGCAAGTCATTCTACACGAAAAAAATCAGTCTGCTAAATTATAACTGAAAAAGAAAAAATTTTCTCACCCTCTAGAATCACAATTCAGGAGGTAAAAAAATACTTGTTGAATATTTTTTGGTATACTCCAATATAAAACAGAATGAGACAAATTAGATGCGAACACCTGAGAACATTCCCTTGTTAGAAATAGTAACTGTTTTGCTTGACTCAAAAGGGGCAATTTTCCTCATTGCCTACCCCCCGCCTCTGGATTCGTGCCTAAATTGAGCCTTTTCTTTCAGTGTAATAAATGTATCCATTCTTCAAACAAACAACCTGTTTATGACCATTTCTATGAAGTGGATTTATCAGAGGTTTAATTAAACTGTAGGTGATAAATTATTTTATTCTTATATAAGGTATAATTCGATTAGAGTCTTTCTATAAAAACAGAAAATTATTGTATTTATACAATTGACAATTGTATTGTTAAAAAATACGAAATAAAGTTAGTTATAAAATTTTATTCGTCATTGTATTTTTTTAGGTTGTATAAAATGAGTTATGGTTATTTTCAATATCAATTGATCATTGCGTAAATCTCAGAATTGTGGCAAATATTTTTAAAAATATTTATTTCTATAAATAAAATATGTTAATCTCAGTAAAATTTTTAAATTATAATATTTCTGTTACACATATTTCAATGATATTGAAAAAATGGGAGGTTAAAAACGTCTAAATATTCCTCATCTTATAAAGCAAATATTATATGAATATCAAAGACATATATAGAAACTTTATTTTAGAAATAGCCAATTCAAATTTCTTATATAAACCAACAGCGATGTAATTAAATTTTTATAGTTTATGTATCTTACTTACTTATTGTCGAAAATCACAATAATAAAAGCAATATAAGAGAGATAGTCTAGAGATTCTCTTTCCATTTCTTATATATATATATATATATATATATATATATATATATATATATATATATATATATATAAACCATTCCTTACCCCTGTTATTAAATGAAGCTTTTACCTTTAAATGGGGCTAGTTTTATTCTACTTTCCATTCCCCATTCATTAAACTTTTATCATAAAATTTGCGCGAAGTGACAAAGGATGGTAAACAGCTAGTACTTGTAATTTTAGTTAATTTTTTTAGGTAACAATATTTTGGGTCATATAAGAGCTGCTTTACCGTTAAAAATTTGTTGTAAAGTAAGTTTTTTAGGAGACTATTATCGTCCAGTGCGTCCACTTGATCATGTTTCTCAACTATGAAAGAAGGGGACGCGACTTCTGTGCAAGTGGATCAACTCGAGAATTTCGCAGAAGAATTAACAGATTCTTACATATCATTCTGAAATATTATCAGGCATGGACCCAAGAAGGCCATGGATACAGAACTTGGAACACCAGACCTCGTAAAAAAACAACAAAGATTCAAAATCGCCGCCTTAGACATTTAATTCTTAAAGACCGCTCTAATACCACTCGAGTGATTTCGAATCAGTGATTTGAAGAACATGAATGAGTGGTTGGGACAGGCGCGGATCCAAGGGGGGGGCGGTGGGGGCGATCGCCCCCCCCCCCCCTCAAGAGCTTTGAGTTTAGGAAAATGGACCCGATTTTTCCTTTTATACCATAGTTGATTCAAGAACTAGAGAGAGTAATAAATCATTTTTTACCCTTTTTCTCTTCGCAAACTACCTGTGTTCTTTAGTCCGGTGTTTTTAGCAAAATTTGTTAGACACATATATTTTTCATAGGAATGGATTAGAAATTTTATAATCAAAAATACCGGTCTATAATAATAGACTAAAACGTAGGATTATTCTCTCAAAAAATTATAATTTAAATACTTACAAAATATCCATTGTCAAAAATACAAAAAGTTAAACATATATGAAAAAATAAATTCGTCCATATAATAATAAAATATTTTTTGGGCTATCGGTCATTTTAATATTAATTAAAAACATTTTTAGGGTATTTGACGTTTCAGTTTATTTATTTCTTAAAGCATCTGCAGAATTACAATTAAACACTAAAAAGGGATTCAAATGTAATTACTTTTTTTATGTTGTAATTAAAATTAGACCTACTTATTTTTATTTCTATTGTACCGATATCTTAATTTAATTTACTTTTATATATGGAAATACGATAGCCCCAAAAAAATAAGATAAGCATGTTAATTCTACACGCTTAAGAAAAAGACACAAACACAATAATAAAATAATAAAAACTTACGGCTAATTAGAATTAAATATATATAAAATTAAAGAGTGGGACACACTAAAATAAAAATATATAAAAAAATAAAAAACATATAAACAACATTAAACAATAAAATACAACAAAAACAAAAATTTAAATAATAAATTGTGTTTACACTAGTAAACATTACGTATCTAATTCCTAATCAAAGTCAGTGAAACTATCTTCGCTAAAATTAATTACAATTGGTTCCTCTATCTCACCGATTATGAGATCGAGTTCTCACATTTTGTTTTATTCTTTTATTATATGGATTTTTCCCAATTTTCCGCAGTAACTTTATTCAAAAAAATCTTTCAAAAGTTTAGTTAAATTGCTAATTTTATTAATTGTGTTGTTTCTAGCAACTCTACCTTTTACTTGAGAGAGATATATACGTCTCCAACGGACAGTTTCCGGACGATTTATAAGAACAGATTTTCTATCTGGTTTTTCCCAGCAAAAATTAAGTTCTCTGAGCAATTTAATTTCAGGTAAATCGCGATCTTCAATGATTTTAGTTAGAATTTTGTAGATAGTTGGGATCTGCTTCTCATAATAAAATGTATATACAACCCCTTTAATTGCAGTTTTCATCTCTTCTTCCAACGAGGTTTTTCGTTTGCCTGTGATCGAATGTGGCTTGGGAGTACTAACAATTCCAGTCGTTTTTTCTCCTTCAGTATTCGGTATATAGTAGATTTTCCAACTCCTGTCATGTTGGAACATATCTCAACAGAGCTTTTAACATTACTATCTATATATTGATATCTTAAGGCATCATAAACATTCATCGTAATAAGTTTTTCGTTGAGGAAAAAATGCCTTGGTTTAACGATTTTGGAATAAATATAGAGGTGAAAGCCATATCTTTTGGGTATCTCACTAATCTCAAATAATATATAAAAACAAGCGCAAACAAGATATATCACTAAGAAAAAACTGTAAGTTGTACTTTGCTCACTGACCGAAATTAAATTAAACTATCAGAAATATATTTAAATATAATGAAATGTAATTAGATTTACGGCAGTTTTCAGTTACCTGCGGCACTGGAGCAGGTACGTTAGAGGTTTCGGTAACAGTTTTATTACTCTCTCTAGTTCTTGAATAGAGTATAGGAGTCTGTATGCTTGCGATCGCCCCCCCCCCCTCCCAAAAGCTTTGAGTTCAGGAAAATAGAACCCATTCTGCCTTTTATATTAGGAATGAATATGCTGCTTGCACTCTCCCCCCCCCCCCCCCGTTAACAACTCCTTTTTCTTGCCATACTGTACTTTTGTGATATCACCGCCCCCCCCCCCAAAGAGAGAGGCTGGATCCGCCCTTGGGTTGGGATGCGTACAGTGTATTACCGGATAAGAAGTTTCATGCTTTTTTCTTACCGTCTTCATTGGGTGTTCACTCCTGAGCATCAATGCAACTGATTACAATGGTGCAGGAATAAAACAGAGTGGTCTTTACCAGTGAGGCCCTTTTTTGTTTGGGAATGAATGATGGTCGTGTAATCATAGGAAGACGATGTAGTGAAAGGTGTGAAATGTAGTTGCCCTTTCCTTTTCATGATCTCCCAAAACTATATCTTCAATTTTTAAGATAATTTATTAATATATTTTAAGTAATACCTAGAGGATACAGGATAAAGATTATAAATTCTTTTTCTAATGAGAGTCTCAAAGACCAGGAGAATTTTCACCCTATTTTTAGGCAATTCTCACTCGTACTTTCAAGTACCAAACTCTTAAATTTTCAAACACAAGACTTGTGTTTAAAATTTGTTCATGAGCTTTAAGTTCTAACTTCAAAAGTTTCCCTATAAATTATGCACATATTTAAATATTTAGTATATCTTAATCGCTTTATCTCAGAAACAAAACAGTTTAACAGATCAGTGAAAATGGATTTTGAAAGAAAGATGAGTGCTATACAATGGAATTGTTGCGAAAAATTGGAAGAGTTTAGCGTATGTGAAATAAATAAATGAAAAAAATTAAAACTGTCATTTTTGACAATCTGAACTTCATTCGGAAACCTGGCATGCTCGATATAAATAATAAAAATAAATTTATTTAGAAAACCTTGCATAATAGAAAACGATTTTTTAGAACTATTTAGTTGCTCATCTAAATATTTGCCTTTTAGACTTGCACACTTTTGCATGTGTTTTTCCACGCTGGAGTTGATATCTTTAAAACATGATTTTCGCAGGCAGTAAGAGCTTCTTCAGGTCATGTTAATCCTTTTTTTGGTCACCATTCGGGGCATAAAAAAGTTGTTATGCTACAATTTAGGTTAATACGGGCATTGGGACAACAATTTGATATTTTGTTCCTTCAAATAATTAATTCTTTGACTTTTGACTGTGTAAGAGCTGGCATGGGCATGATGAAGAATGATTTTGGGTTATTTTTTCTAATTTTGTAGCTGACTCATGGCAAACTAATTATTATATACCAGTCAACGTTAACCATTCTTCAGTTGGCTCAAGGATTGGTTGAAAACTATGCAGCACAATTGAAGAAACAAGAGATCATTTTCTTGGAAATGTTGCTGGATTCGAATCATCTTCGAACACGTGAATTATTGTTTAATTTCGGATTCTTACGAATGTATTCAAGTTTCGTCACCTGTTACGATATTATATACAAATTTGCAATTTCTCAGTCGATTTTTTTAAGCATTTCCTTACGCCAATTGATAAGACCTTTTTTAAAGCTCGGTCAAATTATCCCATTTCATTGGGAACAGATTCTATTTCACAGCTAAATGTTCATGCTCAATCGAAAGTACTGCAGTCTTATATATATATATCTAAAGATGCCCATATCGCACGGTAAGTCACATGTCGATCTTCTTAAATCACATTGCTCACAGCATCGATGATTTTGATTAACCTTCACGCATCGCTGACGGATGCACAATCACGACGAGATTTTACAAAGCAATTGTAAACAATATTTTTTTAAGGTACTTCATTATCAAAAATTGAACAAAGCCATTCTATGCATTGTTTTGAGTTAAGCCTTTACTAAAATCGCAAAAAAAAATAAAAGACGAAAACCCACACAAGAAATTTAAATTTTTTAATAAATTCATTTTTTAAACGCTCAATTTAAACCAACTCCTCGCTTAGTTTATAACCTGTCAATTTTTTTTACAATAAGAAATTTCAAATTTTATATAAATATTAATGACTTATTTCAATAGCACCACCATGTGATCGCTTGTAAAAACTTAAAAGGTTATATACAGAAATGGGCATCTTACAGAGAGATATTAATAAAAAATAAAAGCCTTGCTTATGCTCTGTTATAATATTATATTCTGCGAAGTCAAATTTTACCTAATATTTTAAACACTCTTTAATATCCAACATATCATCACACGTTTTAATTTGACTAATCTTTGATAAACATAGTGTTACATTATTGGCTTTTGAATTATCGGAAATAATTTTTATACGTTCATCCATTTTTAAACGATTTAAGTCTAAACTGTTATTTTTAATATAGTTTATTTTTGTAAGAAAGCATTTTAAAAAACACATTGCATTTGTAGGTAGCTTGGTCATATCTAATGCATCATCCATCATAATGTTCTTAAAATCATTTTCGCTTAATTTGGTTTCTTTTTGGCATGTGATTCCTATACTTTGCCTTGATTCGTCTTTGATTAATCCTGCCTATAAATAAAAAATATACAGGGTTTCAACTATTTTATAAGGACTAAGCTAGTCTTAAACTGTAAGAGATAGAAGATTGGTTAAATTAGTAAACATTACGTTACGGTTTACAAATTAGAAATATTTAATAACTCACCTCATTGAAAATATTTAAAAGAACTTAGAAAGAGTACTATATTTAAAATTATTATTTAATTATAATATCATAGAAAAACTGGGGATAATACTGTATTCAAAAGACATACTGTATGTCTATTGATTTAACTAAAATTAAAATCATACAATCAAATCTATTGTTAACTTGAATTAATCTAACCAGAGTACGTGTTTTGTCACACTCGATATGGCTAGAATGATAAGAATCAAATTACTTACTTTCAGAACTAAATACCATTAATATTTATCTTAAAAGTAAGAAGTAATTCTTTGCTTCATCGTTATTTAATCTAATTGTAATACAACAATATTTTCATTAATTATATTTTACGTATATTTATGAATTATCTGTCATAGAAAAGGGAATACCAAAAAATAATTTAATAGTTTACTTAAATATATATATATATATATATATATATATATATATATATATATATATATATATATATATATATATATATATATATATATATATATATATATATATATATAATGCAAATATTGTTGTATTACAATTAGATTAAATAACGATGAAGCAAAAAATTACTTCTTACTTTTAAGATAAATATTAATGATATTTAGTTCTGAAAGTAAATAATTTGATTCTTATCATTCTAGCCATATCGAGTGAAATATATATATATATATATATATATATATATATATATATATATATATATATATATATATATGTTATAGATTTATTGATATTGTTTAAAAATTTAATTAATTAAAATTTGAAGTCTAAGCTATTAAGAGCTTGTCAGCCAAAACCAATAGTAGGCAGATTGACCTTTATTTTCTCTACGACTCCTTTACGTGGTAATCAATTTTCCTATAAAGTAATGTTTTACATGCAACTTGAATAACACCACGACATAATGCCTTTGACAAAAACGAACTGGAGCTAATTTACTATTTTTAATCATAATTCCCACTGTACTTAGGAAGTTAATTTCTACATTTGACTGTTGATTACGCCTTTGTTCAGAATTTTTTCTTACATGAGTACCAGCCTTAGAACTGCCTACACAGAAGCGAGTTACTAAAAACGATATAATTATATTGAACTATTGTCTTTCTCTGGTACATTCTAGGTTACGACGTCGATTGTTCTATCGTTAAAGATATGAACTGAAAGAAAATGGGCCAAAAGTTCTGATTCTCTAGCAGACTCATCAGATTTAAATGATAAGTATTGATCTTGTTCTTATGCAATGTTTTCTTGTGCCTAAATGTTAAACCATTCTGTACGCTTTAACGTTCTTTGTTGACGTACTGGGCCTCTAGCTCGTTATTGTCGCCCTTTCTTGAACCACACTCGACAATTTCCCGATTTTATAAAAAAGATCTTATTGACTAAGTTTCTCAAAAAAAAACAGTTAAATATAGGATGTGAATTTCATCAAACTCTGACAGTCGGAGAAAATAAAACTAACCTAAATAGTGGACTTTTAATAAATGGATAAAACAAATATAATTACAATAAAAAATGACTCATTTCTCCAGTTACCAAAAATAGGTAAAAAAAGGTGACTACAGACAGTTTTACTTGATTTTCCCTTTTCTATGTCATGTATTTTTAGATATAATTTAATGTAATAATTTCATATTCTTTAAAACTATAAAAAGGCGTGATAAAATAACTACTTACTTGGCAAAAAGTAAATAGTAAGATTATAATGATGCACTTCATTTTCCAATGGACATAAAATACTTTTGGAATATAAAAAAGAGGTTACGTAACTTGGAAAGTACTAATATAGAATACCAGTTTTATATAACATAAATAGATTTAAAAATATGTAAGTGATACCTATTTATTTTGTTAGGGTTTAATGTGTAAATAATCGTTTTTAATTAATAGTTGCTGGGCATTGTATAGAAACGGATGTAAATATTTTGTTCGTAATAAGTTGGCAATAAATCATGCCATTAAGTTTAATAATTAAGTATGACAACTAACGCAGATTTTTCTGTTTGAACTTTTTTCTAAAGGTCCTTGATTATAACAGGACGGGCCGATCATTTCATGCTACGGTGTGTTCTTCCCGTTATTAAATTTTTGTATTATTCAAAAACATGGTTTTTCGATTACTGAGATACTTTGAAAAAAATTCTCGGAATTTACCCTAAATTCCTGAAAATGTATAATTTAGTTAGATATTTACCGACCATTAAAATTTAAATCTTGATCCAAGGTATTACTATGTCGTTATAGTTAGATTTGGCTCCACTTTCTCCCCTAAAAATTTACCCCTTAATTTACGAATATGGTCTAATCTTAAAACTGGTCTAAATTGATAGTAAGGGCTTTAAATTGACGAGTACAATAATATGCTATTCAAGTTTTGAACCATAACAACGCAAAGATGAGAATTATTTTTTATGTCAAACTGGACCAAAATGGTTAATTTTGTTTATTTTCAGGAGACAACTATTCCTCTGATCCTATGGCTTTATCTTTAGGTTTTCGTTCTTAATTTATATATATATATATATATATATATATATATATATATATATATATATATATATAAAGATCTACCATTTTATTCGATCAAGATGGCTTTATTCACTCTAAAAGAGAAAACAGTGAACAAGAAGTATTACTTAAAAGTAATAATAGCCGAGTGACACAGTGGGCAGGAAATGGTTTCATTTATAGCAAAAGTGTGACTAGATGCTTTATCACGACAAAGCATTAATTCCAACGTATTTAGCAATTTCTAATGAAACACACTTTGTTAGCCCATTTACAGACTTGATCTGGCTTTCTGCAACTTCTGGGTGTTCCCAATGAAAAAATCTGCTTAAAGGAAAAAAACGCTGTAAAACTGAATGTGACGAAACTAACTGTTAGCTATTCCACTGATTATAAAAATGAATTCCAACAGTGGGCGTGTCGTTGGAAAAGGGTAATATTTTGAAGGATACAGAGTTCAGTTATTTTCAATTTGAATGAACTCGCAAATCAATCTTGCCTTGTAATATTCATTCTTGGCGATTTGCCAGCAATTGTCAAAATTAATAATGTGACCTGTCTCGAGCTGATGTTGGAAAAGACCAGATGCTGAGGTTATGTTCTTCCTGGCCTTGCTGATCATCTTCTGTTGTTAGGACCTATGTATATATAACTGCAAGTGCCACATACTGTCTTCTACACTCTTCGATTTTCTAAATAGATCTTGCCTTTTTCTTTCTTAGGGATGAGTCTATTGTTTTGTGTGAATTGTAGGTTGTATTTTGAAGGAATCTGTCTATTCTATCTGCTGTTCCTTTGATATATGTAAGTATGGCAATATGTCTGTTATGGGTAGGTAGTTCTATTTCTTGGTTGGGTCTTGTTGCAGTTTCATTGTTCAATTTATGGTTAGGGATTTGTAGTCACTTTTTTAAGAACTGTTTTTATATATTATGGTTCTTTGTCTATTTCTTAGTTGTTGGGTTGACCGGTATTTGTGAGGAGTAATAAGGTGAATCGGCATTAAAGTATCTGTTCGTGTAGATAATTTTCGATATACTGGATGATGTAAATATCAATCAATGGTTTTTATTATTAGGATTTTCAGAAATGAGAGCTGATTGTTTTCGTCAATTGCCAGAGTGAACTATATCTTCAGGTAGCAGCACCAGAATTTGAATTTAAGGTGGAATTCTTGAAAATCTTTGCTCACGAAGTATACAAGGTATCCGGGAAAATGTAAGAAATTTTCCAGATATGAAAAAACACGTAAAAGGAATACTACAAGTTTTTATAAACTTTTGTCGTATAGGCCTCCTCCTCGGAAATATGGGCTCACAAAGAACTGCAATGAAATCAAGTTTTTTACACATAATTATTGAACCACCAGGTATATTACAATTTATGCTCTGTATGATAAGAACTTTGAACGATGTTTTTTACATACCTATTAACTAAAAATTAAGTATTCTTCATTTATGTCGCTAATCCTAATCGTTTTCGAAAAAACGTCATTTTATTTACACTGTTAGTCTCCTAATTTCTGTTGGGTTGAATATGAAAAAGAGGAATTGCCATTGCCACCATAGTTCCAATAAAAAGTTAAACTAACTACTTAGTTAAAAACTTCGTAAGAGGGTCCAACATTGACTCCGAGAAGTCTGATACACCCTCTAGTATGACGATTTGAGGTCTGCTGTATCCGTCACATTAACTCAGCTTTGTTCCTTATTTGATCACAATGAAAGGTGATTCTCCCAAGAATTTTCTCCCTACTACCGACCGGACTGGAATACACCAAGGTTTTGAGGTGTCTCCACAGGTAAAAATCCAACGGCATTATGTCGGGAGATCGAGGATGCCAGACAATAGGTCCTCCTCTACCTATCCAACAGTTTGGCTAGACGTTATTCAGGTGCTCCCGCACAACAACGCTGAAATGAAGTGGTGCATCATCCTTCATATAGTACATGTTTCGGCGAGCTTCAAATGATAAATGTTCTACTAAATCGTGAAAAGCGTTGTAGAGGAACTTCAAATAAAGTTCTCCATTCAATCGTGCCACCAATACGAATGGTCCAATCAAAAAACTGTCAATGATGCTTGCCCAGACATTAATTGATTGGAACTGATGTTGATGATACCAAACAATAGTTGCCCATACAGGTGAGTTGTGTATATTTGTGATACCATTTTTGATAAACCCTGCTTCATCCTTGAAGAGAATAGTGCTAATGAAGTTTACATTATTTCATTGCTGATACAATAGCCAGTTTGCAAACTGCATTTTAAGACGAAAATCTTCAGGAATCAGTTCATGTACCTTTTTCAAATGATATGGATATAACAGCTGTCCTTGAAGAACTTTATATACTATTGTTTTCGACGTATTAAACTACGCTGATAATTTTCGAGTGCTCGTTGAAGGAGTGTCATCTACAGCATTTAAAATATTTTCCTCTAATTGCAGCGTATGTACCGGGTGAGTCAACGATTGGATGAAGTAGGTTTGTGCCTTTTCGGTGAAATTAACAAAGAAACTATATTTATTATTTGATACAGTTTATTTTTATGCAGATTTTAAAAATATTTAGGACTCTACAGGGTGGGCCAAAAAACTAGGACAGCATAAAGTTGTATTTTTTTTAAATATAACACCCTATATACGAATCGTATTTTCGATTTAACTTATATTTTTAAATCTTTTTTATTAAGGGTTTACTATAACAAAACTTTATAGTTTCTGAGATAATTAAGTTTAAAGAAAAAAAGGCACAGTTTCAAGCATCAATTCAATCCTAAATAATGTTTTCAATTTTGTGACAAATATATTCAAATTTGGAATTTAGCAAGGCCAAGGACAAGTTAACATAATTTTTACCTAATATTTGCAATAAAAGCTACAGGGTGTTGAACACATCGGCTCAAATTTGAACAAGTTTAAATGAATAAATATCTTTTTTTTTAAATGGTACATCCTGTATATTTTCATGTTATTTAATAGAGTAATAAAAACCCTAAAAGTTTTGTTCAATATATCCTATACCTATTTATAATAGTTTTTGAGATATTTCAGTTTTTCTTATTTTCCATACTTTTTTACAGAAATAGTCTTCATTATCATAGTAGCCATGTAAAATAATAAAAAGAAACTACAGAAACAAACAGAATGTTGTTAAATATGATGAAATACATTATTCGTTATATTACAACGGCAATAGTTTAATTAAACATTATGTGAAAAAATTAACACAACAATAACGACAAGGCAAATACATATTTACTTTTATACTAAATTGAAACAAAAAAATTACCTATTAAATACTGAGATTAATTATTTCTTTTTAATAAGTGTTCGAATAAACGACCCTCTTGTGCAATGCACAAATTTAGTCTTTTTTGCAGATTTTCTCGGACCCTGGACAAAATTAGTGGCGTTATTGTTCTACAGGTATCCCTAATCCTGTTTCGCATATCTTCCACTGTTGTTGGTGGATTAACATACACCTTATTTTTAATATAACCCCATAGGAAGAAATCTAATGGGGTGATGTCGCAAGACCTTGGTGGCCACTCAATGAAACCCCCACGTCCAATCCATTTTTGCGGATATCGTTGGTCCAAAAACGCACGAACTTCACGATGGTCATGCGGAGGCGCACCATCGTGCTGGAGCCACATACTGTCGAGCTCATCCCTATTAAGACCTTGAAGCAGTTGGGGTAGTTCTTCTTGTAGAAAGTTCAGGTAACTATGGCCATTTAGTGGTTCATTAAAAAAGTGGGGTCCAATAATTTGATTATGATGAATACCACACCAAACATTTAATGACCAGTTGTTTTGATGTTGCACCTCTCTAATCCAAAATGAGTTTTCTGTGACATAATAATGCATGTTGCGTCTATTTACGGCACCGTTACTTCATCACTAAACATTACCTTGCATAATAAATTTTGATTTAATTGAATCTCCGCATTTATTGTACGACAAAAGTTTGCACGACTTTCAAAATCCTGTCCATGCATTTCTTGGTGTAATTCCATGTGATATGGATGATACCTATATTTCTTGGTAGTACGATTAGCGGTGGATTGTGATGTTTCACATAATGCTGCTAACTGACGGCTACCAATATAAGGATTTTCCTGAACATTTAACAATACTTGTAGCTCTTTTTCTTCATTAGTTACTGGTTTGTTGACCACTTTACGTTTTGGATAATCAACAGTACCAGAAGAATCAAATCTTTGCATTAAGTTTTGAAAAGTATGAGTATTAGGCTGGCGTCGATCAGGATACTTCATTTTGTAAATTCTTTGAGCAAGAAGGCAATTTTTTTGAGCCTCTCCTATTGTATAAATCATATCTATTAACTCATTCTTTGGAAAATTCATTTTACAATATAACATGAATGCAAAAAAAACCAAACTACACTACATAAAAACCAAAAGAAGCGATTGCGACACACAGAAAAGTGTTCTTTTACATTGTTTTTGCCATTGCTACTATGATAATGAAGACTATTTCTGTAAAAAAGTATGGAAAATAAGAAAAACTGAAATATCTCAAAAACTATTATAAATAGGTATAGGATATATTGAACAAAACTTTTAGGGTTTTTATTACTCTATTAATTAACACGAAAATATACAGGGTGTACCATTTAAAAAAAAAGATATTTATTCATTTAAACTTGTTCAAATTTGAGCCGATGTGTTCAACAACCTGTAGCTTTTATTGCAAATATTAGGTAAAAATTATGTTAACTTGTCCTTGGCCTTGCTAAATTCCAAATTTGAATATATTTGTCACAAAATTGAAAACGTTATTTAGGATTGAATTGATGCTTGAAAATGTGACTTTTTTTTAAACTTAATTATCTCAGAAACTATAAAGTTTTGTTATAGTAAACCCTTAATAAAAAAAGATTTAAAATTATAAGCTAAATCGAAAATACGATTCGTATATAGGGTGTTCTATTTAAAAAAATACAACTTTATGCTGTCCTAGTTTTTTGGCTCACCCTGTAGAGTCCTAAATATTTTTAAAATCTGCGTAAAAATAAACTGTATCAAACAATAAATATAGTTTCTTTGTAAATTTCACCGAAAAGGCACAAACTTACTTCATCCAATCGTTGACTCACCCTGTACTGTTCTTCCCCGGCCAGCATCAGGACTTCTTTTTCCAGAATTTACTAAAATTATGAAGAAATTTAATAAAATTACTTTATAGAATAGAATCGCCTACCATTCTCCCTTAGACGCTCATCAACTTGTTGAAATGTTTTCTGATCTGGAAGAGTACGATTAAGATATCTGTCATGATATCACCTCCTGGCTTCCAAAGCATTGCAAGATGCAAGACCATAGATTCATATCTACATACTCAATAACCGTGAATTCCATATTTCGAATTATTCCATAATTCACCAAAAAATCCAAAAATCAGTAAATTAATATCCAAATAAAGAATCAATGTGTCAACGATGTGAAAGTTGACAAATTCTAAAATGCAGGATATTTTTTCTTGCGTACCTAGCAACGTTCGCAACAACAATACTTTGTTTTTTGTGCCGATAAAATAAAACGAGCATTTTTAGCGAACCTAGGTCGAACTGTAATTTACAGAATTAGACGTTTTTAACTAAAGAGGTAAGCTCTAATTTTGGATCGAATTTTTTTATCATAAGGTTGAAAGTCGAACATTTGATAGGAAAAAAGATGTATCTTTCATCAAAATACAAATATATGATGTAAATAAAATAACGTTTTACTTGAAAACGATTAGGATGGGCAACATGAATGAAGAGAACTTAATTTTTAGTCAACAGTTAAAGGTATGTAAAAAATGTTGTCCAAAGTTCTTATCATACAGGGCGAAAAAAATGGGTTCATAAATGTCACAGCTAGTCCGTCTCTGTAGCTGTGAATAATTCACAACACTTTCTTGGATATTAATTTGAAGGGCCTTACCTGGTATACATGATCATATTAAAAAAATTAAATATATCTGGTGGTTCAAAAATTATGTGTAAAAAACTTAATTTCATTACAGCTCTTTGGGAGCCCATATCTCCGAACAAGAGGCCTATACGAAAAAGATTTATATGAACTTATAGTATGCCTTTAACGTGTTTTTTCATATCCGGGAGATTTCCCACATTTTCCCGGATATCCTGTATACTGAATATTGTTGTCTCTGTATATAATTAATAACGTGAGGTCGCATAGAAAGATGAAAATTTTCATCCTGAGTTTTTCGTATAGCTTGCTTTGTTTGAGTATTGATTTTTACTACATCCATTAAGTAGTTTAGTTTCTTAAGAAATTTCATTGTGAATCAAGTTTTACTAAGGTAACATACCAAATAATAACAAGGACAACCTTTTCAATATTGTGGAAATCTAGCAATGCCTTACTTAGAGAATAAATTCGATAGACCTCAACTAAACATAACAGAACAAGCACTCTACAAACTTCTTTCAATAATCTAATTAATCTTCTCCTACAGAAGTGCGTAGATACACCCAGTAAACTGAAACCATAAAGATCATAAAAACAGAAAAACTTCTAAATAAATCTGAAAACTTAATGAAAACTCACCACAAACAGGAAAACAAAAGGACGAGACATGACAACGAAACGGTCCACAACATATCCAGCTACCAATTATCTGTAAATGGGAAAACAATGAAACAATTGCAGAAATAGAGGCAATTTTTTCTTCAAAAGACAACCCGAGACTGAATACCTTGAGTAAAACTTGAATAAGATGACATCGCAGTAAGTTTCAACGTAAAATTACAGTATCCTAGTATATCGAAATATGAAACTCTGGATCAGATTGCTCGAAGAGAAGACATCTTTGCTCATATTATGGACCTCACCAGACAGCCTTAAGAATGTCCTTTTCTTTTTCGATTAACGGATATACAGGGAGATGGATAACGCTGCCAAGGTATCATATCAGTTTTCAGCTATTGCGAATCTTTGCATTATCAGAGACTGAAGCTCTTCAAGAATCCCACCGTAAATCGAAACTCTAGTGTCACGAGATAGACGATGTATTTGTAATATGACTCTATGGTAAAAACCACTCAACTGCTTCCTGGGTGTCCTTGACTCTATACATTTCCCTCTAGAACTTGAACACAAACAATCAGATCCTGTTCTTGGATGTTGTGCTAACAAAGACAATGGATGAATATCTACAACATACAGTACATCAAAAATCTCCCCATACGGACATATACTTTAATGCCGATTCACACTATCACCCCTCAGAAATACAGGGCGTAGCCAATACCCTAATCTTAAGATTCTTTCGTCTAATCTACAACAAATAACCAAGGAAAAGATAAAGAACTACAATATATAAAAACATATGTATACATGTTTCGATTCTCTGTCGAAAAACACTTACGTATTCTGAAAAATTTTTCCTCCACTGCTTGCTTAAACCATTTGATGACATTTTAACATCTTCTAGGATTAGCAAAAAGGAACTGCAAAGGTTACAGACCGACGAGACATATTGATTTTTACATTTTCTGAGTTTATGTGAATAATTGTTATATAATAACTTTAGGTATTAATGTGAAATTAAGGATTGTAAAATATATAAGGAGTAACTTTATACCGGGAATCCGAAACAATATTTATAGTTACTTAATAGAAAATGTCTATATTAAATCACTACTGATACTAATATTCATTTTTTTATGTACGCGACTGATCATCTTTAAACAATGTATCGTTTTATTATGCATTTGGCAGTTTTGTTTTAATAGTATTACGCAAAGAAAAAAATTATTTATTATTAAATTTAAAGATAGATAAAATATGTTTGCGATTGAGACGAGCAGCGCAATTAATTATGTTTTATTTAGTTTTAATGTCCCTGTCCAAATATTAGCAGGATCTACAGCCTTATAAGTGTGTGGTGCATTATTAAAAAAAATTATACCAATTTTTTTTATTAACAACAATTGATATTTACCTGAAACGTTAGCATGCGAGGCCATCCGAAAAATTATATTTTTTTAATTTTTCCCTACTTTATAAGTTAAATATTCAATATATTTTTGATGTAAACAACGATTTATTTTAGGTTTCATGTTTCTCGTGCTGTTTAAACAAAGTCTCTAAAAAATAGAAAATTACGCACGATCCTCTTTATTTGATTAACAGTTTCCTCTAATTTAATTCAAGTAATAACGAAAATAACTTTAATGCATGAAATATTGATATTATTTTTATTAAAAGTGTTTTCGCTTTAGGTTGCTTATCAAATATGGCACGAATAATTATGTACTGTTTGGTATTAATAGAAATTGGTAACTCTGAGGTAAGGGATATTCAATATATTTTATAAATATAAAAAACTACAGACGATGACCGCAAAATCGAATTTTGAAAGGACATTAAAAAATCATGAAAATAACTCTTAAACAATAATTTAATACTGAAATATTTAGAAAATCAGGAAAATGGAACACTATAACTTAGAAGGTCACATAATGAGTCTTTAAGAGCTCTCCTCAGTATATAGAAATTTAAAAAAAAAATCATTTTATGTTTTAATAGATTGACACTCTTAATTTTGTAGAATAATGCATTTAAACATTCTTTTAAAATAAAAATTTTTCTAAATAGTTCAAATTGAACCTACGGCAAGTCAGGTTGGTTCAGGTTAGTTTACTATGTGCCACAGATTTAGGTAAAACGGATACACAGCAGGATATCGTATGGAGTTAACAGAATCATTCGAAGATTGGAGAAACAAAATTAACGCAGCTTGAAAAGGGAGACGAAAGTAGAAGCTTTCTAAGAGTTGACGGCCACCCAAAAGGCATAGCCAGTGTTGCCGCGTATGTTGCCGATGCAATTTTTTAAATTAATTAACGAAAATCGACCTAACCTGACCCCGTTTCTCCCTTGACACTATGGGTTTAACGGTTATGTTTATTGTTTTTAATTAATTTACCTAATTAATTACGCTATATTAATTAAATAATCATAATAAATCCTATTAAAAAAACGAGGATCTGGCAACATTGCCCTGGGTGGAACTGGGGTGGATCTTTTGGGTTACGTCATACACGTTATCGCCCAGCAGATACCTGCCTTCCTTTATCGAGGTGAAAGGTTTTATTGTATTTCCGGACCTTATTGTACCTGCTTTTAACCGCCGGCAGATGTGTGACTTTTTACTTAGGTGTAAAATGTTAAAATTTGAATAGAGATAAAGTATTTGTATATGGCTCTGGGTTCTATATGGTCCTTTATTGAATCCTTTTGGTTGTAACGATTTTTATTTTATCTCATTTAATGTATTATTTGGATTATTGTGGACTCAAAGAGATTAAGTTTAGAATTTAACAACTACACATAATGTTAAAATTGCTTTATTCACGTTACCCATACCTTCCATTTAAAATAGTTTTTTGTATTCGAATTTCCGGATGTCTTGGCTAACGCTGCTCGTTAAAAGAATTTTTAGAAATTTAAAAGGGATAATGAATGTTTTCAGCAAACTATGTCTTTAGGGAGTTTTTAATAGCGTTCCGCTATATATATATATATATATATATATATATATATATATATATATATATATATATACCTATTATATATATATATATATATATATATATATATATATATATATTATATATTATATATATATATATATATATAATATATATATATATATATATATATATATATATATATATACCTATTGCTTTTTATACGTTATATGATCCTTTGAAATCATTTTTACCAAATCCGAGCCTCGGATGTATCTTTTCCTGGACTCGACCGTGCCTGTATATTATCACTCCTCAATAAATAAAAAACAGTTGTTAGAATTTTAAAAGAGATAAGGTATGTTTATAGGATTAAGGACTTATATACCCTTAAAATGATAAGTTTTTGTTGTATAAATTTTTTTTATCTGATTTTAAGTAATATTTCAAGTATTATGAATTCAAAGAGGTTAAGTTTAGAGTTTAACAACTATACTTAATGTTAAAATAGCTTTACTCACATTAACGATACCATGCATTCATTTGATCTCCATTAGTTAAATAATCCTAAGAACGGCGAACAGAAGATCTGACATCATAATCCTCGAGAAGATCTTTTAAGCCTTTCCATACATATATGTTATCGATTACCAGATACATGCTTTTTATCAGATGTAAAGAATAGTTAGAATTTGAAAAAACATAAAGGACATATATAACTAATGGGTTGTAGTTACATTATCAGAAATAATAGGTGAACGCATATAAATTATATCACCGATATCTAAATAGTGATGCCTTAACTGAAGAAGGAAATAATAAACTTCCGAAAGCTTGGCGTTTGTAAGAGGCAGAGGTACATGTTTCGTCTCTACTAGACTCATCAGGGTACCGACATGCACCTGGCTGTGCAGAGGACAGACTGAAGGAAGCATGCAAATACTGAACGCGGCTTCGCCGACCTCCCGCCGGATGGCGTATATATGTTTATGCGGTTTTCACGGATTCCTCCGTGTGAGATGCAGTAGCAGTGGATATATCCACATTATGCCGTTGTAGTGCTGAAGTCATATTCAGCAAACGTACAACTATATGCAGCTCCGCATATGAATGAAGTAAAATTCGAACAGTAAATGCAAACTTCTCTCCATCATATCCTTTCTGTGTTAGAGGTTGCACAGTTAGAATAAATTGTTACAAAACGCAATTCATCCTATTCGACCACCATCGAGATGATGGCCTACCTGTACCACCATACCGAGAAGAAAGTCAAAACTTACCCTCCCCGCCACAGTGATACGGCAGAGGTACATGTTTCGTCTCTACTAGACTCATCAGGGTACCGACATGTGGCGGGGAGGGTAAGTTTTGACTTTCTTCTCGCATTGCTGTTCGCATTTTACTTCATATATATATATATATATATATATATATATATATATATATATATATATATATAATATAGCCTTCTGTTAGCTTACCTTAATTTATAGTATGAGGAATATTCTTAGTGAATATCTATAAAAAATGTTTTGTGATTCTATTGTGTTGTCACATATCGTATCCAACTTATTCAGAACTGCTGTGTTCACTTGATTGATGTATATATGTAGATGAGTATGTATATGTATCGATATATATGTATATGCATGTATGTATACTTATGTATGCATGTGTGAGTATATGCGTGAATATATGTATGTATGTATGTGTATATATATATATATATATATATATATATATATATATATATATATATATATATATGCTTTATTGTTTATCCGGGAGTTCATCCGTTCGTGAACTTTCCAAACTTCGATCAGTAAGCATTGAAAATGCCAAGTGCGACCTTGGCCAAACGTCTGCAAGATCCTTCAACAGGAAATAATGACGAACGGATGAACACCCGGATAAACAATAAAGCACATTTATCCATCCGTGACACACTTCAAACAAATATATATATATATATATATATATATATATATATTATATATATATATATATATGTGTGTGTGTATATATGTATATGAATATGAGTGGATATATATTACGTACATATATATATATATATATATATATATATATATATATATATATATATACGTGTATGATGTGTGAGTATATGGGTATACGTATGCTAACGAACTTCAATTTTTTTAATTGCTATAGCTCATTTTTTTTATAATTGTTTGAATTTCGTTTCAGATAACCATTCTTAGAATGCTTCTTTTGTACCACAGCACTATTTAATTTTATATTGAATTGTATATACTTCAATAAATAGGGTGTGATGGAGGATGAACCAAATCTTCCCAACCATAATGAAGTATGTATCCAAATAAAACTACATCTTGTTTATTATTATATCCATTTATGTACATTAATAAATATCACTGTTTACTGAATGCTTTATTAATACCATTCTTTTTTTTTTAATGCATAAAACCAAGTTGAACATGTTAAAAATAGATCTGATTCCAATTATAAACTCAACTCAGATCGAGTAGTCTCCCTGATGAACGATATCAATGCCAGTAACATTTACTGACTGAGATTATATTTTCTTTTGTATAATTTGATTTTACAGTATCTTAGTACTTTAAAGTCTGGTTTACTAATCACATGTTATTAGTGCTCTTACATATTCATAGAAACATGACGGTAACATAACTTATATATTAAGTAGAATTTGTAAGATTTAACTACTACAAAGGTTTATTATAATGAATATTAATACCATAATCCCCACTCATTCAAATTATTTGGATATATTTATCAATTGATGGTTTTGAAGGCATTTTTATGTTGTGTGTATATTTCTCTCTTGAGTGTAGCTAAAAAGATTAGTTTTGTTGTACTACTACAGCTGTTGGCATCGGACAATAAAGTTTTTCTTGTATTAAATGAAATAAAGTTGTAAAACCTATTGTTATATATATATATATATATATATATATATATATATAATATATATATATATATATAAAGGCTTATACCACAAGGTGTTCTAACACAGTTAGCAAATAAAGCATTACCCCATTCTGCAAGGAACTACCAGGAAAGGTGGAAACTTCTCCCATGGTAGTGTGCCGCCACCTGTAAGTTGATTTGGAATTTATTGATTCTATCCAGTGCAGGATAAGCCAGCACAACTAACCAGAGGATCCTTTAATTTATCTGTGTATCAATTAATATTTATTTTCATACTTTAATCATAAAATTATGATAAGCAAGATTAATGATTAGAATTTCATAAATGGAAATTAAATTTATTATAATTTTAGTTGGCAACATACGGACCTGTGATTTTTATTTGTAACATCATTCTTCCGCGTAGGTTATGACAGATATTCCGTTGAAACCACACCTTAGTTATAGGTCCATTTTTTCGAATTTTTGCTAAAACAATGTTTGTCATCATGCCACGGCAGTGATCGCTAATGATAGACAACTATATATTATAATTTTCAAAAAAGTGTGAATCGATGATCACTCTTTCCCATATGTACACCAAACGGCCATTTTATGAGGATGCATGGGAAGCTCTTACAGATAATGTGGATTTTCTGATGGCCAGAGAATCCTGTTTCTTGAAGAAATTGTTGACATGAAAATAAGCCTCATCACTAATAGTGCTTTTGTTATGTAATAGAATGCACCATCAACTTTCAGTTTCCCCAAAATCCGGTTAATAAAGTT